>OY986438.1:57744252-58066752 GCA_963920525.1 Dichetophora obliterata | reverse complement strand
AATAATAATAATAATAATAATAATAATAATAATAATAATAATAATAATAATAATAATAATAATAATAATAATAATAATAATAATAATAATAATAATAATAATAATAATAATAATAATAATAATAATAATAATAATAATAATAATAATAATAATAATAATAATAATAATAATAATAATAATAATAATAATAATAATAATAATAATAATAATAATAATAATAATAATAATAATAATAATAATAATAATAATAATAATAATAATAATAATAATAATAATAATAATAATAATAATAATAATAATAATAATAATAATAATAATAATAATAATAATAATAATAATAATAATAATAATAATAATAATAATAATAATAATAATAATAATAATAATAATAATAATAATAATAATAATAATAATAATAATAATAATAATAATAATAATAATAATAATAATAATAATAATAATAATAATAATAATAATAATAATAATAATAATAATAATAATAATAATAATAATAATAATAATAATAATAATAATAATAATAATAATAATAATAATAATAATAATAATAATAATAATAATAATAATAATAATAATAATAATAATAATAATAATAATAATAATAATAATAATAATAATAATAATAATAATAATAATAATAATAATAATAATAATAATAATAATAATAATAATAATAATAATAATAATAATAATAATAATAATAATAATAATAATAATAATAATAATAATAATAATAATAATAATAATAATAATAATAATAATAATAATAATAATAATAATAATAATAATAATAATAATAATAATAATAATAATAATAATAATAATAATAATAATAATAATAATAATAATAATAATAATAATAATAATAATAATAATAATAATAATAATAATAATAATAATAATAATAATAATAATAATAATAATAATAATAATAATAATAATAATAATAATAATGATAATAATAATAATAATGATAATAATAATAATAATAATAATAATAATAATAATAATAATAATAATAATAATAATAATAATAATAATAATAATAATAATAATAATAATAATAATAATAATAATAATAATAATAATAATAATAATAATAATAATAATAATAATAATAATAATAATAATAATAATAATAATAATAATAATAATAATAATAATAATAATAATAATAATAATAATAATAATAATAATAATAATAATAATAATAATAATAATAATAATAATAATAATAATAATAATAATAATAATAATAATAATAATAATAATAATAATAATAATAATAATAATAATAATAATAATAATAATAATAATAATAATAATAATAATAATAATAATAATAATAATAATAATAATAATAATAATAATAATAATAATAATAATAATAATAATAATAATAATAATAATAATAATAATAATAATAATAATAATAATAATAATAATGATAATAATAATAATAATAATATCAATAATAATAATAATAATGATAATAATAATAATAATAATAATAATAACAATAATAATAATAATAATAATAATAATAATAATAATAATAATAATAATAATAATAATGATAATAATAATAATAAATATAACTTTTTTTGACATCACGCTAACTATAGTATTGCAAAAATTTGTAGTAGCTAACGGAAAATCAGTGCTGCCAACTTTTTAATTCTAAAATCGAAAAAATGCACTTTTTCCTCAAAAATGCACAAGATTTGTTATGTTATAAAAAAATATAAAACTCCTAATGCAATTTAATTACATTCTGAACTGCCAGATATTTTATTTTAAAAAAGAATTTACTTCACAGGTTATTAAAATTTAAAATACTTCAATTAATCTAATTTAACGAATCTAACACAAAAACTACTGTTGTTTTCATGTACTTGTACCATTACATCAGATCTTAAGATCAATTTCCATTAAATATTAAGGCCGAAACTAAGCCACATTAGGTGCCTCCAAAATTAAATAAAAAGCACCAAAAAATGCACAAAGCAATAAATGTAATTTTTCTTGCGCCCAAATTTTCGAAATGCACCAAATCTGTTGGGAAAAAGCACCAAGTTGGCAACAGTTTGCAACCTGTTGCTTCATGAACTTAATTGGCATTAAGCTTGTACATAATTCTAAAAAATATTATTTTTTTAAGAATTATTAAAAACAATATTGTAATTAAAATATGCCATCATTAACTTTTCATGTAAACACTGGTGCGAGCCCGACCTATGAAAACAAGTATGTTATTATGTCTCTACACATAAAACAACTTTTTTCAAAAAACCTTCTTCACGCCTTCTATGGTTTATACCAGCGAACTGTTGGAGCCTAGATTGATTCGTGATAAAGAAGTAAACAAAGAGCACAACAAACAAGTCTTTGCAGAATCAATGCAGTCGCTTTTTTGAACCTTTGCTTTTGCAAAGTAGTAGAAAAACATTGCTTTGAAAGGCGACATACAGCACATAATTCTGTTTTAATTAAACAGAAGGTGTTAGTATAAGCTTATCAAAGTGGATGGTACTGCAGAAGCCACAGAAGACTACTGATGAGTTGATGTAGCTATCAACGAAACAGCTGTCTAGTCTGCTTGGTGGTTTGTTCTGCAAAGAACTTATTGTTGTTGCAACCTGTTGCTTCATGAACTTAATTGGCATTAAGCTTGTACATAATTCTAAAAAATATTATTTTTTTAGAATTATTAAAAACAATATTGTAATTAAAATATGCCATCATTAACTTTTCATGTAAACACTGGTGCGAGCCCGACCTATGAAAACAAGTATGTTATTATGTCTCTACACATAAAACAACTTTTTTCAAAAAACCTTCTTCACGCCTTCTATGGTTTATACCAGCGAACTGTTGGAGCCTAGATTGATTCGTGATAAAGAAGTAAACAAAGAGCACAACAAACAAGTCTTTGCAGAATCAATGCAGTCGCTTTTTTGAACCTTTGCTTTTGCAAAGTAGTAGAAAAATATTGCTTTGAAAGGCGACATACAGCACATAATTCTGTTTTAATTAAACAGAAGGTGTTAGTATAAGCTTATCAAAGTGGATGGTACTGCAGAAGCCACAGAAGACTACTGATGAGTTGATGTAGCTATCAACGAAACAGCTGTCTAGTCTGCTTGGTGGTTTGTTCTGCAAAGAACTTATTGTTGTTGCAACCTGTTGCTTCATGAACTTAATTGGCATTAAGCTTGTACATAATTCTAAAAAATATTATTTTTTTAGAATTATTAAAAACAATATTGTAATTAAAATATGCCATCATTAACTTTTCATGTAAACACTGGTGCGAGCCCGACCTATGAAAACAAGTATGTTATTATGTCTCTACACATAAAACAACTTTTTTCAAAAAACCTTCTTCACGCCTTCTATGGTTTATACCAGCGAACTGTTGGAGCCTAGATTGATTCGTGATAAAGAAGTAAACAAAGAGCACAACAAACAAGTCTTTGCAGAATCAATGCAGTCGCTTTTTTGAACCTTTGCTTTTGCAAAGTAGTAGAAAAACATTGCTTTGAAAGGCGACATACAGCACATAACTCTGTTTTAATTAAACAGAAGGTGTTAGTATAAGCTTATCAAAGTGGATGGTACTGCAGAAGCCACAGAAGACTACTGATGAGTTGATGTAGCTATCAACGAAACAGCTGTCTAGTCTGCTTGGTGGTTTGTTCTGCAAAGAACTTATTGTTGTTGCAACCTGTTGCTTCATGAACTTAATTGGCATTAAGCTTGTACATAATTCTAAAAAAATAATATTTTTTTGATACTGCATTGATTCTGCAAAGACTTGTTTGTTGTGCTCTTTGTTTACTTCTTTATCACGAATCAATCTAGGCTCCAACAGTTCGCTGGTATAAACCATAGAAGGCGTGAAGAAGGTTTTTTGAAAAAAGTTGTTTTATGTGTAGAGACATAATAACATACTTGTTTTCATAGGTCGGGCTCGCACCAGTGTTTACATGAAAAGTTAATGATGGCATATTTTAATTACAATATTGTTTTTAATAATTCTAAAAAAATAATATTTTTTTTGTACATAATTCTAAAAAATATTATTTTTTTAGAATTATTAAAAACAATAGTGCGCAAAATATTTGTGTATTTGTCTTGTGTCGTCGATTAAGAAATATTCATAATTCATTTTCGGATTTTTTAATCAATGCTTTCTTTGTTTTGTGTTTCTTGTTCTCAACTTCACTCTCAAAAATGCATACCCAGCAAAACTTAAGACCTTACCATCTTTAGTTTATTAACTTTATCACTCCGTTTGTAACCCCTATAAATTGGAGTGGGAGCTAAATGAGAATATATATATTCTCGATCAGCATCACTTTCTGAGCAGATTTAGCCATATAATTTTGGAGGTATCGTATGTATTTCGAATTGCTACTGGGTATTTTCCACCAAAAGAGTAAAAGCACTCACATGCATTCATACCAAAAATATAGATTTACATATCGATTGGTATCGACTGCATTAATTGCAAAAAAAAAATCAGCAAAACTCGACAAAGAGCGAGTAACTCGAAGTTGTTCGAGTTTCGAATCGAGTAACTCGACCCGTGTCTACGAAGATCGAATAACTCGCACAGGCCTAGTATTTACCTGTATGAGTTTTCCCGCATATGCGATTTTCGTATCTTCTCTAAACAGTAAAAAGTTGACTTAACCATTTTTGAACTAAAAACCATCAGTTATTGAATGATGACATGGTTTAATATTAGTGCAAAACTTTCGATATGAAAAAATAAATTGCGTGAAATCAAAAAGCTGCCACAAACAGAGTACGGCTGTTTTTCTTAAATGTCTCGTAATGCTTTTTGTTCTGCTATTATTCAAAGCTCTATTAAAATTCCAAAGAATTTCTTTAATAAAACTGTAAAAATGTTGATTTCATGCTTACAAATCATATAAAAGTGCTGTTCGTTGAAACAGTTTGAATAAGTTCTAAAAATAATGAATAATTTCGCTATTATAAACATCTTTTTGGCAATTGATTTAATACAAGGAGATCCTAGGTGGCAGCTTCTTACTGAAAGAATGAGCCCTCCTCCACCACCACCACAAATAGTGTATGAGATCCATTACCGACGCAGGACACGCAAGCGCAGAGAACGACACGTTCGCCGCTTAGTCAACCGCGGCCGAAATCGCCGCCACCACAATAGGCAAACCTCTCACACCCATAAGGGACGCCACACACACTACCGCTTCTATCACCGCCGCCATTACCGTTACGTAATAGGGTGCGCTTCACCACCACCGACAACAAAGCTTACTTCACCACCACCGACTACAACGTGTACTCCACCACCACCGACGATTCCAGTGCCACCTCCAGTGCCACCTCCAGTGCAACCTCCATTGCCACCTCCAGTGCCACCTCCATTGCCACCTACAGTGCCACCTCCAACGACTACAACGTGTACTCCAACACCAACAACGACTACAACGTGTGCTCCAACAACAACGACTACAACGTGTACTCCACCACCAACAACGACTACAACGTGTACTCCACCACCACCGACGATTCCAGTGCCACCTCCAGTGCCACCTCCAGTGCCACCTCCATTGCCACCTCCAGTGCCACCTCCATTGCCACCTACAGTGCCACCTCCAACGACTACAACGTGTACTCCACCACCAACAACGACTACAACGTGTACTCCAACACCAACGACTATAACGTGCACTCCACCACCAACAACGACTACAACGTGTGCTCCAACACCAACGACTACAACGTGTACTCCACCACCAACAACGACTACAACGTGTGCTCCAACACCAACGACTACAACGTGTACTCCAGCACCAACAACGACTACAACGTGTGCTCCAACACCAACGACTACAACGTGTACTCCACCACCAACAACGACTACAACGTGTGCTCCAACAACAACGACTACAACGTGTACTCCACCACCAACAACGACTACAACGTGTACTCCACCACCACCGACGATTCCAGTGCCACCTCCAGTGCCACCTCCAACGACTACAACGTGTACTCCACCACCAACAACGACTACAACGTGTACTCCACCACCACCGACGATTCCAGTGCCACCTCCAGTGCCACCTCCCACGAGTACTCCACCACCAACAACGACTACAACGTGTGCTCCAACACCAACGACTACAACGAGTACTCGACCACCAACAACGACTACAACGTGTGCTCCAACACCAACGACTACAACGTGTACTCCACCACCAACAACGACTACAACGTGTGCTCCAACAACAACGACTACAACGTGTACTCCACCACCAACAACGACTACAACGTGTACTCCACCACCACCGACGATTCCAGTGCCACCTCCAGTGCCACCTCCAACGACTACAACGAGTACTCCACCACCAACAACGACTACAACGTGTGCTCCAACACCAACGACTACAACGTGTACTCCACCATGTACGTGTATGATTCCCGTGCCACCTCCATTGCCACCTACAGTGCCACCTCCATTGCCACCTACAGTGCCGCCTCCAGTGCCACCTCCAGTACCATCTCCAGTGCCACCTCCAGTGCCGCCTCCAGTGCCGACTCCTGCCTTTAAAAATAGACGTCAAACTCCGAGTTGCTGCGAAGAAGCAATTTATTACAATACTACAGCTGGTGTTTATTCAATAAAAGTTCCTGATTCTGGCGAGGATAAATTTGATGTGTATTGCGAGATCAGTCCAGCAGGTGGTCGACCTTGGACGATTTTCCAGCGCAATACGGATAGTACTTCCATGAATTTTACCAAAAATTGGAGCGAATACAGAAATGGCTTTGGCAGTCCACTGGGAGAATTTTTCATTGGACTTCGTTATCTTCACGCCTTAACAGCTTACGAGCCTCACGAGCTTTTGATTCGTTTAGAAGATTTCACAGGCAAGACATACAGAGTGACTTACAGTCGTTTTCAAATTGGCACTGAAGCACAGCTCTTTGCATTGCTTCATCTGGGAGATTATACTGGAAGTATATATGACGCGCTCTCACCACATCTTGGTATGAGCTTCAGCACATATGACTCGGACAACGATCTGTATGAGGGAAATTGTGCAGAAATACATCAAGGTGGATGGTGGTATAAGACTTGCGTAGACAGGTATTTTTGTTTTATTTCAAAGTATGGTAAATAACTCGAATCGAATGTGACATCTTGCAAAAATGCCATTCTTTAAAAATTTTCTCTTGCATAATATTTTAACAAAACGTTGTATTTTTAGTGACCTTAATGGAAGACATCACCCTGAAGAGCTATGGTCAGGCATCATTTGGGGAATAGATCCAGAATCAGCGCCATTTGGAGTCTTAGATCGGCACAAGATCTGTAGCATGGCAATTCGGCCATTACCATGGGGCTAGTTGCGGTGGTGGTAGTTGGAAAACGAACTTCGTGTTTTTTACTCTAAGTTGTGAGAAAAATAAAATCTTTCGTCGTATAAATTTTTAAGTATATGAAGAATATTTCACTTCAAGGCTGTAATGGATGGGCCATATCCATCTAAAAACTTTATTAAGAAGTTATTCTGTTAATTCTGTTAAAGTTGACCCTGTTAATTATCGCATGACAATAACTCTACTTCTCCATAAATACATGCGCACAAGTTGAGTGTAACTGAGTGTGACTGGCTCTCTGTGGCGCTGTTAGCCGAGAAAAAAGACACAGTTTGGATAGTATCGTAAGTATAGACGTAAAAATCCTTTTTATACAGTAACTAGTATTTCCCGGCAAACGTTGTTCTGCTACAGACTGCCTTACTGCCATATACGAAAATGTCAAGAAATGCCAAATATATTCACCATTTTCAGTATACCCGAGTAAAAATAAAAACTTTTTTAGCTAAGGTCAAACAGCAGAATTATGTACAAGGCCTAATTTTTAATATTCGTATCTTGGACGTACGAGGGTCGTACAAGGGTCGTTTGCAGGACTTTTTGGCCAAACAGCGGCTATACAGAGGCCGTTTTTAAATAATCTGGGCTGTACAACGGTCGTTCAGCTGCCGTACAAAGGCCATTTTTAAATAATCTCGGTTGTACAACGGCCGTACATCGGCTGACCAGTGCTTATTCTACAATGCAAAGCAGATTTTCAATTGTAACTTCATGCGGAAATAAATTAATGTAAAACTAATCAAAAAATTTTAAATTAATTTCTTGTATTTAATTAATCTTTTTTCATTACTATAAATTGCAATCAGTTAAAAAATTATACTGCTTTAATTGAAAATTTAAAGGGGCATTGTATTCAAACAAATAACTTCATATACAAAAAATGTTTTACGCCACACACAAGTGGCGATAATATTTACATCGCCGAGTGAGGCTTGCTTCTGTTGTTGCGCATACGTTTGTAAAGTAACAACTTTGGTGGCATTCAACGGGCGTACAGCACCCGTTTTGCTGCCGTTCAGTGGCCATACTGCGGCCATACAACTTAATTTAAGCCTTGTATGGCCGTTGCTAGACCCAACTTTCGCCCGCTAGGCATTTTGGATTTTTTTGGGATATCTCTGACCCTGGTATGGCCGTGCGACCCATGATGGACCGCTGATCGGCCGCTGTTCGCCCGGTCATATTTTTACTCGGGTAGTTGCCGAAAGTAACCATATGAACTAAATTACCAAATTTTAGTGTGGAACGATCAAAACCGTTCGAAATAAAACATTTTAGTTGTTTTGTAAGCGGTAAAAAAGGGTGTGGCAAAATTATTTCCCTTAAACCATCTCGTAATCGAAACAAATCAACTGCCAAAATTTCAGCTCAATTTAGCTTAAGCCTGATGCACTTTGCTTCACTCCACGCTGACCCAACTGAAAAGTAAGTTTAACTAAAGTGGGACAGGCCTATTTTTAGTGCACTTGCCGTGAGGAACCATATGAACGAATTTACAACATTTTTTTCTTATATGACCAAAACTGTTAAAATTAAATATTTTCAATGGTTTGTGGGCGGTAGAAGGGGGCGTGGAAACCAATTTTTAGTACAGTTGCTGACAGTAACCATACAAACCAAGCCAAAATTTTAGCTCAATCGACACAGTAGTAAATTTTAATGATTTCTTAAAAAGTGGGTGTAGATATATAGCGATAACGCCCATTTTTAATACAGTTGCTGAAAGTAACCATAAAAACTTAAGTATCACATGTTAATCATATACGACCAAAACAGCTTGAAATATACCGTTTTCACTGATTTGTGGGCGGGAAAGGGGACATGAAAACCAATTTTTCGTACAGTTTCTGACAGAAACCATACAAACCAAATTACCAAATTTAAGTCTTTTACGACCAAAAACGTATTAAATAAAGCATTTTCATTGGTTTTTGGGCGGTAAAAGGGCGCGTGGACACACACTTTAAAGACAGTTACCGACAGTAACCATACAAATTAAATTACCAAATTTAAGTCTTATACGACCAAAAACCGTTTTAAATAAAGCATTTTCATTGATTTGTGGGCGGTAAAATGGGACGTGGAAACCCATTTTTAATACAGTTATCGACAGTAACTGTTCAAAATAAATTACTGAATTTTAGCCTTATACGACCCAAACCGACCGAAATATAGCATTTTTATTGATTTAGGGGAGGTAAAAGGGGGTGTAGCATCTTTTTTCCTCAACCATCTCATACCCGAAACAAATCGACTGCCAAAATTTCAGATCACTCGGTCCAGTAGTTTTGGAGTCCTTAGGCATCAGACACACATCGTATTGCTTTTAATATATATAGATATCGATTTGTGGGCGGTAAAAGTGGGCGTGAAAGCATTTATATATAGTGACCGCCTCTTGGAGCACCTACACAGCAAGTTTCACTATGAAAATGTGTAGAACTCTGGAATTGCCATGATTTGAGTGGGCGTATATATATTGTGACCACGCCTTTTTTTTGTATAGTTACCGGCAGTAACTTTGTCAACAAAATTACTAAATCTTAGTTTTTACGATCAAAACCGCCTGATATTTATCTTTTTTTTTGTTTCTGGTCGATAGCGCAAATTTGGCTTGTATTGGAAGTACCACGCCCCCTTGTCCAATCATCACCAAACCTGACAGGAACACTCTGAAGAAGTGGCTTTAGGTTTCCTGAAAATTTCATAAAGATCTGTTCAGCGGTTTTGGAGTCTTTACGTGATATATCCACATACCCACATACATATATCCAGTTTTATATATATAGATCACGGTGTGCAGGAAGCAACTTTTATTCAACCTGAAATGTCGACGCAATCTAAGTATGCAGATGTTGGAAGAACAGTATATAGACGCAGAATTTATTGTTTTTAAAATCCTATGAGTTCGTTAAAGGGGGTGAATCGATTTTTTGTAGTAAACAAATCGATTATTTTTTTATATCATTGTAAAACAATTAAAAAATATGTCCTCAAAGTTTAAAAAACGATTTAATTTCAAATATTTGCAATTTAAGATATGAAAAAAATTCCATTTAGTAATAGATCCGGTAAACGATTGTCTGTTGTTATAAATCCAAAAGAGCAAAAAAGTATAATTTTTTAAAAAAATATATTAAGATAATATTATGAAAAATTCAGGCACAAGCGTCAGACAAACGAGAAATGCTGCTAATTTTATTCGAAGTAAAAAAAGGTGAAATTCGATTTCACAAAATTACGCCTCACATGTTACTTAAAAAGTTAACACTCTGAAAAATGTTTGCAAAACTTATAATTTACGGTTTGACGTAGTTTCAAACAAATCAAAATAAATTCAATCCATGGTATGGGCTGATGCATCTGAGTTATAATAAGTGGTTTTGGAGGCTCGCAATTTCATAAGAAACTATGATGAAAGTAATGGCTGACAAAGGACAGGGCTTCTTTAAAATTAGTTTAACAATGCTTCCAGAAAATTATTCTTCAGCGTACCGAAATGAAGATGAAAACGATGAACATTTTAATTAAAAGCTATGCAATAAATAAGGCAATGCAAACAAAGAAACAAAGTTGACAATTGTAAAACGGTTAAAAATGCTGTGTATTGTCCCAAACATACAGAATCATAAAGTAATATTTTTACTTTGTTCGATTTAACAAAAATCAATGAAAGACCCTGCAGATTAACTGCTGACTTTAAATTAATTTTAATTGTCAATGGTCTAATGCTTCATGTCTATGCTTATATTGCTTTGCTAGCTTAGAAAATTTAAATGAACTGAATCAAAAAGAATAATCCCTCAAACTTTAATAAATTTTCGTCTCTTGATTCGGATAAAACAAGAGGTAAAGAGTGTCATAGCACTATGAATCCACCATAGCTAAAAAAAGTGATGATGTTTGCTTTATCCAAAAGTGTATTTTTCTGGAATTACATGTAATGCAGGGATTCGTCAATCACTTGTTTTGAGATGGATTAGTTCCAATCCTGAATAACTGAATTTAACACAATTAAACTATCATTGCGAAACATTTGAAAGCAATGCCTGCCGTACCCTTTTGAAAAACGCAGATAAGTTAAATGATCCTGACATATATCAAAACATTGGAAATTTACAATTAGTTCTGTAAAGCTATGAACAAGATAATAAACTGCGCCTTTTCTACTCAAAAGGGTGATAATCTTTAAGAGTACATTGAAAAATTGAAAAAAATTTTAAGTTACAGAAATTTCCAATACATTGAAAGCTAATGTAACACCTTACTCATTGTCTGGAGTATCTAAATAGAGATGGACTCGATATCCGGTCTAAACAAGCAGGGGAATCCATTCATAAGGAATTTTTAAAACATTGGAATCGAAGAAAAGTTAATTCAATGAATAATGCAGCATATTTACCAAAATTGCATATTATATATATGTTCATTTAACATTTATATTAATAATAAAAACCACAGCAAAAGCAGCAAAACAACAAACGACACGATTGCGAACCAAACGAACAACAACAACAGCATAAGCAGCTATTCAAGCAGCTTGTGTTTTTCTCATACGAATATATGCATTTTTTTCTTTTTAGATTTTGCTGTTGTGTGACTTTAATAAATAAGTGACAAAATCCAAAGATAGATATTCGTTTTATTCGTACTCTAACTGATATTTTAGCATATATTTTTTCTTTGTATGATGAATATTAAAGGCTGTAGGTATACCCCCAAGTGTGAACTAAACTTCCTAAATGTGTTTGAAAAAATTTGTAAAAATGACCGCATACAAACCGCGCTGCTAGACGTAATTCTATGCCAAAAACAAATTCATAAAATAATTTTTAAAATTTTTTTTTGGCTTTTTTGGTCATAACGTGAAGGGAATCTAAATTTTTTCTATACTTACTTACTTACTTAGTTGGCGCTACAACCGTATGTAGGTTTGGCCTTATCTAAGAATTTGCGCCAATCATTTATGTCTCTCGCTTGCTGGTGCCAGTTGGAAATTCCAAGCTTAGTCAGGTTGTCCTCTACTTGGTCTTTCCAAGGAAGATGCGGTCGTCCTCTTCTGCGTTGACCGCCGCTGGGTACCGAATCGAATGTTTTCTTCACTGGAGCATCGTCTTTCATGCGCTGAACATGACCAAGCCAGCGAAGCCGCTCGATTTTAATGCGTTTGACTATGTCGATGTCAGCGTACAGCTCATACAGTTCATCATTCCACCGTGTTCTGTACTCGCCATTGACGCAGATTTGTCCGTAGATCTTACGAAGAATCTTTCTCTCGAAGGCTCCTAAAGTCTTTTCATCTGAACTGCTCAGCATCCAGGTTTGTGATGCATAAAGTAAGACGGGCATGATGAGCGATTTATAGAGCGTGATTTTCGTTCGTCGACAGAGAGAATTGCCTAATTGTAGAGTTTTGTGCCACTACGTCTCAGATCAGCAGCTCGGATGATCGTCTCCATCATTAGATTAAAAAAGTCGAATGATAAGGAATCACCTTGTCTGAAACGTCGTTTGGTAACATATAGTGGGGAGAGGTCCTTCCCGATTTTAACTGCGCTGCTGGTGTTGCTCAGTGTCATCCTACAAAGTCGTATGAGTTTTGCAGGCATACCAAACTCAGACATAGTGGAGTACAGGTGCTTCCTTATTGGGGCATCGACTTGTTTTTCTTGAGTCTTCTCCAAGATTTGTCGTAGCGTGAAAATCGGGTCGATGGTGGACTTTCCAGGTCTGAAACCACACTGATAAGGTCCAATCAGTTCGTTTACAATGGGCTTCAATCTTTCACATAATACGATATTGAGAAAGCTTATCCCACGGTAATTGGCACAGATATAGGTATCACTTTTCTTGTGGATCGGGCAGAGTACACTGAGATTTCAATCGTTCGGAATGCATTTTTCCGACCATATTCTGCATAGAAGCTCGTGAATGCATTTCAATAGAGCTCCGTTCTTAAACAGCTCAGCAAGTAAGCCATCAGCTCCCGCGGCTTTATTATTTTTAAGCCAAGCTAAAGCTGTCAGAAATTCATCATAGTCGGGCATGGGAACCTCGACGCTGTCATCCATAATTGGGGTTTCCGGAATATCATCTCTATTGGCGGGATGGTTGTCAGCGTCGCCACTATAAGCTTATAGAAGTATTCCCTCCATAACGTCAGTGTACTCTGAGCACCTGTCACTAGATTCCTGTTTTAGTCCTTGCAGGAAGAGGCCCCGGTTTTAAAACCATCGGCAAGGCGTCTTATTTTTTCTAAAAATTTTCGGGACTCATTCCTGTCACTATACATCTCAATCTTCTCCTGCTTGCGCTTTTCTGCCTCTAGAAGCAACCCGCCTGCTTGAAGCAGTGTAGGGTTGCGTGCATTCTTCGCTGCGCACAGACGTGTACAGATCTTGGTCGTGACAAGATAGTGATCCGAGTCAATATTTGCACCACGGATCGTGCGTACATCCAATACACTGGAAGAGTGCCTTCCGCCGATCAAAACGTGATAAATTCGATTTCTGGTTTTTTGATCAGGGGACATCCAAGTGGCTTTATGAATATGGAGATTCTTGAATCTAGTGCTACTTACTGCCCTGTTTCGTGCTATGGCAAGGTCAATCAGCCTCATTCCGTTATCGGAGGTGTTGTCGTTGAAGCTGAACTTTTCGACTGTTGGGCCAAATATATTTTCCTTGCCCACCTTAGCGTTGAAGTCACCAAGCACAATTTCTACGTCGTGACGGGGGCAGCGCTCGTAAGCATTTTCAAGGTGCTTGTAAAAAATTTCGTTGGTCTCATCGTCCTTGTCTTTTGTCGGAGCGTGCGCACATATTAGGCTTATATTAAAAAAATGTAACCTTAATTCGGATTATGGCAAGCCGTTCGTTCAGAGGTGTGAATCGCAAGACGTAATCTCTTGTCAACTACAAATTCGCATCCAAACTCGTGCTTCTCCGCCTGGCCGCTGTAGTAGATATCACAAGGAGCATGCCGAATGCAACCCTTCCATCCCTTCCATCGCATTTTTTGAACAGCATTGATATCACCTTTGTATCTTTCCAAGACATCAGTCAGTTGGATAGAGGCACCTTCCCAATTAAAGGTTCGGACATTCCGGGTGCATATCCGTAAATCATTAGCAGATTTTCGTTTGCGGTAGTCGTCATCAGATTTGGGGATCAGTTTTCTTTTATTCTTATTAGTTTTCATTGAAATGGGTGTTTAATTGAAATGGGCCCGCCGCTCAGATTAGCCGCCAATCTGACGGTTGTCAGTTTTGACGTTGCTCAGGAAACACCACGTGGAGGTTTGAGTCGACTTGAGGCGATTTCACAAGGATTATGCTGGCCTCACCAGGTTGAGACAGTCCGACATGTTACCTTGTAAAGGTTCGCCTCCGGTTTTCCTATATTATCTTCAAAATATTAATGTTATCTGAGCGTGTCTACGAGTTTTTCGACTGTTAGAGAACAACTCTTGAGGACTTACTTTTTGTTTTGAATGTGTCTGCATTACTTAAAAAGATCAAAAAGATAATTTTTTTATTTGAAATATACATAAGTGATTTGTAGTTTTGAGTAAGTTGCTAAGCTTGCTTCGATATAATTTCACAGAAATATATTTGGGTATGCGGTATAATTGCTGAACACCATAAGCAAAGATTATATAGTATAAAGATGTGCCACGTAGAACATTAAAAAGTAACAAATATTTTTCAGATCAATACGTTAGCTTTTGTGAGCGCGATGAAAAAGCTTTCTTGAGAGAAAAGTTTCCAATCCTTGCATGCACATTCTATCTGTAATGCTCGTTCACTCTTCACTCCACAATGCTTCACAGCATAGATCACCACTGCATGGTTTCTCATAGCTAGCGAGAGTCGTGAAATTTAATGTTGTAATTGTTTTTTCCGTTGTTGTTGTTGGAACGGAGCAGTTGTGATCTCTGCTTGACAGCAACAAATTTTTTTTGTTTGCTTGTATTATTTTCATGATGATTTCCTTATTTTGTGCGAAGCAGATTTTTCTTATTCACTGCTTGCTAATAATATTGACTATTTTTAATTGACTCAGCCAGAGCAGTAAAATCTGCATATATATTCAGAATCTTAAGGAAAACTGAATAACGATATACGATAAACTATAATGAATTCAAAATTGTTTATAAATAAAACTTTTAATTCACATTGAATTTTAAAAAGTTGATTAGTAACTAATTTCAATTATTTTTTTTTTTCGTTATTCAGAATAATTAATTATTTTTGTATTTATATGAATGCTATTTACAAAGAATGCAATTCAAAAATAATTTCATATTTTTCAATAATTAATTTTTTGTACATTATTATTTTTTGATTCATTGCCTATTCATGTGATATTCATTATTAATTTTATAGTCATAATTAATTTTTTATTTATTATTAATTTGGTTCATTATTCAAAAGTGAATAACAAGATTTGTTTTTCATTTTATTTATTATTCAAATATAATGAAAACTTAAAAATGAATACGAAATTTATAATGAATAAAAAATCAATAATGAATAAAAAAATAATAATGAATAAAAAATTAATAAAAAAATTAAAAGCGAACATATTCATAAAATAGTAGTGAATAACAAAATGTTTTATTTATTGTATTTTTTACTTAAAAGTGAATAACAAATTAATAACAGTGGTAAACAATTTGATAAAAAAGTTTGCGCGGCGAAAACGGCATTGCTAGTTCGATTGAGTATTTTTTTTTTAGATAATATAATAAAGAAATCATTAAGACTTTTCCAGGTTGGTTCGAATTTTTGTTAGAAGAATTTTTCGACTTTTTTAGTTTTGAAAAATATTTCCCCAGTTATGACCCTATAAATCCTAAAGTACTCATTTATTTTACAAGATTTATAAGTATTTGCAAATGAGAAATTTATACCTTTTATTTAAGCTATTATTTATACGATTATTGGTACGATTTTTGTAGACAGTTTCTGAATACTATATTTGTGGCGACCGTAGCCTAGTGGGTAGAGTGCGTGGCCCCTAAGCTAAAGATCCGCGGTAGCCCGGGTTCAATTCCAGCTCAGACAGAAAGTTTTTCAATTGAAATAATTTTTCTGTTCGGTCGTCACCTCTCTGCAGACAATGGCAAACCTCAGAGAGTAAAAATTGCCATGTAAAGCTTCTTGAGAACATAAGCCCTTCAGAATCGGCATAAAAAACATAGGTCCAGTTCTCGGTCATTTGTGATCAAACATTTAATAACACGCACAACACAAATTATCAATAGAAGCTAGGTCTAAGTCCTTCCAAGGGCTGAAATGGTCAGTTTATTTTATTTTATTACATTTCTAAAAGAGTTTAAATATACCGTTTATTTAACATTTCCCTCATATTAATGTGCGCAAAAATATGACTTTGATATATATTTTGGTTTTATTTTTATTTTGTTGTTAAAAAAAAATATTTCAATGAAAATATTAAGGTAAAAAGTATGATTTTAGCAGGTTGCTTCGGCTTTAGTAAAAATACTCAAAATTACCTGCATCAAAGTCGACGTGGTGAGTTCGTACTAAACAAATTCTTCAGACTTTAAAAACACAATTATCATATATGTAACTTAGGATTTTGTTTGCAAACAATGTTCTTAGCATTTTTAGCTAAATTTAAAAATCCCTAAACCGCAATTTTACGTTATAATAGGATTTGCAACACTGAAAACTCTTTGAAATGAGTAAAATAACAGATATAACGTAAACAAAGATGCGTCAAAAATAAATCAAAACAAAACAACGAAATCTTCGCGCTTCTATAAAAAACTAGCTGAAACACTGTATATTGCTGCCACGCCCACGTTACCAAACGCCCATAACATGCTATTAGTGCAACGGCACGAGTAAATTGTGGTCGAGTGCCGAATTCCGAGGCTGTGCGGCCACCTATAACTCCAAAGCTATTCAGTATCAAAAATTTCAGTTGTGTGGGAGGGGTCACGCCCTCTTGCCTAACGCCCATAAAATGTTATCAGTGAAACGTGTAAATTATGGTCGAATACCGAATTCGGAGGCCTTGCGAAATATAATTATAAAGCTATCCGATATGTAACAGTGGTTTTATCTTCTGGCTGAGGTCAGCTCAGCCTTGCCAGGATCGAGTGGAAGATCCACAAACTTCCATTAAATAAGAACGCAGTCGGTGTTGGTTTAATATTATAATTTTTTATTTTATTGATATATTCTTCTTAAAAATACTTAATGCAGCGTGACGTCAGTAGCTTGGGTAAAAGTGAATGTAGGCGGTCAAGTGTAGGCAGTCGGAGGTTGTGAGTCCAGTTGACGGCAAAATCGGTATTCGGTAAATCGGTGGATTAGCAATCGGTATTTCGGTAATCGGTAGATTAGCAATCGGTAATTCGGTAATCGGTAGAGCGGTAGTCGGTGGTTGATTGTTGCCAGGGGCTCGTATCCTAAAAGAATCTGAAGTAATGCTCCCATTTAATATTTTTAGAGACAATCATGGTGAAAAAACCTCTATGAAGTTCGCACCATGCAAATATATATAATCAATAAACAATTTAATAAAGGTATGCCGACTGCGTTGGACGAACCAAAGACTGGTTCTCACCGCAAGTGCGACGTCTAAAACAGGTACTCAAAGGGAAGAACCAGCAAGCTGGCTCGCCATTGAGCTACTGAGGCCGAGATAAAATAAACAAAACAACAAACAAAAGTATGCCGCCTGTGTTGGACGAACCAAAGACTGGTTCTCACCACAAGTGCGACGTTTCGAACAGAGACTAAAAGAGAAGAACCAGCAAGCTAGCTCGCCATCTAGTCCCGGCGCCAAAACCCAAGCAAACCCCCCTTAGAGTATGCCGACTGCGTTTGACGAACCAAAGATGGTTCTCACCGCCGGTGCGACATCTCAAACAGAGACTCAAAGGGAAGAACCAGCAAGCTAGCTCGCTATTGAGTCACTGCGACCAAAAATGTAGAGTATGCCGACTGCGTTCGATGAACCAAGTATTGGTTCTCACCGCAAGTGCGACATCTCAAGCAGAGACTCTAAGGGAAGAGCCAGCAAGTTGGCTCGCCATAGAGTTACTACTTCGAGCTTACCTGAAGTAATGCTGCTTTGGTTGGTTTTGTGTCGCCCTGTTATTCGATATGGACAGAAAACCAGTTGGGAATTATACTTTTAGTTTTGTGTGGCTATGCATAGATAGGTGGTGTGCGTATTAATTAACGGCTTATGCAGTAGTGCGGTTGTGTGTTGTCTTTGGCCTGCCTGGCTATGCATAGATAGGTAGTGTGTGTATTAATTAGTGGCTTAGAGCCTGAACAGAATCAAAAATCGTTGCGATCGACGATTCGTTGTTGTTGGAAAATACATGCAAAATACGCAGCTCGTTTTCTGCAACGATAAATCGCAGACTTAGAATCTATGCTATTTCAATCGTCGGTCGCAAACGATTTTTGATTCTGTTCAGGCTCTTATGCAGTAGTGCGGTTGTGTGTTGTCAATTAGTTTTATTGAGTAGGTATGTAGCGTGTGTTTGTTTCTATGGTCTGGTGTCGTAGTGCGGTTGTGTGTTACTGCTGCTTTAATAATTTTGTAACTTCATGTTACAGATATCGCATATTTGGCCTGTATAGGATGTAATTTTGAGTATTAACCATTCGCAAATGTAGTATTTAGAAAATTTATGCAAATATCGTTAGATCAATACAAATGATAGCTTTAATGAAAGATATAAACGTCTTATTTGCAAACATGTATGAATTTTGTAATATGAAAAAATACTTTTGAAGTTATAGGATCATGACTGGGGACATATTTTTCAAAGCTTAAAAAAATCGAAAAATCTTTGAAAATTCTTCAATTATTTTCGAATTGCATTCGTTCTATAATACTCATACAATTTAACACAAGGTCTATATTAGTAAAACTTATTTTCTGGTTTGTTTGTTAAGTTGACATTTATACAAATCTAAATGGCTTAACGGACTTCGCTTAATTTAAGTACACATACTGTGTGCATCCTAGATTAGATTGTTACATACTTAGTTTTGATCACACTCATTCCACCCATTTTCACTTACGTAAATTTTGATATTGAAAAACTTTCTTGATAAAATTTTTCGCAAATTAAATTTAAAAAATGTCAGTAATATTAATACCAAAAATATTCACATACATACAACATAAAACATCGTTCCCCAAGAATGAGAAAAACGGCTTGAAAACCAAAACTTTGACTTTCGATGCAAATATATCCGCTATTTTTAAATATATTTAATTTAAATTTTTTTAACAAAGTTTTAATAAAAACACTTTACAATAATAGTTTCAACTGTAGCGTTAGGTCAGTGAATATATTCTTTAATTTTTTTTCAAAAACGGTCCAAAAAATTGAATTTTTACTCAAAAAATGATTAAAAAAATGTTTTTGTTGTATAAATAAGAACAATTGAAATTTGCATTTTTGAGTACTTTTCATATAGTAAAGCATGTATTTGCAATAATAGAATAAAATTTATAAAAGGAGTTACATAAAAAAATTTCCGCAAAAAACAACTTAAAAAATATTGCTTACAACATAATTCGCGGCTAAGCTTCAACTGATGGAATCGCCCTTACAATAATATAACACTAAAAATATCATGTGGCAAAACGGCAAAAAAACCACGTCAACACACAAAATATACCTACATTATGTCATCTTTATGATATTATATTCTTGAAATTATGTAACAAAAAGATAAGAGATAATGCAAAAAAATTTAATATACATTTTTTAAGTAAAACCTAATGAAATTCTGCTACATTTTGTTGGCAGCTACATCGTTTATTCAGATGTTTCTATTGCTTTTTAATATTATGCTCACATTTGCTCACATTGTCGCTTACTTATTCTCTCGCTCTCAAAAGCTTTAAATCGTTCGCTCGCTGACTCTCATAAAGCTTTTGCGTCGATTTAGGATAAATCCACATTCAAATTTTACTGTGCCACTTGCTTGTATGGCGGTGGCACATCTTTCTATTATATTATCTGTGCCATAAGGAATTTTGAGATTTGAACCCACTTCATTAACAACTTAATTATTTTGATTAGTCAAAGAAATGTTCATTTATATCATAAATAATTATTGAATTTAAATACATGCATGAAGTTATTTTAAAATTTTGTTAAATAACAGAAAAATAGTAATTTTTGAAAATGTATCTAATATGATACATGTATATTGACAGCTTGAGTACAATTCTTGCTTGTGAAAAGAGTACAATTACTGACTACTTGGTTCAATTTTTGACACTCTCAAAGATTAAACCAACGCTCAGGGGATGCCCCCTGTAAATGTATAAGCATTGTGTTGATTCGGAAGATGGGCGATAGTTAAATGGAGGGTGAATAGATGAAGTAGTGTCGGTGAAGATTTGTTTTAAATTTGCACAACTCAAAACTGCTGGGAAACACGCTCGCAGGGAGCCTATTCCACAACTTAACCGTGCGACTAAAGAACGAATTATCACGGTAATGCGAGGTTCTATTGGGCATCGATGCAATGGTAAAGGGGTGGGCTTGGACCTGGGAAACATACGAGCTGGTGGCGTCAGGCCATGTATCTCCCTAGAACACTTCCCATGGTAATACCACAGATAACTTATCACATAGATGTACATCCTAGAACAAAAAAAGCGGCTGATAAGTTTTTCAAATTTTGCCTCCAATATTAAAGCTCTTTCTTCTGAAGCTAAAGCTCCCCAGTAAAAAACATACGATCGCTCCTATGAGGAGCAACAAGAGAGCGCTCTTTTGCTGTTTTATTCTATCAAAAAGTGAGCACTTGTGCCCTTGTGCTCCTTTACTGTTTTATAAAATCAAAAGGCGAGCAATCAATGAAAAAAATAACATAAAGTGAGGCATGTGCTTTGTAAGAAACTCGATCATTATTTTCTGTGAAAAATCGACCATTGTAGTCCAGTGGAGAGTGCGCTATACTAACAACTCAGAGGTCCCTGGTTCGACTCCGGGTTCGGGCATGGTCGTTTTCACTTTCTTTGTTCTTTTCTACATTTAAGAATTATGGAGAACTTAAAATCCACAGCTAAATTGTGGAAAATGTGGAATTAAAGGACAGGAACAACTAAGGGCTGAAATGCCGAGGTTAAGGCATAGCACACACTAGCAATTGAAAGCATTGTCTTTCACGTCTGTTTCATTTAATAAATAATTTACATATGGTTCCAATCAATTCCTCTAGCTAATCTATCCCTTTCATTTCACGTCTTTTACTAAACCTTGTTTGTATAAGGCGCATGTTGGTTTTTTGATCTTTTAAAAAAAAATATTTTAAATGTTCCTTTGCTGATCCATTTGGATCAGTTATTGATCGCTCCTTTTGAGCTCCTCTGGGATGTTAAAGGGAGCGCTACTCTTCCTAGGACATGCAATGTTAGAAGAGAACACAAAATACACCTAGCTTGGATCAATAAGGAGCACACCCAGATCGCTCATAGGATGATTCACTTTTTTACTGGGTCTTGCCTCCAATGTCACTAACACAAGCACACGAGACACTTTCCCTGCAGTCCAAGGCATCGTGCACAAATATTTCATAATGATTTCTTTAAGAAACTTACTGCATGAGATACATTTGTCGATAATTCTTTAACAAATCGGTCTTTTTTCGTTCATCGAAAACAGAAAGTTTTCAAACAGTGCACGAATTTGGAACTTTTATATGAGATTTTCGTCAACGAAATGTATAAACGAATCAGCATGTTTCGTTAACGAAGAAGAAAAATCGTACAGTATTCATTCAAGATTTCTTTCTTACTTGGACTACTGGGTTCATGTACACACATATTGCCTGCAGTTGAGAAGCAGTTTTGCTACTGTTGTTGTTATGTATATTATTTCAACAGAATTACAAAAGTGTGAATGCTCAGTTGGCAGAGGCTTTAGCTTTTATTCTTGTTTTTTTGGAATCTTAACCCAACAGGCCAAAATGCATTAGAATAATATTATAACAAAATATTATGTTTATCAACATTAAGCCTTAAGCTTGAAAAAAGCTTGAGAAACTATTGAAAAAGACTATCGCAGCAATTGCAGAAAAATCAAAACTGAACCCTTGTGATAATATTACTCATCCAAGATTTTTATAAGCTTTTTCTTGCAATTGTAGAATAAACTTAAAAAAATAATATTATTTTAACACATGTTAAGAAAAGCTAACTATTCTCAATATTTTTATAAGATTTTTTTAGGCAATTGCAGAATAAGCTAAGAAAAATAATATTATATTTATACATGTTAAGAAAAACTTACTTTTGTCACGAGTTTTAAAAGCTTTTTCTGGCAATTGTAGAATAAGCTAAAAAAACTAATATTTTGTAAACACATTCATTGATTATTTACAGCTGAGGACAGAGATTTAAGAACGCTACACTTTTGAGCATTGTAAATGAAACATAAAAATTGATAATATTTCTGTCTGATTAGCAAAAACTATTTATGGATTATAAAAAAATTTCAGTTACCTTACGATGAGAGAATTATCATTAACAATTCTGAAGAGCTCAGCGTTCTTACAGCTCTGTCCTCAGCTGTAAAGGTTATTTTTTAATCCATTTTTTAAGTTTATATTAATTTATAAATAATTTTTAATTTAATACAAGTAATTTTAAAAGGAAATTAAAGTTTTGGAAATTATATATTACTTTCTTAATTTATTTTTTGTAATTTGCTCCTCGTCTCTTCTGTAAACTGATATTCTCAGTCTATACACAGTGATAGATCCTCATCTAAAAAATGTTAAAATGATATGATAATTTTTATGTGGCAAAATGTTTAAATTGAGGGGCATTAAATTAAAACTCTTCTATTTCACTTTTGTGAAAAAAGGTGTAAGATATGAGAGATTATTCTCCGCAGCGGTATCCGTAGTTCTGCTTGACAGAAAAATGTTTTTCCCCACTTTTTTGATTAATTAATATCAATTTTTTTATATGGTTGGCTTAAAACATTTTAAGTTTTTCTCGTTACTACAACAATTTTGAAAAGTGAAAAAGAAGGGTTTTGATTCCTTACCCCACAACTATTCTTACTTCGAATAGCTTGCTGTGCTAAACTCACTCACCGTCTTTTTTGACTCAGTCCCCTTCCAACATAAATGTAACGCCAGTTCGTCGATAAATGTTTTTGAGAATTAAACACTCCATTTAGTCAACTCATCTCTGATATTTAATTGTTCAATGATTTCATTATTTAAGCTGTCACTTTCTACAGAACTTGAGTCTAGAATATCACAGTGATTTTTATTTTCTTTAAGCAAAATATCAAAAGCATAAGCACTGGAATCTTCTGCAACTTCACTTTTTGAATCTTCCACAGTCCCACATTTTTTTTTATTTGTTTAAAAAGAGCTCCACAACTTCTTAGTAACCGAAATTATTGAAATAATAATTTTTTTAGAAACTTTACAACTTACACTTCTCGCGAAATAAAAACAATACATTTTATTTGGCAGAAAAAACATGGATAGAAATTCTGTTGCCTAAAAAAATATTTCTTAGTAATATTTTATATTGTTTTGTTATATAAGTTAATTTATTGCGAGTTTAAGTTAATAAAAAAATATTTTTTTCTTCGCTATGAGCGACTTTATTATTTGAACTTAAAACTAACTTAACATTTTCTATAGCTTTATTATTACACCTAAACCTGCGCTGCCGCTGTTGCTGTTGATGTTGCTGTTGATTGTAGTGTTTGTTGAAGTAGCTGACGTTGGCGTTCTCACGGTTTGACGAATTTAGTGGATGCGCGTGGACTCTGTTTTTGTTGTGTTTTATTGTAGTGGTTATTGGAGTAGTAACGTTGGCATTCTCACCGTTTGACGAATGCATCGGATTCGCGTGCACTCGTAGACATAGTGTCAGCATATTTCCTTAGTTTAAATATTTGTTACCTTAACTCCTCCCTTCTTAAATTCAAGCGTCCTCGCTGAATGGTGTTTCTTTATTGATCCATTGAACTGGTTAAGAAGCAGTAATCCTGTTGAGATCTCCTCTATCTCAGGGATGTTCTGATTGTTAATAATGGTGCATCTTGCTGGTCGGCTTCGCATTAGGTTCGGTATACATAAAGTGTTGCTTATGTCTATGATATTACTATAAGGGCATATTGATAGCTTATTATAGGTTTTACAATAATTTTTTATTCCTTAGGTTTTATTATTACAACTCAGGATGTTTTCATATTGAATTTTGTTGATAACATTACCCTTTTTTACGGGTTTTACCTAAATGGTATGACACTGATGATAAGTAGTGGTAGGTATGTTTATTATGTAAATCAAAGTTGACTTATTACTAGCTATTTTTATTTCTGCAAACTCAAGAGCCTCTTCTATATTTAAGTAAGGGGCTTCTTCTTTTGCAATGAAGATTTCTGTAACATTTACTTCTTCGTTAGATAATATGAAGGAATTAACTACTCCTGCCTTAGCCCAATTTAAAGCGTATTCTATGTTAACAATTTCTTCTTTGATTATTTCTAGTTGGTATTTGATTTTTTTCAATAAATTCTTCCCTAATGATACCTTCGTTCTGCATATTTTTTTAAATATCATTTGTTATTTTCGTTAATCTTTTATTTGTTTGTCTTTGCAATCCATTTCCAGGCTGAGCCTATAAAATCTAATGATCTTCTTGTTTTTTTGTTTGTTATTATTCTATTGATATTGTTTCTTATTTGCGATATAGTGTGGATGAGGAAGGGATACAAAGTGTGATTCTGCTTTATGGCTTTATTTATTGCTATTTCCGTCTCGTCAATAAACGTTCGATATTTTTCAAATTCGATCACGTGAACAATTTTAAAGGTTCCTCTCTGTAATCTTGCTGTTCCTGTATCTACATTGCTTAATTGTGAATTAGAATAGTCCAGTATTTTTATTTCCGCGTTGCATATAGTCTGGAAGAAGATGTTAATTTTTATTAGAGGTCTTAGTTCCGTATGTTACTCTTATGTACTATTTTCCCTGATTCTGTTACTACTGTGGTATGCCTATTTTCTTTCACTATTTCTTCTTCAAATTTTGCCGATAATTTCGTTCCTATTCTCTTGTTTTGTTTTACATATATAACTTGTCCTGGCAAGTATTCTTTTATTGTGTGTCTATTTTTGTTATGATGTCGTAGGTCAGTTTGTTGTTTTTCGGTAAGTTTTTTTATATTGTCTTGTCGTGTTTTTTCATAGTCTTGTGGGCTAAAATCCACGGTTCTGCCAAAGAAGAGATCTACCGGTTTCCTTCCTGTTGTGGAGTGAATGCTGTGGTTGTACTCGTTTGTTGATCTTTCAAGTAGTTCTACAAAGTTTCTATTTGTTCCGTCGCTTTTGAGGCATCTCATAATTTTGGACAAGGTTGAATGAAACCGTTCGACCTGTCCATTGATTTCGTTTTTATATGGGGGAGTTACATAAACATTGATTCCTAGCTCGTCTTTCATCATGAACATTATCGTTGCTGAATTTAATGATTTTTCGTTATCTATTATTACTGATTTCGGTACGCCGTAAAAAAATAATAAGTCTCTAAGGGGTCTCCTTATTTCTTCTATTGATTTTCAGGGAATTGTTTTCGTTTGTGCGTATTTTGTAAACTTGTCAAGGCTAGTCAACACTAATTTCTTGTCCGTCGAGTAAATATCTATAAGTACCGTGTAACTGGGGTGGTTAGGCATGGGTGTTTCGTTTAATTTTGGTTGATTGGGGTGTCTTTCGTATTTTTTCCGTTTACACGTTACGCATTTTTTTGTTACTCTCTGAATTTTGCTGTTCATACTTGGAAAATAGTATTTTTTTAAAATTTGTAGTTTATTTTCTTTTTCGTTTCTATGTGCTCGGTTATGTGTATCGATAATAATGTCATCTGTCGTTGTTCGTTAATTATGTCCTCTACGACAATTTGCGTAAATCTTATTTTGTAATTGTTAAAATGTTGTGCATAAACTTCCTGCAATAATCCCATAACTCTTTCCGATGTTTGAATACAGTTTATGACCGAAGGGTTGAGGTATCTTTTGCAGAGATCTGTCAAATTTTCTTGATTGTATTGAGGTTCTGTAATTATATGCCGGTGACATCCGGGGAAAATTATCTTAAACTGGTATGTTGGTATATCCTCTATTTTTAGAAATATTTAATTTTTAAAAGCATTGATGGGTGTATAGACTGAGGGAATTAGGTTATGAGATGAACTTTTATCGCTGTGTTCGGTAGCCGTAAGGATAAAAACCTGTGTGGGTGGAGGACGAGATAACGAGTCTGCTACAAAGTTTGTTGTACCTGGTTTGTATTGTAACTCATAATTATATTCCTCCAATATTGCCTTCCAGCAATTCATTTTGGAGTTGGCATTTTTTGTAGTGAGTGATGTCAACGGCTGGTGGTCGGTGTAAATTTTGACTTTTCTAGATCCGTAAAGGAAACTGCGGAGAGTTGTCAGTGCCCATATTATGACAAGCATCTCCTTCTCGTTTATAGCATACGATTCCTCTGTCTTACTCAATGTCCTGGATAAAAATGTAATCGGTTTTGAAGCTTGTGAGAGCACTACTCCCAAAGCTTGATTAGAGGCGTCTGTTGTTAGTTCGAAACCTTTCTGAAAATTAGGATACGAAAGCATAACCTCTTTGGAGATTAAACAACTTTTGGCTATATTCCATGCATCAATTGCTTGACTGTTCATATTTATGGGTTTTGTTTTCGATATATTTTTGGACAAGCGTCCATTTTCTCCTCGTAAGATGGATGTGAGTGGTTTTACTAGATCGGCATATCCTTTAATGAATCTGCGGTAATAGCCAGTCATCCCTAAGAATGACCTTGAGTCTTTAAGCGTTTTTGGTTGCGGGAGTTCTACGATAGCCTGTACCTTTTTGGGGCCGGTCTTTAGACCATTCTGTGAAACTATGAAACCTAAAAATTCGACTTCCTTTTTCAGGATTTCGCATTTGTCAAGTTGAACTTTAAATTTTGCATTTTCTAAAGTTTCGAAAACCGCTTGAAGATTCCTGAAATGTTCATCTTCATTTTTCCCGAATATGATGATATCGTCTATGTAGACGTAGCATCTAACGCCGATATGTTCTCTTAAAACGTCGTCAAGAGCGCGTTGGAAAATGAAGGGGGAGTTTTCAGGCCGAATGGGAGTCTGTTGAACTTGAATTTTCCGTTATTGATAAAGAACGATGTCTTTTCTCTATCAGATTCCATAAGAGATATTTGATGGAAGCCACTCTTAAGATTGATTACAGTGTAATATGAATATTTACCAAGATTGTATAAAACTTCGTTTACTTCGGGGATTGGATACTTGTCTGCGAAGGTTACTAAGTTTAATTTCCTTTAGTCCATTACCATCCGGTACTTTTCTCGCCGGAGTCATCATCTTTTTTTGTAACAATCCATACTGGCGCGTTATACGGCGACTTTGATGGTCTTGTAATGTTTTGTTCGAGCATCTCTTGGACTGGTTTTTTCACTTCGTCCTTGAGTACCATGGGATAAGGGTAAGATCTAGAGTATACCGGTGTTTCTGTTGTTGTTGTGAGTATTTCGCCTTTAACAGTTGTGGTGTAAGTGAGTTTTTTGTCGGGGTCGGAGAAAAGCGTTGGAAAGGATTTAAGCAGAGCTTGCAATACTTGTTCTTGTTGCCTTGAGAGGCGAGAAGTTCTAATTTCGAGGTTGTTGACTGAGTCAATTTTAAATTGCTTTAAAGGATATTTTAGTTTTTTTTAGGATAAAGTAATTTTTATCTGTATGGATAACTCCGTTGAGCTCCTTAAGGGTATCATTACCAATGATACCATTAAAAGTTTCGAGTCCCGGTAGTAATGAGAATTTGATTTTTTCCATTTGTTCATGGAATATATCTACGTAGGCATGATATGAAATTTTGACTTTCCCTGCTATAGAATTTGCGAAAAATGGCTTTATATTTTTTTGAGGTGTTCTAATAAGATTTGGTTGAATATAATTTTTATTTGAAACCATGTCAAGTAGAAATTTGTATCTGCGTCCGTTCTTCGCTGTGAACTCGTAATACGGTAGCGAAGAGTCCTTTAGTCTAAAAAATGAACGTCGTCGGTTTGTTTCGTGTCTTTTTGATCTACTTCTGGTTGATGGTTTGGTTCAGAATTTTCTTCATAACATTCTTCGTAATAAAATCCTTCGGGCTCGTAGTATAATTCTTCCGCTCCTTCAGTGTGTGTAAAGAATGTCCATTGAATTTTGTTGGGTTGGTGGCTTTGTTGAGAATAATGAGGATGTTGTCGTTTTTGTATTGGGGTTCGATGTTGATTATAGGAGTTCTGAGTCCTGTTTAAGTTATTCTGAGGTCTATTAAAGTTATTCTGGGATAGATTTTGGCAATTAACCTGTCTAGTGATTATTGAATGATCAATTTCCATAGGTACGGGTGGTTTCGGTTGGAAGTATGGTCGGTTATTGAATCCAGAATGATCCAATGGTGACTTTGGTTGGAACCCAAACGAGTTATTACGTGAAAAATTGTTATTATTGTTCTGGAATCCATATGGATTATTATTATATCTGAATTGGGGCATGTGTGTTAGTTCTGGGAAAAATCTATTTCTAAACGCCGGCACGGGGAGATGGTTTTGATGATTCGGTTTAAATAGTGGTAACGGATAATTGGGTTTCTTAGTGGTATTCGCCCTTTGCATGGAGTTTATTCTGTAAGCCATGTTGTCTAGTTTTTGGCACAGTTGCAGAGCTTGCGGCAGTTTTGTTGGCTCACGAACACTTAAGAGCTTAGGGAGCTCACCGTTGAGTCCCTTAATGAACGTATCTAATGCCTTGTCCCGATATGCATTAGCCATAGTGTGAAGCGATTCTTCACTTAGCTCTAAGTATGCGATCTTGTCTAATATTAAAAAAAGGTATTCGTATACTAGTTGGTAAAATTCAGTTATTGTCTTGTTATTTTGTCTCAGTGTAACCATTTCGTGTTCGAGCGTACCTATGTCACGTTTATCTGAATAGTGCATCAATAGACACTTTTTGATTTTAGGCCAGTCTAGCGGTGTTCTGTACGATTATAAGGCTGTGTCTGCCTCGCAATGATCTTATGCCTAACAGTGTGCAAGATAGCACAGTACCTCGGTGTTCCTTTTACATTCTCGTAAGCGGTAAAGATTCTATCGACGGTTTTGCGCCAGGAGTTGAATTCTCCTGGTTGTCCAGAAAATTCGCGTAGGCACTTTACTATATCCGGTATTCTATCAAGTTCGTTCAAGTTAATTGGATTAAATGGTACCGTATAGTCGGTGTCAGCGTGTTCCAAAAACGGGTTACTAAGATTTTGGATAGTTGATGTGATTAATTGCGTTATCTTTCTCGTTAAATTCTCGTTTAGAATGATAGGCTGGGGACCAGGGTGTGCACTAGATGGGTGTTGATTGAGATCATTAGGAGTAGGATTGTTAGTGACCCTAAGCTTAGCTAGTTTCTCGCTTAACTGTTCTTCTGGAGTCGAGATGTTTTGTTAATGGATAGGAAAATGCTGTTTAATTAATTTGCCTTATATGTTTCGCCTAGACTTAATTTATAAACTTTGTTTTACTTCCTTGGATAATTTTCATATCAGTGTTCCGTTAGATTCAAATAATTTCACTTTTATTTATTTACAAAAGTTGGAAAATTTTTAAATAAACGTTTTCTTGAATTCAGATATAAGATACTTTTAAAATAAACGTTTTCGGATATTAACGCTTTAATTTCTTTACAAAAATTAGAAAAATTTCTTTTTAAATACATTTTATCTTAAATTCAGGTATCTGTTTCCTTTTAATATCTTCAAATAAAAAAATTTTTAATAGATATTTTCTTAAATTCATACATTTTACTTTAATTTCTGTACAAAATTTTAATGATTTTTAAATAAAATTTTATATTTTTAGACATTAGTTTATTTAAGTAGTATTAAATTAGCTTCTTTAATTTTTTATTTTTCTCACTTCTTTAAAAAAAAATTCTTACAAACTTACATAAAAATATATTAACAGTATCCTTAGTGTTAAATTCATTGTTCCAGCGGTGCTTGTAGGTGAATTTATGGGCAGGCGGCTGCTTATAAAAAGCTCCTTTTCCTACGGTTATCCGTTTACTTGGGGGCCTCGTTTCCTGCTACGTATTTCAGCTTATTAGCACTATCACTTCAGAGTTTTTCTGTTTTGGTTTTTAACCTTAGATACAGTTTTTTAACGATACTTTTTTATTTTCTCGTTATTCTTTTATATATCACTGTTTTTTTTTTCAACCGTAGATAAAGTCTTTTAACGATACTTTATTATTTTCTAGTTATTCAATTATTTATCACTTTTTAAAACTCATCGATGATTATCACTTCGGAGTTTCCCAGTCGTGGTTTCTAACCGTTGATCGCGATACTTTTTCCTTTTCTCACTTTTTAATTACCGACTTTTGAAAACTTGTGTATGATTTTCGCTGGTCCCTGCTCGGGCGCCAGTTAATTTATTGCGAGTTTAAGTTAATAAAAAAATTTTTTCTTCGCTATGAGCGACTTTATTATTTGAACTTAAAACTAACTTAACATTTTCTATAGCTTTATTATTACACCTAAACCTGCGCTGCCGCTGTTGCTGTTGTTGTTGCTGTTGATTGTAGTGTTTGTTGAAGTAGCTGACGTTGGCGTTCTCACGGTTTGACGAATTTAGCGGATGCGCGTGGACTCTGTTGTTGTTGTGTTTTATTGTAATGGTTATTTGAGTAGATAACGTTGGCATTCTCACGGTTTGACGAATGCATCGGATGCGCGTACACTCGTAGACATAGTGTCAGCATATTTCCTTAGTTTAAATATTTGTTATCTTAACTTATTGTATATAAGTGTTTATTAAGCATACTTGAAAATTAGTTATAAAAATTAAGCGTTTCTCAAATACGATTGGGATTTTATTGAGATTTTTCAATTTAACAAGCTTTTTAAAAGTTATATTATGAAAAGCTTAAAACCCTCTGTTAATTTTAAGCTTATTCTCAAGTACAATTGCCGTTCGCTTTCTAGATGGCCGGTTGGGAAGTAGTGATTTCAAATCCTACCAGCAATATAAGGTTTTTGTCTTGGTAATGATTACACTGTAGGGTCGTCGAAAAGACACACGAAAATGCCGAGACACATAAACTTTTTTTTTGGTTGTAGAATTTAGTGGCGTACACAGTTTTCACAATCAGATCAAATTCTCGAGATATTTGCGATTGAAATTTAGTCACTTTTAGACCAATTTGGATACCAAAAATTTTGACCACCTTCAATTTTGCTTTAACTTTCAGAATTTAATCTACTTATGAAATAAAAACACTAATTTGAGTAAAAATATTTAAAGATTTTTTTGAAGTTTTTACGTTCAACATTAAAATTTAGTCAAAATGGAAGAAAAAGCGAAATTGCATAACTTTTGAAAAATCATAGATTCAAGAAGGCTAATTCGATTTTTACGTTAGAGGTATTTTTGAAAAGACATTAAAAAGTAATTGTTAATAACTATACAATTTTTTTAAATGAAGGTCAAATATCAAAAATTTCAATATCTAGATATTTTGATCTGATTTGGAAAACTGAGTATGCCACTAAATTATACTACCAAAAATTAAGTTTACGTATCTCGGGGGTTTTTTGTTTTTTGTCTTTTCAAAAGTTCAAAATTTACCTACAGTGTTATCTTGAATGCTCCTATTATAATTTTTTTTTATATATTTCAGTGATTTTTTTGGGAAATCTTTCGGTAAAACTTTTTGAGTTCATTCTACCCCTTGTGATCTTTAAGTTACATTGTGGAGGTGTGACCAGAAAGGGTTAGAATAAAAAATTCTGGATTCTTATTTAAATCCACAAAAAATTGAGAGTGACAACAGCCCAGATATTGCTTCTCCTAATATGCATAAGCTTGAAGTACAGAAACAGTATTTGAAGCACCAGCAAAGAAGAATTCTGCTAAATCTTGTTACATGTTTACATATTTTTCAGTTAAAGAATTTTAACATTCGCTGATTTGATACATACTTTCGAAAATTCCTTTTCTTTATCTACAAGGTTTGTTTCAAAAAGGACTTCATTTTCCCTGAATTAATAAAACACTTTTTTATTTTACAGTAATTCAACTTATATTTTATAGATCTGATTTTATTCTCAAGAAAATATTTGATTTTTAAATTTTGATATTTCAACACTATATACAATATTCGATAACAACATTAATTTAACATATGCAATTAAGAAATAATCTTTATGGACCTCTTAAGCCACCACAATTCGGTGTATTTTCATTTTGGTATAATTTTTGATCTTAAGAAAATTTAATTCACATTGTTTGTTGTTGATTCAGCACACATTTTCTAATTGCCTATTCTTACGGAGTTACTTTGCATTCAGGACGAAATACGACAGCAATAAATGCTTTTCACAAGGAAATCAAACCTTCTCATTTGTTATGAGGTCCCATTTTCTACTCAAATGTTTTTTTAGGTTTTTTTTCCTCAACAAAGAAATCCTTTGGATTCAACCTTCTAGGAAGCCACTATTAATCTAACTTGGTCGTCCGACTTGTTATTTGCTAGTAGAAACGCGTACTGCGTAATAGGTATATTAACTTTGTCACTCAACTTGTAACGCCGATGAGGAGGAGTGGCAGGTATAGAAAAGTATATATATTCTTGATCAGTATCACCTCCAGAATCGATTTATCAAGGTCCGTAAGTCTGTATGTCCTTCTGCAATCAGGATAACAGTCGTAATTTTAGAGTTATCGTAACAAGATTCAATATATAAGTTTTTTATTCAATAATAGAGATCAAATTCGAAAATGAGCCAAATCGGATAAAAACCACTCCTACCTCCCATCCAAAGTGGCTTTACCAAAACAGTAAAACCTTTTTAAATTCCACAAAAAACTAATTTATTGACTTCAAATTTTGCACATAAGTTTTAATGTACAGTATCAAAATAATACAACATTTAAAACTTGGAATATACTAAAATACGGCTGTGGTGGTATTCTTTTGTCAATTTTTTGCAATTCTTGCTTGCAGATTTTTTCGTGAGCTCGTAAATATTGGGGGTTGGAATTAGTTTTAAAGGTTTTCTAAGAGATGGCGTAACTATCAATAGATCGCATCGGGCACACCTGTGACTATATTCATTTCAAAGCACATTGTCTAAGCTTCATTTTTCAGTATGTGTCATTCCACTGAAGTGTAAACAACATATATTTTTTTCTCTGTGAACATGTCGACTTTCGTTCCAACAAAACGCAATTTGCGGGAAGGTTTACTTTTGTGCTTCCATTTGAAGAAAAAAGCGGTTGAAGCACAACGCACGCTTACTGAGGCTTACGGGGACTATGCTCCATCGATTTCTACTTGTGAGTACTGGTTCCGTCGGTTTAAAAGTGGTGATTTTGATACGGAAGACAAAGAGCGTCCGGGCCAGCCGAAAAAGTTTGAAGATGAGGAATTGGAGGCTTTGCTCGATGAAGACCCGTGTCAAACCCTTCAAGAATTGTCAGAATCATTGTGAGTCGACTTATCAACGGTCGGCAAACGCTTGAAGGCCATGGGAATGATTCAAAAGCAAGGAAATTGGGTGCCGTACCAGTTGAAGTCGAGAAACGTTGAACGGCGATTTTGCATGTGCGAACAACTGCTTCAACGGCATAAAAGGAAGAGTTTTTTGCATCGTATTGTCACTGGCGATGAAAAGTGGATCCATTACGATAATCCTAAGCGAAAAAAATCGTGGGGACCACCCGGCCATGCATCAACATCGAGGGCCAAGCCGAATATTCATGGCGCCAAGCTTATGCTGTGTATTTGGTGAGATCAGAAGGGTGTCGTGTACTATGAGCTGCTAAAACCTAACGAAACCATCACTGGGGAACGCTACCAACAACAATTGATGCAATTGAGCCGAGCATTAAAGGTTAAACGGCCGGAATATGCCAAAAGACACGACAAAGTGGTTTTTCAACATGACAACGCACGGCCACATGTTGCAAGAACCGTCAAGGAAACGTTGGAGGCGCTGAATTGGGATGTGCTACCCCACCCGCCTTATAGCCCAGACATAGCCCCTTCCGACTACCACCTATTCAGATCGATGACGCATGGCATGGCTGAGCAGCGCTTCACTTCTTACGAGGATACCAAAAAATGGGTCGATTCGTGGATTGCCTCAAAAGACGAATCGTTCTTCCGGCGCGGAATCCATATGCTGCCAGAAAGATGGGAAAATGTTGTAGCTAACGATGGACAATACTTGGAATAATATACATTGTACCGTTGTTTCTAAATAAATGCTCAAAAACCGAAAAAAAACCTTTAAAATTAATTCCAACCCCAATATATTTTCGCTAAACAATTATTTTCCCTATAGAGCCTAAATTTGGAAAAATTTACACTCTTAATAGAGGTAGCCGAATACTTTCATGTAAGGATGAATTATTAAAAAAAATTGTAGTTTTTAGTGATTTATATTTTCATATGTGTGAAGTAATATAATCATTCTTTCATAAAAAGACACAATAAATGCTCAAAAACTAGCGGAAATACAACAAAACCACTTTTATATATTAAAAAGAACAAAAAAAAAGTAAAAATTTTGAAGTACGGTACTTAAAAAAAACAGCTATTTGGATCGGTTCCTCATAATAATCCTTGGTTTATGTTATTCTCAAAATATTTGGAGCATGGTTTGGTTTGAAGTAACAACTAAAAATGGTCTGCTTTAAAAAATATGGGCTGGTGTAATAGTTGTTAAACTGTCAGAAATTATAGGCAGGAAAAAATCTTAATCTGCATCAAAAAATTGTAAATGTTTGCAATCGGAGTAAAGATAATGCTGTTTTTCATGCACATTTTTGATATTTTTTTATTTCGGTTCCAACTTTTAAAATACAAATAACTGCATAATTTTATTATTATACATAATAAATTAAATAAATAATAATAAAATAATAATTTATATTTTAGTTTCAATCTGAAATCAGTTTAAGCAATTCTGACTAGGAATCAATGCAAGCACTCAAAACCTTTCCAACGACATCTTGAAAGTGAGGACTGCGTTACAAATAATGACGTTTCTTTGAGTTTTAGTGAAAATAAGTTAAAAAAAATTCAACAAAATGCGCGAAAAACATCATTATCTTAAATCCGAATGCAAAAAATAACAAATTTTTGATGCAGGTTGGAATAAATTTTTCATTACTATTATTTCTGAAAAATTACTTTTTAAGAATTGGACTTTTGGCCAGTTTTTTGGATCAAATACCCCTTAGTGCTCTGTCCCAAATTTCATAACTACGCTAACCACTCGACTACGCACTTGATAAGTAAATTTGGCGCAACAATTGATTGAGGTACAAAATAGTTTTGTGTCTCTACTAAAACCAAATAAAATTCTTGAAATAAAGTGCCACAAGATCAAAAGAACGTCAAAGGTACAAAACTACCTTTGATTTGTTGTACAACAACCCAAATAGATTTTCATTCTCTCCTAGAACATAAAATAAAATGCTTGCAAAGAAGTGCCACAACATCAATAGAACTTCAGATAAGTACAAAACCGGTTTTGATTTGTTGTACAACAACCAGCAGTGAGCTAGTTATCATTACAAAAATTCTATAAATATAACTGCGCTACGTCTTGCATTTTTGAAATTGCTTATGTATGTGTTTGAAAATAAAGCTCTTTTTCAAGAAATTGCTGCCGGTTTTTGGTGCCAAGATGAACATCTATATGATAAGTTATCTGTGGTAATACCTATACAGAAGGCTTAGGCAACCAACATTGCGGTGATGCCCAAGAAAGTTGAGAGAGGATGAAATACTTTCATCCCCTATCAAATATATCGTACGACGTTGAATTCGATCCAGAAGCTCCAAATAAGATCTTGAAGCCCCTGCCCAAATGTGCGAATTGTACTCCATATTCGGTCTAATATATGAGGTGTAAATCATGTGAAGATCAGCTGAGGTGAAATATTTTTTGCACCGTTTTAAAAAACCTAGGCACTTGCCCGCTTCTTTCGACACATCGAAAATATGGTCATTCCAACAAGATCACACTTGATCGATATGCCCAGAACGTCAAGAGCGGCTGATTCCACAAGATCCACACCATTCATATTGAGGGGTGCTAAGGGGCAATCCATCCGCTTGTGGGTTAACATACAGCACTGGGTCTTGCTTGCATTGAACTCTACTCTATTAGCAAGACCCCACTCGGAGATTTTTTGTAGATCATTTAGGAGTGTGTCATTCATATTTTGCCTTTTCCTCTCAATCTCCGTAGTGCTTGGGCATTTTTTTAATGAATATGAATCACAAATGCTGCTGTCGTCCGCAAACGAATGTGTTGGGTTATGCGTCAACGACAGAAGGTCGTTGATAAAAACCAGAAACAAAGTTGGCGATAGAACTGAACCCTGCGGTACTCCTACGTTAATGGCGTACTCCTCGGACGAAATACCGTCAACTACGACTCGAATCGTTCTGTCCTTGAGGAAACACGTGATCCATCGAGCAAAGTTACCACCAAAACCATATGCAACAAGTTTTGACACGAGCGCTTTATGCCACACTCGGTCGAATGCTTCAGAAATATCAAGAGCAACAACCCTGCTCTCGCCGAAAAAGTGAACGCATTTATTCCATTCTTCGGTTAAGACCGCCATAAGGTCACCAGTAGAGCGAGCCCTACGGAAACCATATTGACGGTCACTGAGCAGTTGGTTGCGCTCCAGATAGCTCACAACGTTGAAGTTTATTACGCTCTCCATAACTTTAGAAAGCGTAGAGCATATCGCAATGGGTCGGTAATTTGCAGGGTTCGTGGCATCACCCTTTTTAGGTACCGGCTGGACATTTGCCACCCTCCAACAAGATGGAAATACTCCTGTTCTGTAGGAGATGTTGAAAAGGTTGCGCAAAGGCCGAGCCAGCGAAGAAGCACACATTTTAAGCACAATTGGCGGTATGCCATCAGGACCAGAGGCTTTGTTTACGTTGAGATTTGTGAGGGCCCTTTTAACTGCTCTCATTCGAAAGTATATCTCCTGCATTGCAGAAGATTCACCCTCAACAAAGGGCAGTGGCTGATTGCTATCCGAGAGAGTGGAATTTTGTGCAAACAATCCAGCCAATAGGTTCCCTTTATCAGCCGAGTCAGTGAAGATTTGGTCATCTTTTAAAAGAGCTGGAATCGATGACGATGTCTTGTTCTTAACTCTTTTAACAAATGACCAAAAATTTTTGCTTCCTTTGGGACAGAGGAGAACCTGTTCTCGAATGCGAGCTTCGTGCAGAAACTTTTCGCGTTTTAAAATTGCATTACAGCGATTCCTTGCCTCGATGCGAAGTCTTTTAGTATCAGTATTCTTGTTAGAACGCCAATTCTGAAAGGCTTCCTCTTTGGACCTGACTGCAATCCTGCAAGTCTCGTTAAACCATGAGTGGTCTTTTAATTTAATGCTTCGCATCTTATTGGGAATGAAAGACCGCATACCCAATAAAATAATTTCTTGTACCATGACAGCCGCGGCATTCACATTTCTATCAGCGAAACATAATTTCCAATTGAAGTTGCGATAAAAATTATTTAACGCAGTCCAATTTGCCTTTCCATAAAACCATGCACTCCTCTTCGGGGCTTTAGGCGTAGAGGTGCAGGGGTTAGAATATGGAATAACAGCGGAGATGGTACAATGGTCCGAGTTACCAAGAGGTGCGTTGACACTCACATCATATTTTTCATGATGTGAAGTCAGAAAAAGGTCAAGAGTATTATGGCTATGCATGTCACTTTGAGGAAAAAAAGTGGGTTCCTTCACTAGTTAAATCAATTGGATCGATTCAGCAAATAGCTCAACATATTGCCCAACAGGTGTCAATGGGCCCGAGTGACGTAACCAAGCCGGGTTGTGGACATTGAAATCGCCTGCTACAACGATCTCACTGTACGGAAACAACCCCAAAATATGCGTAATCGAATCAGAGAGAGAGTCCAGTTTGTTAAAAGTGGGCTCTCTCCCTAGATTCGGGCTTCTATAAATAAAACAAAAATGCAGCAAGTGAGAGCGAAGCCTGAACCTAACCCTCATTGAGCTAAACTCTGGATCGGTCACGTTCAGACTCCTCTCACACTGGTACGCTACATCCGTTCTTATAAAAAGAGCGATGCCTCTATGCAAAGAAAATAATGGCAGTAAGCGGTACCCAGGTATATGAAAATCCAGTGGATCTGCATCCTCGGCCACCTGAGTCTCGCCTAGTGCCATTATTTGAGGCCTATGTAGAGTACAATGAACATATACCGAGAAAAAATTCGCTCTCCATTTATAAACTAAAACTACCAATATATCGATTAAAGTCGACAAAAACATTTAACGATGAAACAAAAATGGAAAAACTTAAAAATATTGCTTTATTCATATAAAGATTAGTTCAAAGTAAAAGTAATAATTTTGAAGGTGTTTAAAAATTAATTTCTGAATAGGAAAATAAAATTTTAAAATAAATCATAAAAATATATAAAAAGGAACCGTTAAAGTTATACATGAACGCTTACAAGACCCATTGAGCAATGAAGGCGTAGTTTCTTATTTATAAACAATTTTATAACTGAGTGAATTTTCATCCTATTTTAATAAATAGACGTTAGTTTTATTCCTAATAAAATGTATTTCCAGAAAATTATTAAGTTTGCAGTAGCTGTAAAGAAAAACTTTGGCAGTAAAAAGTTGAAAAAATGGTAAAAAATGTAAAAATTTTAGGTTTGGCCTCTGAAAACTTGAAAAGTTCTTCTTTAAGTTCTAAAGGTATGTACACATTTTGAAAGCTTTATTTTTATCTTTTCAAAACTGATAATCGAAAATCGGTTAGAAAATTGCTGAGTTTCTGATTTTTTAATGCGTCAAGTACCTAAAAATTGGTTTTTTTACGGTAAAATTAAATTTTGGGGGTGTATTAACAATTTCAAGTATGGTGTCATGTTACACTCGTGGTAGTACCGTGTAATTAAAAGCGGGATACATACACAAGATGCACTAAATGTAAACATTATCGTCAAGTTTGATTTTGCAGTGCCTCGGTCAACTTCGTAAACATTTTTTGCGCCACTTGGTGCTAATACTTGCTTCGTTTTCAGACACAACTGAAAGCAAGTCTCGTCGCCATTAAATAATTGTGATGGATCATCTAAAATTGAAAACATATCTTCTTTTTTAAGATAATTTTTACCTTCGAAAAACCATTTCTTTAGATCTGATTTTCCAACATTTTTTTTCACCAAATGCATGCTCTCTTGGATTATACTTTAAAAAATTCTGAATGGCGCTTAATATATCTTCTTTACGTTTCGGAAAACCTTTCTTATATGACGCAACTAACCAAAAAACAATTTCATTTTCCTAGGCAATGGTTTAGAATGGTTCTGGTCCTGGTCTTACCTAATTGACAATAATTGTACTCATCATATGAGACAGTTATTGATAGCCCCCTGTCAACAACTTAAACTAGTGAACAATTTAAAAAAATTATTGGCAACAGCATTTATTATCATATTTGCGTTAAAAAATATGATTTAAATTTATTTTCACTTTAAGAACAGTTAAACATAAATAAATCAATTAATTTTAAAACAACAAACTGGTTTATTTAACTGTAATCGATTAATTAAAAAAAAATTTTATAAATGTTGCCAGATTCATTCTTCAAACTCGCAGCAAACGTTATGCAAAGCAAAGCTGTCAATAACTGTACTAAAAATTTAGGGTGTCAATATTTATCCCGCTTACCCTATACACTTTTTATAGTGGAAAGAGTTTTCAAAAACCCACTTTTGACCGTGTAATTTTTGGGTTAGTTTACCTTAACCAGCAAGGTCTTACAAGTCTCCACTGCTCGAAAAATCGTCATCAGAGTCTTTTTTTATTAAAAATGATTTATTTTGCCTTTGCACTTTTCTATTTTTTTCGCTCAATTTTACTTTGTCTTTTCAATACCGGGCTCGGGCCCGGGGGGTTACAACATACGGGCCCCCTGAAACACTTAAAAAAATGCAATAAGAGAAGTATAAACCAGTGCACGCTATTGCGAGATCTATGCGAAAATTATTATTAATTTCTTAGTAATTGTAAAGAGTACATAGTAATCTGTAAGTCAGTACTTTCTTAAGTACTGTGTTTTTTATAAATTTCGTTTGGTTTATGTTATTATAAAATTAAAATTATTTAATAAAAAATGTTTCGATTAAAAATAAAGTTTTTGGATAGTCTTCATTGAATTATGCCTCCGTGTATGGTACGTATTTTCACATAACAAAGTGCCGTTAAGTTCGTTGCATCGGTTAAAATAAAAAAAAAAATGTTAAGTTTGACAGAGTGCAAGAGGTAAAAACCTAAATTTTTGCAAACATTGATAATGGCATTCGATTAAGCTATTAATTTTATGTTGGAATCGGTATGTCTAGTTATTTTTTACGCAAATGAAATAGTTTAAAAAATAAATGTGAAAGATTCTATAAAAAGATTCAATAAAAATAGTTTAATGCCTTGAACGCACGCGGTCCAAGAGATATTGAACTCAAAAATTCACATTTCTTATCCTCTTAATATGCTTTATCATATTTTTCATCTTGTGCACGAATCAGAAATAAAATTTGGAAAAAGCCATCTAATATGCAAAATTATTAAATTAGTTTTTAACACACACACTGGTAGTTTTAAAACACACTCTCTAACTTTTATCAGTGTAATACTAAAAATATAAAAAAAAATATTAATATTTTTAAAATTTACATCTTCGGGGATACAGGGTCTGATAGTTGACATATAACAGGGTCTGAAAGTTGACAAATTCATATTTTTAAAGCGTAATATCTGCAGACCTGTAATGGTTTTTTTTAATTTTTTTTTACGTAATTTAATGAAAGAGTGTTTAAATAAGAATAAAAAAAATAATCAGTTTTGAAAAACTCTAACTTCTAAAAAAAGGGTGGTTAAAATCGAAAAAATTTAAAATTTATACAAAAGTTAAGTAATTTTTCAAACTTTATGCTTAGTAGTTTCAACTTAGTAAAGTAAATTTTTATTGTTGCTAAAAGAACAGTCAATTCTCGAAACTGTTTTTAAATGAAGCCAACACCTTAGAAGTAAAGATATAAGGTATATCGTATACGCCTAAAACACGTTTTTTATGGCGACTCCGAAGCGTTACGCGTGGCACGACGGGCTAGCGGTAAAAGAAAAAAATAAAAAAAAGTTTTTTCTTGTGTTCAATAACGGGGCATTCATATATATATTTGACAATTTTTTTCTAGATGGTGAGGCGAAATCTGATGGAATGAGCCATATGTCAAATTTCAGCAATTTGATATGAATTAATTATGGTAGTTGATATTTAATAATAGCTTTTAATAAACTTTATTTTTTGTATTAAAACTTTTTAAACTATCTATATCTATCAAAGTTATAGATATCAAGTATTAAATAAACAATCCTATTCTGCTTATACAATTAACATAAAATCTCAATTTAAAAATAATCCAAAACTTTTCAATAGTTTTGTCCGATTTTGACCCCTTATGAAATTCAATCAGGAAGAATCATCTTGTGGCAATATAATTTCTAACATGTTTTCAAACTTCTTTAAATCAACTTGCTCCGAAATACTGTTTAATACTCACGGTGTATCCTTTTCTCCCACCAGTTAACTCTTTTTGAACTCCTGTAAGAGACCCAAATATTGTTATGTATTATCATCGACAAGTAAAATCATTTACGACCGGCCCTGATGAAATTCCGAGCTGTATTTTAAAGCAATGTGCTACAAATCTGTGTACTCTTCTAGCAAGCATTTTTAATATTTCCTTGCGTAGTGGTCATTTTACTATTATATGGAAGATATATTATATAGATGTGTCTAACTATCGAGGTATTGCAAAATTAAGTTCAATCCCTAAGATATTTGAGAAAATCATAACATATCAATTAACCCACTCCGTGTCTTCCACCATTTCTGTCTTTCAACATGGTTTTCTGAAGGGTAGGTCTACTACAACAAACCTCTTAGAGTTTACTACGCGTGTTATAAATGGTTTTATTTTGGGACTGCAGACTGATATTATTTATACGGACTTTAGCAAAGCCTTCGACAGTGTTAATCATAATCTTCTTTTGAAAAAACTCCACCTTATTGGGTTTTCTGTCACATTATTAAATTGGATAAATTCGTACTTATCTAGACGTACTCAAAAGGTTTTATATAAGAATTCTCTTACAAAAAGTATTTGGGTCACTTCTAGCGTTCTTCAGGGCAGTCATCTTGGACCGGTTTTGTTTTTACTATTCATTAATGATCTTCCTTCGGTAATAAAACACTGTAATAAAACACTGACGACGTGAAACTTTTTCTTTGTTACAAATCACCCGAAGAACGACATCTTTTACAATCTGATCTAAATAGACTTGTGGATTGGTGAAGCTTAAATATATTAAATCTTAACTTACAAAAATGTAAGCAAATGACATTCTCGCGTAGATCTGCTAATAACATACATTACACTTTAAATAACACTAACTTAGAAATAGTTTCCAGTTTTCTCGATCTTGGTGTTATTATGGATTCAAAACATCGCTTCAATCTCGACGTTAATGTGGTGATAAATAAGGCAAGAGGAGTCCTTGGTTTCATTAAAAGATGGGAAGATATTGAATTCTCAATGATCCCTTTACTACTAAATTATTATTTACCTCTCTCGTAAGGCCAATTCTTGAATATGCATCAGTTATAGAGTGCGTGGCCCTTAAGCAAAAGAACAGCGGTAGCCCGAGTTTAATTCCAGCTCAGACAGAAATTTTTTCCAATTGAATTAATATTTCTGTTCGGTCGTCACCTCTCTGCAGACAATGGCAAACCTCAGAGCGTAAAAATTGCCAAGTAAAGCTTCTTGAGTACATAAGCCGTTCGGAGTCGGCATAAAACACGTAGGTCCAGTTCTCGAACATTTGCGATTAAACATTTAACAACACGCACAACACAATTGATCAATAGAAGCTAGGTCAAAGTCCTTCCAAGGACTGATATGGCCAGTTTATTTTTTTTTATTAATTTATCTGATTCGGTAGACGTCTTAAAACGGAAAATTATATTACTGTTAAAACTTCCAATCGTTTTAACTATTTGTCACGGGTTTTAAACCAAACTATGATCAGCAACGCCCTCGAAATAAAAACACTTTTAGGATAATTCAATTTTGATTGTATTTGCTATCGAGCGCAGCTTGCAAATGCTTGCTTTTAAGAACTAAAAGAGAATATAATAAAATAAAATTCAAATTTACAGAGTTTAAATATCTTACATTGGTTTGACCTCGTGTTAAATTTACAAAAGATTTTACAAAATGGTTGCTTTATCTTGACAATTGCGTTTTTCTTTTTAGAGCGAAAATCAATCTAAGCGGAAAAAAATAGTTGCGACAAATGTCAAACAAACAAACAAAGGAAGTGCTGCTACTGCTACCTTACACTTATTGTTGAGTTACCAACATTCTCCCCCCGGTATCTTAATCCGTAGGAGTTGGGAATCCTTCAGCTTTAGGGCAATCTCTGCCTACATCTAGTACGGCAAGCTACGAGCCGGACGATGATATTCTCCGTGAGCAGTTTTCACGACAGCACTTCTAACTTGCCCATCCCCGGCGGTGACAGTCTTGATAACTATCCCCTTCGGCCAGCAATGTCGTGGTAGGTTCGTATCCACAACAATTACGACGTCTCCACATGGCTTCACTATTGGCTTCACTTTACTGTAGAAGGATGTTCTCTTTGTCATATCGGGCAAAACCTCCGCCACCCAGCGCTTCCAGAATTGATCAGTCAAGAACAGTATGTGCCGCCAGGATGCTCTGCCGTACTGGTCTGAATCGCTGTATATTCCTGCGGGTTTGCTCCCAGATGAGGAGCCGAGGATAAAATGATTTGAAGTCAATACCTCTTGGTCTGCAGTGTCTAGAGACAAATATGTCAACGGTCGGCTATTGACTATACTCTCGACTTCAGCGAACTAATTCTACAGACCTTCATCATACAGCTTCGTTTTGGGTGTAATTATCTTGTACATAACAGTCTTGATTGAGCGGACCATCCGCTCCCATGCTCCCCCCATGTGTGGAGATGCGGGTGGTTTGAACGTCCATTTCAGGCGAGGCCCAGTGAAATCATTTTGGAGTTTATCGAAGTCAACCAGCAGACAGGCCTCTTTTAGTTGCTTTTCTGCACCTTTGAAATTCGTGCCATTGTCACTGAAAATTTTGATAGGCGTTCCTCTGCGTGCCATAAAACACCACGGCATGTCAAACATGTGAAGACAACGCCATATCGTTTCTCATTATTCCTTCCGACTACCACAAGAAAGGGTCCGAAAAAGTCGATTCCTATGTAGGAAAATGGCCGAATAAAGGGTGACAGTCTTGCTTTCGGTAAAAGGGTAATTTCAGGTGGATTTGGCTGCACACCAGTAATTTCACATAGCTGGCACTTAGCGCGAACTGTGCGAAGCGAAGTGCGTTGGCCTGCTATATGGAATTTCTGAAAAATTTCATTAATAGTTTCATGGTTTGCGTGTTGCCATTTTCTATGGTACCAGTCAGTTATCAGTCGCGTTACGTAAAATAATTATAAATTTCGGCACGGCATTGCGATAAGACTCGACAGATAGCGCTATAAGGTGCTCATATCGGCTGCTTAATTCGTTGAATATCAATGTTTGTTCAGGTAGATCGAGTTTTTTAACTGATCGCACATTTTTCAAAGACAGTTTTTTGGTCGATTTTCCTCTTTTTGAGATTTGCACATCAACGATCTGGGAGTCTTGTTTCGTGCCTTTCAAGTTCATTTCTTTAAGAATGTCTTCTTTAATCATTGTTGGGCCCGAGCCATCGTCAAGAAAAACGAACACGTCAAGCGAACGGTCCGCGTTGTAAATTGTCACCGGTAAAATTTTGAACAAGGTGTTGGATGATTGCATGAAATGGGTGGAAACAACCTCAGATTTGCGTTCGTCTTTTACGAAGGACTTATGAAGAAGAGGGTGGTGTTTGGCAATACACCCATTGATCTCACACGGCAGAACCTCAACTTAAATATTTTTAGGCAGCTGCGACATAATCTTTTACTTATAATTTCTTTCCATTTGTTGTAGTGACTCAAATTTTTAAATTTTTCACAATATATAATTGAATGAGAATCATTACAGTAAAAACATTGTCGTAGTGCTTCGGATTTGTTTTCCGTGCCATGAAAGCTAACTCGATGAAATGTCAGCTATGTCAAACAACCAATCTCCGAAAGTGACCAGATCAACAGCTGAAACCGTACGCGCGTATCTTGCCCAATCTAACTAAATCTGCGCAGGCAACTTTGCAATTAGCACCTGCACCAATATTGGGCTACGCAGGTGTTGATCTAAATCAGATCTAAAGCAACCACATATTTAACATCCAGCGCAAAATTCACAACTGGACAGCTGGCGATGTCCTCAGTTTAGAAGGCAAATTATTTATTATGTGTTCTGGTCTTCCAAATATCATTCTTACGGTTGAGATAATTTCCGGAACTAATTCCGGCATCGTAATCCTGCTACTCACATACTCGAGCGCCCTTCCTTTAAGTGACCTCTGTAAGCGAAGCAAATTTTCAACATTCGAGAAGCCACACAGTTTTGTCGAGTTTTCAAAATGGGGGGAGAAGCCACTCTTCGGGTTTTCCGCTGAAAACTGGTAGCTCATGCGACACAACTTGGCGCGCGTTCATTTTGCGGACATTCAGATCGTCGCCCCCGATCGGCTGAGAAAATTTTCCTCTTGCTACGTCAGCCTTCATTACATGCTCGTGAGCTAAGGCGCTTGCCCTCTGCTCTCGTGTCCCTCCCTATGATTCCGATCCGTATATCAAATTTTATTTCTAGTGCCACATTTCGTCGAGTAGCACATATCTTCAGCTTCCTTTGTCGGACTAACGCCATCTACTACACGCTCGTTGTGATTCATATTTTTGATACTACTAGAACCTTTACCTAACAACTACACCGTATTGCGCTGCCTTTGGTTTTCCATCTCTTCGAGCTCATCTTCAGAAAGGTCAGAGTCATATTTCAACATAACCTCAAATATTTTTCGTATAAAATTCATATTCGCCGAATGCTCTTCCTCGAGCATTTGCAACTCAAGTTCTTTGCGCCGGCTTTCCTTCGCGCAGCCACACTTGCTTGCACTTTTTGTCGCACTCACCTGAGATCCACATGGGATATTTTCGCCATGTATAGGTTTGATGCCTTTCGTAGATGCTTTTTCTTGGCCACCCACCCGCTTTAGATCACTCGATTGCTCTTGGACGCCTGCTTGCTGTGGGCCAGTGGTTTTATTCAGACCGGTTGCTGGCTCATTGCTTACTGCTGCACCTGCTGGAGATTTCTAGCAATCGTTGCACTGCCAATCCTCGTTCTCATCACCAATGCTGGAGTCGACGTTGACGCATTGGTAATGAAACCATTTGTCGCATCCATCACACTGCACCATTCTGGAATCGTCATCTTCCTGGCACAGGGGGCAACTCCTTCCTGGCGTAGTCATTGTTGAGTGTTTCAAACGCTTGTTTTCAATTTCTTAAAAGAATTGTTAAAACTTCCAATCGTTTTAACTATTTGTCATGGGTTTTAAACCAAATTATGAGCAGCAACGCCCTCGAAATAAAAACAAATTCAATTTCTATTGTATTTACTATCGAGCGCAGCTCGCAAATGCTTGCTATTAAGAATTAAAAGAGAATATAATAAAATAAAATTCAAATAGAAAAATATGAAAATTTATAGAGTTTAAAAGTCTTACATTGGTTTGACCGCGTGTTAAATTTACAAGTGATTTTACAAATTGGTTACTTTATCCTGACAATTGCGTTTTTCTTTTTAGAGCGAAAATCAATCAAAGCGGAAAGAAACAGTTGCGACAAATGTCAAACAAACAAACAAAGGAAGTGATGCTACTGCCACCTTACACTTATTGTTTAGTTGCCAACAATTACATTTAAATAATTAAATACATTTAACTTCATCCTAATAATAGGATAGGCAGCTAGGTATAAACCTAACGCAGTTTTATAACAATGTAATATCTGTAATTGAGATTGTTTTGTTTCTCCTTTTTGTCTCAATATTATATTTTATTAAGTAAGCGCCATCAAATATGAATCATTTTTCAAAACTTGCTTCTTAATTATTCAATATTTTAATTTTAAATCGAATTGTGATTTGCGTGCTCACGTGGCTTCCTGATTTGAAATTAGATTGAACTCACACTATCACCTGGATTGGTGTGCCAGAGTATATCACTTCTCCAAACAAGTTTATGCCTGCGTTGGCCCAAATGCCCAAATCCAACTAATTGGAATTTTGATTTGGCGGATATGAGATTTATCTCATTTTCACGTAGGTCCTAGGGTTGGACAATGGCCGCAAACCAGTTAAAATGAGTATAGTGTTTTGCATTGTTTTTGAACTCAGGATTGTTATTTCGAGTACCTTAAATAAATAACCACTATCATTCATTCGATGTTGCTTATTTATATACAATCAAATATATTTAAATACGCATTTTATATATATTCAAATTTTTAAATTCCGCAGAAAAGCCAATAAAAAACAAATAAAATTTAAACAATAAATAAAAAACAAATATAAGTATTGTAAGGTACTGAATAGGCTATCCCTTTACTATCAAAATGTAAGGGGATTACGCTCTAAGACGTGAGACATATTTTCAATGTCTCAAAATTTGTCTGAAGATATTATCGCATTGACTGAAACGTGGTTAAATGGAAGCATTACTGACTTGGAATTGTTTGATAATAGTTTTGAAGTATATAGAAAAGACAGATACGCTGGCAATACTTCTGCTGTCGGTGGTGGTGTCTTATTAGCTGTTAGGAACTCCTTCGTTAGTTCCATTATCGATATTCCCTGCTCTTCTAATATCGAACTTATATGCATTAAGGTTGTACATTGTAATTCTAATGTATATGTATTTAATGCTTATGTTCCTCCAAAGAGCAGTGTGGAAATTTATGCAAGCCTTGCGGATTGCATAGAATACGTTATAAATACTCTTGATGTTAGTGACGACATTTTATTGTTGGGCGATTTTAATCTGCCTGACTTGAAATGGGAATCTTCAGACGATGATACATATTTTTGTGCATCTAATTCGAAGACACGCTAAGAGCATATATTTGTTGATAATATATGTTCTGACTTACAACAAGTAAGTTGTATTTTTAATAGTCGTGAAAGACTTCTTGACCTGGTCTTAACTACAGACTGTAACAACGTGATTGTTAAGAGGGCCCTTCATGCTCTAACTTCTGTTGATGACTACCATCCACCACTGAGCATATGGTACAAGTCCCACAGGGAAAATATAGTGAATTCCAATTCAATAGATAAAGTTTATGAATTCGATTTCAGAAAAGCTGACTTTCTGAGGTTGAATCATTTACTTCATAGTAAACTTAATGTAATTTTAGAATATTTTAATGGTAATAATCTTGAAGATTCAATTAATTTTTTTTATATGGAAATCTTTACTATGTTTTCTGAGTCCGTGCCGTATAGCCTCAAATTTGTGAAAAATTGTGCTTACCCTTGGTACACAAGGTAATTAAAGACTCCTCGCAACAACAGGAATAGGGCATGGAAGAAATATGTCTGTAGCTTAGACTTAAATGACCTAGAAACCTACAAGCGTTTGTTTCTGGATTTTGAAAGTTGCTCAGCTACCTTATATAAAAATTATTTAGACAATATTAAGCTGAGAATATTGTCTGATCCAAAGAAATTCTGGGGTTTCATAAACACCAAAAAAAATCTGATGGATTCCCTTCATCATTTAAGACTTTTGACGGATTTACTGACGATCCCGTTATAATTTGTGGCCTATTTGCCACTCTCTTTAAAGAGTCATTCTGTTCAGACTCTTTTAATCCTGATGAAGATTATTTTGAATATATGAACTCTACACCCAGGGTTTCGTTGGACCCTATGTCTTTTAAAGTATATTGGATCGATCGAAGAAGATTTTAATGCTGGACCTGACGGAATTTCTGCCGCAGTGTTAACGCAATGTGGTTCCGTTCTAAGCCAACCACTCTCCATATTATTCAATAAATCAATTAGGGAATGTAATTTTCCACTTTTTTGGAAAAAATCTTTTATAAGTCCTATTTATAAAAAAGGTTGTAGGAATGATGTAAACAACTATAGGCCTATCGCTAAACTCTCATCGATTCCAAAACTTTTCGAGCGGCTCGTGTATGATCGTGTGAAGATTCATTGTGGGAGGGTCACTCGTCAGCATGGATTTGTTACTGGCAGATCCACTGTGTCTAATCTCCTCGATTTTACAACATTCTGCTTAAATTCAGTTTATTCTGGTAACTAGGTCGATTGTATTTACACTGATTTTAGTAAAGCATTTGATAAACTACCACACAAATTAATTATATTTAAACTAAAGTTAATGAGTTTTCCACAATTTTTTGTAAGCTGGATTCAATCGTATCTGACAGAGCGATCTTATCAAATACGATTTCGAGGTGTGTTGTCTGCTGAATTTATTGCTGCATCAGGTGTTCCTCAAGGTAGCCACCTTGGTCCACTTCTGTTTATTTTAGCCATTAATGATGTAACCCACATCATCAAATACTCTCATCTGCTCATTTATGCAGATGATATGAAAATATACAGAACAGTAGATTCTAAAGACAATTCAGTTCTACTCCAGTCTGATTTAAAATCCTTTGAAGTTTGGTGTTCTAAAAATAATATGTTTCTTAATCCAGATAGATGCCAAAATATGACCTTTTCACGAAAAAGGAATAATTTAATTTTTGATTATACGATAAAAGATACGGCTTTAAATCGTGTAGATTCTGTCAAAGATCTTGGTATATGCATGGATTCTAAGCTATCGTTTAGCGTTCATATTGATAGCATTTGTAAAAAAGCGTCTTCTAAGCTCGGTTTTATAAAACGCTGGGCCAAAGAATTTAATAGTATGATTGCAACTACAACGCTGTATTATTCAATAGTCCGTCCTTGAACGAATAGAAAGAATTCAAAAACGTTTTGTTCGGTTTGCTCTAGGTGCTTAAGTGGAACTGACACTTTAAATCTTCCTCCTTATGAGGATCGTTTAAAACTATTAAAAATGCAATCCTTAAATGAGAGAAGGAAGTCTGCTGATATCGTCTACTTACACCAACTCATAACTGGTGTTTGCGATTCACCGGAGCTCCTAACTCTTATAAATTTTAGCACTAACCGTAGAAGCAGTAGAAACGCTAACAATTTAATTATATATGGCCCAAATTATATGGCTACTGCTCCTTTACATCGCATGAGTACCTTTGTTAACAACTGTAGCTTTTTTGATGTTAACTTATCGAAAGGTCAACTCAAAAGTAGAATGAAAACTAATGTATGATTAGATCTATGTTAACGCATGGTTAGTTGTTATGTCTTGTGTTGTCCCTGAGCCCAACCCATATTATGGTGGGTAAATTTTTCTCACTTTGGATTGTTTTGGACCACTTTTATCTATGTATATCGTTGAGATATTTCAATGATATTAAGTTGGTTCATAAGATACTCTAATGTGGAGAAAGTGCGAAAAAGCTGTAGTAGCTGAACTCTATTGTTATTGCATGTAAATGCTTTATTTATGATATGGCGGATATACACGTTTATATTGATATTATTTATGCTGATATATACTTGTTTTGATGTTGAACACTTTAACACTTATTGATTTTGATATTAAATACACAAACCTTATCCACAAATTGCAATCCGAGTGTTATTTTCCGCTGAAAAGCCAATTAATGTGCTTAATGGAAAATCCTAATTGCCAATAGTGGGTATGTTTTAGTACGTTGGTGCATTCTGTCTGTCCCGGCTGATCCGGGCATGATCTAGAATGTAAGTCGTGCATGCGTATGGCACGGGTATACGTATCTTTTTAAGATTTCATACCTCCGGACGAATCAAAAAAAAAAACAATTTGAATCAATGCCTTCCTGTAGCAGGCACGAGTAGATTTCATCAGGTCCAGGAGATTTGTATGGGCTAAATTTTGATATGGCCCAACGTACACTATCGGACGTAAACAGTTTACCTTGAAGTCTTCTTTGACCACCTATCACTGAGTAGTATGCCCCAGTGTCCGATGGGATGTCCTCTTCAAATACACATCCCAGAAAGTGTGTCTGTAGAAAAAGACGATTAGCTTTATCGGAGTTTACAGTGTAGCTTCCATCAGTTTTTAATAGTGTACAGATGCCATTGGAATGATCTTTGGATACAGCCTTCTCTAGATGGGTCGCTGCTGGTAGACTATCAGTCTTCTCGCAGTAAACCCTCCACGTGGTCCTCTTTGATTTTCTCAGCTCAGTGTTATATTTGGTTAAAGCTTGCTTATATTAGGTCCACTCTACCGTTTGCTTAGCTTTATTGTAAAGTTTTCTAGCATTTTTCCTGAGCTTACTCAGCTCTTTATTTCACTAAGGCACTTCACTACGGGACTTGACAGTCCTCAGCGGGTAGCTTTCGTGGAATGCTAACGTTAAGTTGGTTTTCAGTTGTTTGGCCTCAAATTCAAGCTCTTCGCTAGTGACAATGCGTTGAGTTTAGTGATTTAGGTCAATATTTTGTCTATGCCTAAATTTTACCCAATTTGTATTTATCGGGTTTCTGAAAGAATGGCATGTGTTCCCATATGAAACCTAATGCGGCCATGATCAGGCATGGAAACCTCTTCAGAGACGTGCCACCCATAAATAGAGGTTGCCATATTGGAGGTGTAAAGAGTGAGATCTAATCCTCACCTCTAATGATAATCCCAAAAGTTGATTCATTACCCCTATTTATAATAATATTACTATTTCTATAAATATAGTCTAAAAGGAACTTATCCCTTTTATTGGTGTCTGTACTTCCCCAGACGGTATGGTGCGCATTTGCATCGCAGCCGATGATGCAATGAAGGCTTTGCCTCCTGCAGTGGTCCACAAGGGCTATACATTCTTCAGTTGGTGCTTCCGCCATATCACCAAGCAAATAAGCCAAGGCTAGCACCACCTCGTGGTTTCCTTTAAAGGAGGACACAATTGCCCGAATGGCTATAAGGTTGCCGGAAATGAATTCTGAAAGAGGTAGAAATGTTAATCTTTTATTGACCAGCAATGCCGCCCCAGGACTAACATTCCCGGTGTTATGAAGCAACCTACCTTCTGGATTCTGAAGCCCTTTGACAACTCCAGAGTTTAACCATGGTTCCTAGATGAAATCAATGTCCAGGAATTCTGTAATAAACCTCCTGCAAAGCACGTCGGATGGAGCTTTGGATGGCCTGGCAGTGGTTTGCCCGGAGGCACGTGGTTTTGCTTCTTTAGAGGAGCACAGTAGCTCGTCCTTCTTCTCTGGCGCTTTGGCACTCTTGGAGCTCGGTAGCTCTTCTGCAGCCTCCGTTGGCAAGATCGCCACCTCCGCCACGTTCGCCTCACTTTGGCTTTTGGCCTTGGGTCTGAACTGAACCCACTTGAATTTGTAGAAGACCTTACTCTTCATCTCTTTGAGCCTCAAGACCGATAACGGTTCTGCTCATCACCCTCCAGTCATCCACTCTGAGGTCTTTGTTCTGACATTCGATAAACCTTAGGATGTCACTGGTGGGTGTGGTTGCGGGCTCTGGGAAGTACGTCATGTAGATATACGGTAGAACTAGGGATCCTAGCTCCTCATCTAGCTCCGTGACATCCATATGTTCAGCAACGCCAATTGGATCAGTGCTCACTGAGGCTGTAGCTGCAGTAGTGGCGTTTTCGGGTTCGCCAACGTGACTCTTCGTCACATATGGCCGGTCTTAGACACCAGACTGTGCAACTGATTAGGCACTAGTACCTAATTTGAGTACCTAATCTTATTCTAGACGCAACACTGTGTTTTCCATATAGTGTTTATTAAGTCGTCTAAAACGGGTATTTTTCTTGAAGCAAACTAAACAATTAGTACCGCAAAGTCTTTTGTTTTTGCTAATTTCGTATGTCACACGTTGTACGAACATGAATTTGAGATGGTAGGTGCCTAGAAAAAAACATGCCAAACATTTAACTTACGCAAGGTTACGCAAACTAGATTATTGTTTTCTAGTCTAGAATTCTAGATAATAATCTACATAACTATACCTACCACGGCATACTACCACGGATATCTTTTTAACATCACTATAAATTGTATTACGAGATCCGGTTGCAAGTTTACTACGTTCATCGAGTTTTTTAATCGAAATCACATATTTATATATAATTATACTATATAGGAGAATTCATTTTGGATAGGTTGCCAATCCAAATGTGGCCGCTAGTGTTCTTAATTTAAATAATATCAACCGATTTTTCGGAAGAAATTGCACTCATCTGTTTTTCAAAAAAAATATATACCAATACACAGCTACATATGTATAGAACTTAAAAAATTAGGGTTGCCTTAGCGCAACTGGCCGCAATCTCCAGGCAGCCCGGTGTAAACAGGTGTGTTTCGGGACATTTATACGTTCATAACGTATTTTGATTAATCATATATTAAATTAAAGGTAATTTTTTTATGCATGGTGGAATAGGGTTGCCTGTGTTAAAGTGGCCTCAAAAATGGGTTGCCTGCTGTTAAAGATAGATTAGAATGAAAAATAGTTACAGTCGCTTACAGTAGCGACTTGTTTATATCAAACAAGTTAATATTTCATTCATTTCTCATGTAATCTATCTTTAACAGAAGGCAAACCATATTTTCGGCCACTTTAACTTTAACCTTACTAGTTTTTAGTTAATTTACCAAAAAGTTTTAAGATCATTTTTTAATTTATAAGAGTGTTTAAAGGTTGACAAGTTTTTAAAAATGCAAATCACAATAACGTTAATTCAATGCATGCAGCACATGCTGTCAAAAATCTTTTTAACTGCATTATTCTGTATCACGAAAAAGCACACCAACGATGAGAAAGACACGAGAAGCAATACTTTTTTCCATACAAAATTGTATTGCTTCTCGTTTCTTTCTCATCGTTAGTGTGCTTCTTCGTGATACAGAATAATGTAGTAAACCTTTAAGGGAAATTTTAAAAAAAGGAAATTTTTATGTTTATCAAATTTGCAAAAAGAGATAAACATTTTTCAATTGATTTCACAATTGTTTACTGTAGTTTATTAAAGCTGTTAAAGGGGGGAGGGTAATGTTTAAACGAGTTTTGCCAAAACCACTTTTTAACGGTCCGTGTTCACTGCCATTTAAAAAATGCATTACTTATTCCTTTCAAACTAGATACACACTTTTTTCATATAAAATACCTCCCCAACGGTAAGTTTTTGGAATTTTTTAAATTAAGAGGGGTTTTCCAATTACAAAATGGCTTTTATATTTTCACTTCAATTAATTGTTCTAACGAATCTTTCCAAAGCAAAAACAACAACAACAACAGCAACAACAACAAAGTTTTTTCAATATGAAAATGAAAAAATCACTAGCTGATTTTATTGCAAATTCGGCCATGCTAAAGGCTTCATCAGAAATCTTTGTGATACCCGTGAAAGCGCGCACTAGCGCACTGCACCACAGAGGCGATGAGATTTTAAGTGTAAAAGACTTCCAGCAGTCTGTTGGACTCCATAATAATAACATTAGCATAAAGACTAAAGTAAAGAAAAAATACAACAACAAATGTAAAAATATGAAATGGGAGAAAAACTGAGAAATCTACACTTGAAATCTCATCGCCTCTGTGGTGCAGTGCGCGCTTTCACGGGTATCACAAAGATTTCTGATGAAGCCTTTAGCATGGCCGAAATTGCAATAAAATCAGCTAGTGATTTTTTCCTTTTCATATTGAAAAAACGTTGTTGTTGTTGCTTTGGAAAGATTCGTTAGAACAATTAATTGTTATAACTTTGACCTTAAGCTCAATAAACGATTTTAAAATATCAAACAACTAGAATTTGTATTTTAAATCAAGTATGATTTAAACTATCAAACATTTAGAATTTGTATTTAAATCATATAAAATCAACATTATAAGTTTATATATTTATTTATTTATTTATTTGATTGCTAAACCTTAACAGGTTTTATAGCAAATTTAAAATTAAAAAATAAAATTTTTAATACAATTCAAAAATATAAAGTATGATTTTGATTAAAATTATGTATTATTAACAAACTAAAAAGTTTTAATAAATTGCTTAAAGTATATAATTTTATTAAAGTATAAAATAAAAAAAAAGTTAAAGTTTTTTTTGTTTTTTTGACTTTCAGTTAATAAATATTTTTCTTTTCAAACTTCTATCCATGTTTGCAGCAAATAAAACTGTAATACGAACCGTCACAACTTTTCCTCCCATACACTTTTTACCTTTAATTTTTAAAATTCTATCGGGCAAGAGTTTAAAGAAGAACCTTGTTTCACCAGCATTATACATTTTTTCTGATAGCCATCTCCTGATAGCCATCTCGAAGTTTTGGGAAAAATTCTGTAGTCACCTTGGGATACATCATCTGCTTCACCTGAAAACTTGCAGTTAACAATGGAGTGTCGCTATCGAAAATGGTAAATCCAACTTTCTGAACAAGAAAAATTCGTTTTACTTAAAAGTTTAACTAAATCATTGGCTTTTTCTATATAATATAATAAAGGGTGGTTAAATTTTAAGGGCCGATGTTGAATGCGAACAAGTTTTTTCTGCATTTCATTTGACATTTCTCAATTTCAGACTAATTCAATTTGAACCATGGAAAGATACACAATCGAGCAAAGCGTAAAAGTTATTCAGAGAATGGACGTTCAAATCAAAATGCATAGCGTGCACTTCGTCATTTTTTCGGTCAATTTAATCGTCCAAATGTGCGTACAATCAGAAAAATCGTGCAAATATTTGAGCAAACTGGGTCTGTAGGAGATGTGAAAACACCAGTACATGCTCGTACAGCTCGTACTGCAGAAAATAATGCTGCTGTTCGCGATAGTGTGGCTGAAGAACCGTCCACCTCAACTCGTCGTCGTGCTCAACAATTGCACCTCTTACGCTCGTCGTTGATGAACATTATGCATAAAGACTTGCATTTAAATGCTTACAATGTGCAATTGACTCAAGAACTAAAGCCTCTTGACCATTTTAAGCGCCGGCAATGGTCAGAAAGGTGGCAAGAAATGGCAACAGTGGATGATCAATTTTCGAATAAAATCATCTTCAGTGATGAGGCACATTTTCACCTCAGTGGATGCGTCAATAAGCAGAATTGCCGTATTTGGGCGAATGATAATCCAAGGGTGATTGTCGAAAAACCAATGCACCCACAGAGAGTGACTGTTTGGTGCGGTTTATGGGATGGCGGCATCATCGGGGCTGTATTTTTTTGTCAAAAATGAGGCCGGTCAAGCAGTTACTGTGAATGGTGTTCGCTATCGTGAGATGATAACGAACTTTTTATGGCCCAAATTGGAAGATATGGATGTGGACGATATGTGGTTTCAACAGGACGGTGCCACTTGCCACACAGCTAACGAAACAATGGCTCTTTTGCGCAACAAATTCAATGGCCGTGTTATCTGACGTGGTGGCGATGTCAATTGGCCGCCAAGATCATGTGATTCGACACCGTTGGACTTCTTTCTTTGGGGTAATTTAAAGGAAAAGGTGAACGTCATTAAGCAAGTAACAATTCAAGAGCTAAAGGATGACATAACGGCACATTAACCGCATAGAACCTCAATTATGCCTCAGCGTCATCGAAAATTTGGACCATCAGATGGAGGTGTGCCGCCGAGGTCGCCGGCTGCCATTTGGCCGATATTTTATTCCATACATAATTGAGCCATATCAATATTATCATAATAAAACGAAATGACAATAATTTCCTACATAATTTGTGTTTTATTCAAAATCAGCATCGGCCCTTACAATTTAGCCACTCTTTATAAGATCGATTCGAGGTATATTTCGCGATCTTTAGATTTAAAACCAAGTAAACAGTGCATTTTCTACATTTTGAGGAGATGTGATCCTTATCTTTTGCCTATGTTTCCATATGATTGATATTGAATATGGCGCAAGAAATTCTTCGCCGTTTTCAAGCCGCCAGGATATTGTAGATTTTTCTTCTATGGTGAACGCGTTACGTTTAGTTTGTGGAGGCATTTTGAACACAGTAAAAAATCAATCTTGCACTTGAAGGAACAAATATTTACCGAGCAAAATCACATGCGCAAATAAAGGTATGCAGTTTTGTAGTCAATAAATTAAGTCCTTCTTTTGAAAAAACTCCACCTTATTGGGTTTCCTGTCACATTATTAAATTGGATAAATTCAAATTTATCTAGACGTACTCAAAAGGTTTTATATAAGAATTCACTTTCAAAAAGTATTTCGGTCACTTCTGGCGTTCCACAGGGCAGTCATCTTGGACTGATTTTGTTTTTACTATTCATTAATGATTTTCCTTCAGTAATAAAACACTGCAACGTCTTAATGTACGCTGACGACGTGAAACTTTTTCTTTGTTACAAATCACCCGAAGAACGACATCTTTTACAATCTGATCTAAATAGACTTGTGGACTGATGTTGCTTAAATATATTAAATCTCAACTTAAAAAAATTTAAGCAAATGACATTCTCGCGTAGAACTGCTAATAACATAAATTACACTATAAATAACACTAACTTAGAAAAACTTGACAATTTTCTCGATTTTGGTGTTATTATGGATTCAAAACTTCGCTTCAATCTCCACGTTAATATGGTGATAAATAATGTTTCCAACTATACTTTGTAAGTACATATCATACTTATTTTCAGCTTCATATGCTTACTAAAATTCCATGCTTATATGTATACTTACTTTTAAGATTTATACTTAATTATGCTAACTTTTCAGCTCCGGTTGAACGTTTTTATTTGCAAAAGCGGAAAAAGTTTGAACATTGTAACCAACAGCGTTAAAAATACAGACTCTGGAGTCAATTTTATTTTTAAAAAATAATATTGAATACAGCTGTGTCGATTTTTACAATTTGTTAAAGACAAGGCTTGAAATATTAAGGGTGTACTCTAGTTCGTCGGCTAAAAAAATAGGCTATTTTTGGGAATTTCTCGTGAGCTCGCTACGAAAGATATGTTTATATAAGTTGTAAGGAATGATAAATGAAGTCTTAATTTATAAAAAATAAAAAAATTTAAAGTTTTTTCCTAAATGACCTCTTTATTTATTATGTTGACTTTATTAATAATAATTGACTAATAAGACAACATAATAAAAATATTTTATTAATTTTTTTTAATAATTTGGAGGCAGGTCGGCTCCCACACGATATCTCGGCATCTGTTTATCTGAAACAAAAAACCGAAGATTTTTAGATTCAATATGACAAGGACTATAAAATAGACTATTAATATTAATTTTTAGCAATTGTTGTTAACTTTTAGTAACAAAAACCAAAAAAAAAATGAAAATATTATTTTTTTCGCTGTTATTTGTAAAAAATATAGTAAAAATCTATTTTTTAACACGATTATAGTCTATTTTGTAAGTAGTTTTGTGTTTAATATGTGGTTAAAATTTCAGAAGGATCAGTCCACCTGAGAAATAGTGTGGGCGTCCGTGAAAACGTAGTTTTGAGAAAAACGCTCTTAAAGTTTTTAAATGCGTTCTAACATGATTTCAGGTAGAGAATGTTTTGGTTTGAAAAAATTACTTATACTGCTCGGATCTTCATAAAAATTTAATACAATATTCTTAGATACATATACATTCGAAAAATTGTAAAAAAAAAGAAAAAACTTTCGAAAGTGACCAATTAGACTTCACCCTTATCTAAAATTTACAGCCAAGACAAATATGACTTCAAGCAAAAAGAAAAAAACAAATTAATGTAGTGCTTCAATTCAGTGACAGTGAGAGTGAATAATGATAACTTTTCTTTGGTCTCTGTATACATTTAAATGATTTTTTAATTTTTTTTTTTATTTAACTACTTTGAAAGTGCGTATAACTTTTAATTATTTGTTATGCTTTTGTTTGTTTTTAAACTATTTTATGTATTAGAAATATATAAGAATTTCAAATATATAAAATTAATATTTTGTTTTTTTTTTATCTGAAGACTTTTGGTTTTAGATAGATTGCATACACAAAACTGCTTAAGGAAAACAAAAAGAGGGTGTGACAATATTTAAAGAATATTGTGGGTTCTATTGATTTTAAAATAAATTAGTAAATTTTATCAAAAAAAATTTATTTTTCTAATATAAAATACTTACTTATTATACTTATTTTAAAAAATTATACTTACTAATACTTATTTTTCAGTGTTCTAAGAAGCAAATATACTTATTTTTTAATAACATGAGTTAGTAGCATTAGTGATAAATAAGGCAAGAGGAGTCCTTGGTTTCATTAAAAGATGGGCTAAAGAATTCAGTGATCCTTTTACTACTAAATTATTATATACCTCTCTCGTAAGGCCAATCCTTGAATATGCATCAGTTATATGGAACCCACAATATAATGTCTACATCGATGCCATAGAATCCGTTCAAAATTAGTTTTTAGTTTTTGCTTTAAGTCATAGTCGTTGGAATCCTAATATTATGCTTCCATCATATGAAATACGCCTTAAGATTATTTTACTACCTTCCCTAAGAAGCAGAAGAATGATGCTTAATGCCACGTTTCTGTATAAACTTTTTCGTGGCGGGATTAATTCGAAATCTCATCTCAGCTCCAAATTTTAAAATCCCAAGGTGAGGAACTAGACATTTTCTGTTTTTCAAGTTGAGTCAGAGCAATTCTAATTACGCTCTTCATGAACCTTTACGATGTATGTGCAGTGATTTCAATAATAACTTTAACATGATTAACTTTTCTGATTCGGTAGACGTCTTAAAACGGAAAATTATATTACATTTAAATAATTAAATCAATTTAACTTCATCCTATTATACCTAACGCAGTTTTATAACAATGTAATATCGGTACTTGAGATTGTTCAGTTTCTCCTTTTTGTCTCGATATTATGTTTTATTAAGTAAGCATCATCAAATATGAATCGTTTTTAAAACTTACTTTTCAATTATTCAATATTTTAATTTTCGAATTGTGATTTACGTGCTCACTTGGTCTCCTGATTTGAAATTAGACTAAACTCACACTATCACCTGGATTGGTTTGCAGAGTATATCTCTTTTCCACAAAAGTTTATGCCTGCGTTGGCCCAAATGCATATCCAACTAATTGGGATTTTGATTTGGCGGATATGAGATTTATCTCATTTCCACGTAGGTCCTTGGGTTGGACAATGGCCGCAAACCAGTTAAAATGAGTATAGAGTTTTGGATTGCTTTTGAGCTCAGGATTGTTATTCGAGTACCTTAAATTAATAATCACTATTATTTAATTCGATGTTGTTTATTTATATAGAATCAGGTATACTTAAAAACGCGTTTTATATATATTCAATTTTTAAATTCCGCTGAAAAGCGAATTAATGTGCTTAGTGGAAAATCCTAATTGCCAATAGGGGGTATGTTTTAGTACGTAGGTGCATTCTGTCTATCCCGGCTGATCCGGGCAGGATCTAGAATGTAAATCGTGCATGCGTATAGGACGGGTATCCATATCTTTGGAAGATTTCATACCTCCGGGCGAATTAAGAAAAAATGGTTCTCGAAATTCCCAGCTTTTTCATAAAATTCCCCTCACAGAAAAAAATTTTATTGATTTTATCTATTAATTTTTTCAATTGAACATAATAAATAATACAGTCAAACCTGGATATAATGAACCCCCGAAATAGTGAACAGCTCTAAATAGTGAAAGTTTCAGTAACTGACATTTCAAAGAATCGGAAGCAAAAAAGTACAATACAAAAAAATAATTTTTAAGATTTAAGGAAAAACATCCATTTTTTAAAAAAAGAGTCAGTATAAAAAAAAGTCAGGTCTTGCTAAAATTAGTTCACTATATCCAGATTCGACTCGAGGATTTTATAAATACTATTCAAAAAATTGATTTTAAAATAACACATAAATAAAAAAAAAAATAATTATCAAAAAGAAAAACGTATTTTCGAATTGCGACCTCAAATTTTGAAGCTGCGAAATTTCGATGATCCGATTCTAAAGTATTCTAAGTCGACTTAGGACATTAATGATGTTATTGAAGTGCAAATCCTTGTGTCAAATTTGTTTTCAATTGTGCAATACTTCGAGGTTATAAAAGAAAATGTATTAACCCTTCCAGACCGGTATGCATCGATTGTGCGGGCAGCATTCTTTTCGTTTAAAAATGATTAAAATTTACTGGGCCGATTCAAAATGTTTTCCAATAAAGAGGTTTGCTTAAAAAAGTTAAAGTTCGGACATTTAGTGTTGTGCCCCTTTTGTTGTTAGGGTACGATATAACTGACCATGCGCAAGTCAACATAATTTATATTAAAATACTGACCTTGAGCCTTATTGATAGTCATTGCAAAGAAAACCTGTACGTATGTAGATTGAAAAATTATTTAAAGGGTCATCCGAAGTCACCAGTTATTGCAAAGATTGTAAGGAAAAGCTTAGGAGTTGGAATTTGAAGGGAAAATTTGTAGGTATCATTGGTATTCTTGGTATAAAGGTGTGTTCACCAAATACGGGTCCTGCTAAAATAATAGCTTCAATTACGTTTGGTAGCAAGTGTTTTATTTGTAATTGTGTTCCATTGTAGAGCTATGAAACAATAGGTCTGTTTCCGTACTAATTTCAAGTAATTTTAATAGAATAGAGAGTCACATTATTGCATGTTATTCTTCACTCTCGAGCTTCAAAAATTTGTAAAATAACGCTTTCAAGCAACTCCAAGTTACTTGAATCGAGTACGGAAACAGACCTATTGTTTGTTATCGGTATTAGAACAAATATTTCTTGTACAAAATATTTACTTAAAATGTACTAGCTGATAAGCCCGGTGTTATTAAAGAAGTTATATATATAAATTTGATTATACTCTTCTCGTTTTAATTTTTTTTAAATTACGAATAATGAAAATCATGTTGTACGCGAGAACATTTATTTGACATCGGTTGACATGTAATAAAATTCTATTATCATTTATAAGCTTAAAATGCATTCTTTGATATACAGCTTAAAGTGATTAGTTGTTGAAATATGTAGAAATCTTAATGACTAATTGTGATTTTGTTTCTAAACTCTGATTTGGTAGTCGTAACATTTGAACCATGGTTAGGATAGCATTAGTTGCACCATCATCATCGTCCAGCATTAGTGCAAATTTGTATTAGTGCTTGTGTCAGATCGTATCTAGCTATATCCGGCTATTTTTATTATTTTTTTGCTGTTTACTAACCTTCACTTATTACTACGCTCACAATTTTTTAAATAATCTGTGAAAAATTGTGTGCCAGAAATCCACCACCACAATCCGAAGATTGCTAGCCGGATATAATGCGTGCATCCGCTTTCTCCTTTCAATCAAACTTAATTTTAAAATCCTTAAACCATTGTTAGCTTCACAATTTCTGCTATGCTTTTGGTCATTTTTTTTTTATAGAGATAAAACATCAACACTTTTAAAGAGAACTTTTCAGATAATACAAATTTAACGAACATTTTTATAGTGGAAGAAACATTATCCATTCACTCATTCTTTTGAACATATACATTAAACTCTATTTTCCACGCTTCCCAGTAGTTCGCGGCATCATTGACGAACTTTTCGTGATGATTTCGGAAAGGAAGTTTCGGCATGAGCTGCTGGACTTAAAAAAATTCATACAAAATATAATGCAAAGTAGCGGTTGTCAGCGCCTAGCTTTTTCCACTCTATTACAACAACTTCAAGATATTCATGATTGTTGTAATTCGCCGAATCGTTCAGAGGCTAAACTGTAGAGTTCGCAAACTATCGATGACACTGTCGGTACTATCGATAATTTCACACTATCGTGACTATCGATAGTTTTGGACTGACTGTCGATTGTTTTCGATAGTATTTAAATATTCATTGACACCACTGTTTACGTGTCCTTGCCATTGCTGTCGAATTAATTTGATTCTGGCAACAACCTTCTATAATTTTTGTAGAGTTTTGTAGAGTGTAAGCTCAGGTGATGTTTCTTATAAATGTACGAGCATTGTGTTGATTTGGAAGATGGGTGATAGTTAGTTAGAGGTTGAAAAGATGGAGTAGTTTCGGTGAAAATTTTCTTTTAAATTTGCACAGCTCAAAACTGACGAGAAACACGCTCGAATTGAGACTATTCCACAAATTTACCGTACGACTAAAGAACGATTATCACTACAACGTGAGGTTCTGTGTGGTATCAAGGCAATGGTAAAGGAATGAGCTTGGACAGCTGCCCCAGTGGACCTGCAAAACATACGATATGTTGGCGTCAGGCCATTACGAAACCAACATTACGTCGATTTCCAATAGAGTTGAGAGGATGAAATATTTTTATCACCTATCAAATATATTACACAACGTTGGATTCGGTCTAGAAGCACGTTTCGATTTTAATTCCTGGACGAATTTTCTTTATATATCTGTCTACTTTTCGCTAACGAAACTTTCTCAATATTTCGATACTGGGTTCGTGCATGTTAAATCCCGACGTTTCTGCATTGCGTCTTGCACGAATTTGGAACATTTATATGAAATTTTCGCCAATATGGCCAAATCAGCATGTTTCGTCAAGGATCAAGAAAAATCGTACATGATTCATTGGAGATTTCTTCAAGACTGGAACTACTGGGTTGCTTTGATAGAAATATTTTGCATTTAGACCAAACACAACCTTCTGCAATGATGTCACCTACAGCTTGGCTTTCCTAGAAACAGCATTTCTATCTGTCTTTCTGTCTGTCTGTATGGACGTGCAGAGATTAAGTTACGGTCAAAAATCTCAAATATGTGACACTTTATGAATACACATATAAATGTATTGGCTGTGTAGCGTTTATCTTAACTTAATTACTTTTGAAAGTGTGCAACAGGAAAGCTGGTATTGCTTTGTGGCCACAAAGATATGAAACTAAGCAAGTGTCGAGAATGCACAATTTCGATGCAGACATTGAGAGTATATGCTAAAGTTTCGTTAAATTTCATTTTAGCAGTTTACGTTTTCACATTCTTGGAAAGCAGCAAAAAAATAAAAAGTGATTTTTTGTTCTTTTTTTTTTCTTCTTTTAAGCATTTTCCATATGAAAGTTTTCGTTCATGTAGCAACTTTTATATGACTGCGGAAGCAGGAAGTTGTTGCTTTTTTTAGTGTTTGTTGTTCTCCGTTGTTGTTTTAAAGTTTAATAAATTTTTATATTCCATGAAAACTAAAATATGTAACTCTCTTTGCTGCACGACGCTTTCGCTTCGATGACCAGGGGTGTATGTGTGTTTGTGTATGTGTTAAAACGTTTGTGTATGCTTTTCTCAGAGTTTTATAAAAATTGTTGCTTATAATTGATTTAGTTGCTCGTTATAATTAAAGTATGTATATAAAGGACCATGGAAAATATTTTCTAATGAATATACTAAAATATTACAACTAAGCTTTAAAATAGGTTATTCTTTTTAAGTATTGTCACAAAATATACGATGGTTAGAAAATATACTTTCTGCGTTTCAACCACATTCAAAATAATTTCCAAACATTTTGACTAAATTTATTTGTCTCCATTTGTAAAGAAAAGCTTCTGAATAATATTGTGTTCAAGCTGAGTCGGAAGGTGAAGGAAGCTGCTTATTTTCGTAGTTATGAAAATATTATTATATAGTACTTGTAGTACACGAGAGAAATAGTTGTGTTTGTAACTACAAGTAGCTTAAACGTGGAAATTTTTATTAATTATTTTGAGTTGTCAACTCGTTACTAAAGTGCAAACTTATCTACGCGCACTGTTTTATAAACAGACGCATATTTGTGTTCAGCTTATGACATAAAACTTTGAAAACGAATTTTGTTATTATGAAAATAGTTGCTAAAAGCAACTGGCAGTTTGTAAATTAATTTAATATCAAAAGTAGTTGGCAACTTTTTCAGGTTAAAGTATTTTATAGAATGCTTTTAAAAATTGTTTTACAATATACTCGTAAGTTGTATAAATAACGTTTATTAAAAAAAAGATTTAAAAATATTGCGTGCGTTATAAACTAGAGATTACAATTTGTTCAAATAGTTTTTTAATAATAGTTTTAAGATTAAAACATTCAGTGCTGCACAAGCTATCCTTAAAATTATACTTTTTTTTTCCCAGCAGCGCACAGTATACAACCCGGTGCTGTGATGTGACACCATTATAAGATTGTGTTTATCGAGGACAGGATATACAATAGGGTGTCCCAAAAAAAAATCGTGTTTAATATCCGTGGCTTTTCCACTTCCATTTGATCTAAGAAACACCTTCTGTGAAGCTCATCTCAATTGGTAAAGGTTTAGAGGTCGCGAATTCATTTTCTAATTTTCCCATACGATTTGTATGGGGAAAAATCAGTTTTGCTGATAAATTGAATTTGGAGCCATTATCTGTTAATGTTAATGTTAATGCGATATGGTGGAGATGCGTACTGCGACCTAAATTAGATCTATTGTACCTCCTTCTCAAGGCTCCGCTGGGTTTGCGGATTACAGAATTCCATCCAGCCCTATTTCTCTAATGAATTTGAGAATATTCTTAGGTTCAAGGGATGAAACCTGCTCTAGACTCAGCTCATAGTTTCCTAGTGCTAGCTTACGTCTGCGAGCCACGGCGTCGCAGTTTGTGAGTAGGTGTATTGGAGTCTCCTCTGCTTCTTCACAGGAACGGCAGTTACTATCGGTTCCTATGCCCAATTTCATCAGGTGGTATTTGAGCTACCAGTGTCCTGTAAGGAACCCCTTAGATTCGGTTTGCCTAAGCTTATGCATAATTTTGCTCTCCGAGTGTTAAAATCTTTGAGGAGCAATTTGGATTGCCTTAGCTTTGGGAGGCTTTTTCAGAGGTTTGAACGTTTATGCCTCTCCTCCCTTCTTAGTTCTTCTTTCATAGAATGTGTGCCCAATCCGCAGAATGGTTCTGGTCCTATAAATTTTGTGGCTGCACCCTATCGCGCTAGACCGCCGGCTTCTTCGTTACCCTGTATACCTTTGTGTCCTGGGACCCAAAGTATAGTAACTGTATTATTCTTGCCTAGTTCGTTGAGTTTTGTTAGGCATTTCCATGTTATTTTCGATGATATCTCACAGGAGACTAATGCTTTGATTGCTGCTTGGCTGTCTGACATCAGAACTATATCCTGACCTTTGTATTTCCGGTCCATATTGAATTGTGCACACAGCTGTATTGCTAGAATTTCTGCTTGGAAGATACTGGGTGTTGTCCCCATAGGTTCAGAGTGCTTGGTTCTTGGTCCGTACACCCCTGCGCCTATACCTTCCAATGTCTTGAACCCATCTGTATACCATGCTATGTTGTGTGGTTTCTTGACTTGCGATATCATCTCACTGTCCCACTCTTTCTTGGTACTAAGCTTAATTCCGAAGTGTTTTTCGAAGTTGTACCTTTTTACTACATCGTTTCTTGGTAGATCGATGTAGGGAGTGTGCTTTGCCATATCCTCCTTCTCTCTACTGCTGATAGTCTTACCTAAACCTGTCACCTCTTTTGCAATGCATAACAGAGTTCGCTTGGCTACTCCCTCTATGACAAGGTGTAAGGGTGTTAGGTCCAGAATTACTGCTAGTGCTGCTGTACGGCAGGTCCTCATGGCCCCTGTGATGCATACACAGGCCAGTTTCTGCACCTTTGTTAGCATATTCCTCATTGTGGTTAGCTTGGTTCTCTCAGCCCATGCTATTGCACAATAGGTAAGGATGGGTCTCACCATCATGGTATACATCCAGCGGAGTATTGTTGGGTTACAACCCCAGCTTTTCCCCGCCAGGCTCCTACATACCATGAGTGTGCGCGTTGCTTTGTTTATAGTTACCTCTGCATGTCTTCTCCAGAGAAGCTTTGAATCTAGTGTAAGTCCCAGATACTTTACTTCTCCTTTGAAGGGAATTTCAGTGCCATCCATTCTCATTGCTCGGAGGTTTGGCAGGCTTCTTTTGCTAGTAAAAGGTACTATGGTGGTTTTCGCTAGGTTGATACTTAATCCCACTGTGTTGCACCACTCCTTTTTACTGACAGTCCTCTCTGTATCAGGCTACAGAGTATATCCTCGAGCTTCCCTCTCGCTATTAAGGCGATGTCGTCTGCGTAATCCTGGCATTTTATGCCATTCTCCACAAGAATGACCACCACAGCAGTGGAGAAAGGACTCCGCCTTGTGGGCAGCCTTTTGTTGTTTTGATTCTTATAGTGGTGTTACCCACTTTTGTTTCTGCAGTTCTAGTGCTCAGCATTTGGCATATCCATCTGCTAAGCATATCATTTACTCCTTTTTTATGTAAAGAATTCTTCACAGCCTCGTGAGAAGTATTATCAAAGGCTCCTTCTATGTCTAAAAAGGCACATTGTACGATTTCTTTGTTTTTGAGAGCCGACTGGATGTTACTAGCCAGCTGGTATAGAGCAGATTCTGTAGACCCACCTGCCCTATACGCATGTTGGCATGGGTGCATTGGCGCCTTCTCCAGAATCTCAGTTCTTATATAGTTATCTATTACCTTTTCCACTGTTTTAAGTACAAATGAGGTAAGGCTAATGGGTCTAAACGACTTTGGTAGCGTGTAGTCTGTTTTCCCTACTTTTGATATGAAGGTGACTATGGCCCTTCTCCATTTCCTTGGGATATAGCCCAAGGTTTTAAGTACAAATGAGGTAAGGCTAATGGGTCTAAACGACTTTGGTAGCGTGTAGTCTATTTTCCCTACTTTTGGTATGAAGGTGACTATCGCCCTTCTCCATTTCCTTGGGATATAGCCCAGCGTAAGGCTGCTTCTAGTTATTTTGACTAGGTGGGGCAATATAGTTTCTGCACCCTTTTGTAGAAGTGCAGGAAAGATGCCGTCTACACCTGCTGATTTGAATTGTTGAAAGGTTCTGAGTGCCCAATCTTAACGAGCCTTAGTACAAATGCTCGATGCGAGTTTCCATTCTTCTTGATTTGGAGCAATTTGCCTGTCTGCCGTCTCATACTCAGTTACTGGTGTGCTGCCCGGGAAATGAGTTTCTAGAAGGTGACTGGCTCGTTGATCTTCTCTAAGCGTATAGCTTCCGTCCGGCAATAAAAGTGACATTCTTGTCTCCACTCTGCCTTTAGTCATTGCTTTGTGTATCCTGGCTGCTGCTGGCGTGGAAGAAATGTCTTCACAGAAAGATCTAAAGCTCTGTCTTTTGGCTTTACTGATTTCTTTATTATACTCCGTCAGAGTCGCCGTGTAGTTGTGCCATTCTCCGTTGCGCTTTGCGGCATTAAAGCTGCATCGCACCTTCTTCCGGAGTTTGGTCAGCTCAGCGCTCTACCAAGGAGTGCTGTTAAGCAAAATGGTTAAAAAAAAACGTTTTCCCTCAAATTTTGACTGTTATGACTAGTGATCGGATTTTTATGCAAAGCGTATAAAAAATTAGTGTCAAAAATCTAAAATATACAAATTTTATGCAAAATTCTAAAACATTTAGATAAAATATGTGTCTAAAATCAATATTTTTAAAAAACAAAATAATAGTTGCTATCCTATTCTTACACAGGATTTGATTTAAAAATGATTTTGCATAAAAATCCGATCCTTAGTTATGACACATCCAAATTTCAATTTCATCTGCTTATTATTTAGTATTCTGTGCCTCATTTCTTAGTGCTACCTATATAAATGAATACTTTTACTTAGAATTGTTTCATTAAAAATCAATATCTATTAGAGTAATCCATTTTCATAATTGTTATTGGTCTTCAATTTTAGATAATGATAGTTGGAATGTACAATGAAGAAAAAGTTCATAGGGTTGTTATATGTTTTTGGATTAAAAATTACAACAAGTAGTTTTTCTGTATTTATATTTTTATTTTTTAATAGTTTTTTGGGGCAACCCCAAATTATAATTCGATGAAAATGAAATTTGGATATGTCATAACAGACACAATTTGAGAGAACACTTTTTTATTTAAGTTTTGCTTAAAAGATAATAGCTCTAAGTTTAATTTACCAGCAAAACTGATTTTCCCCATATAAATCGTATTGGAAAATTAGAAAATGTATTCGCGACCTCTAAACCTTTACCAATTGAGATGTGCTTCATAGAAGGTGTTTCTAAGGCCAAGTGGAGTTATTAAAGCCGCGGAAATCTGTAAAAATAAAAAAAATATATTTTGGGGACACCCTAATTTACACTCAGCGACATTAAATTGAAGACACGATATTTCTTTGATGTTACAAACTTTCTAATAAAACACACATATTAAATTAAAATAAATTTAACGTTTTTATTTAATAGGTTTAATCTTTAATGTTTATTTTAGTCTACAGCCGCGTGATTTTCATTAAATTAGCTTTAATAACATTAATTTTGAAAATACTCAACAAAGTTTATATGAATAACTTTGTAACTGCCAACTATTAAGTAATAACTGCTAACTACTTACTAAAGCTTACTGTAAATTGCTTACCACAGTATCAGTATCCGATCAGTATCAGTAGTGGAATTCAAATCTTTCGATATCGTTAGTTAGCGAATAGTATCATTTTCTATGAACGTGGCACGCACAATTACCCATAACGACAATGACTACCCAATCAGCCAAACAAGTTTGGAATAAGCTTTAAACAAGCTTAAAACCGTAAGCATCAAGCTTGGAAAAAACTTTAGCTTACTATTGGAAAATGCCTACAAGTAACTGTAGAATAAACGAAAACGATCCTTTGGAAAAATATTCCTTACTTACTATAAGCTTAATCCAAGTGTTTCTTTACAATTGGAAATTAGTATTTGAATAAGCTTAATCCAAGTGTTTATTTACAATTGGAAATTAGTATTTGAATAAGCTTTTTCCAAGTGTTTCTTTACACTTGGACATTAGTATTTCAATACGCAACTTTTATGTATAAATATATTTATACAATCTTAAATTCACAAATTGACAAATGAGAATAAAAAAAGAAAATTCTCCGGTTCGAGAAGCTGTACCGTCCTAATTTCTCACTATCAAACTCGACTTGCCGCCTTCAAGAAAACTTGCTCTGTTGCATTTTAAGCCCTCAGTTGTGGGTTCTTGTCCTTTAAATTCAATATTTTTCACAATTAACTCGTGGATTTCTATGTTTAGTTTCCATAATTCTTAAATGTAGTAAAGAGCAAAGAAAGTGAAAAGAACCACGACCGAACCCGGACTTGAACCGGGGACGTCTGGGTTGATAGTCTAGCACACTCTCCACTAGACTACACAGGTCAACAGTTAACAGCAATCGCAACTTTGAACAGTTGCAAAATTTTTACCTTGGCTAACATTTTGCAAGTATAATTGGAAAACACTTACTTAAAGCAAGTCTTTCCAAGTATTATTGTACAACACTTACTTTTTGTTTTTTACGCAATAACTCTACAAAGCAACTTAGAAATTTATTACCTACGCAATTATTTTACAAGCATGCTTGGAAAAGGCTTGGTTTTTGCATTTTATGTAAGCTTAATGCAATCACTATTTCTAAATGGCTAATTGGGTATTATCGTTAAATGTTTCGGTATTCCACTACAGATCAGTATCAGTTAGTATCTTCTCGTTTTGATATATTTAATAAGGTATGAAATAAATATTTCTCATTCCAGCATTTATATTCAGAATCAAAGAATCTATTCAGTTTCAGAGAATTTCAAATTTGAGTGAAAAATACAGAGTTTCCAGTAAAATTACCAAGCAATGATACTGATAGCATACAACTAAATTTTAAACTTTTAAAGTTTAGTTAAGCTTTAAATAAAAGGAATTATTTTTCTTTAGAGCCCAGACCCGAATTTTTTTTTCAAAATGTGTATTTGGTAGTCCTAAATCCGAATCCGCTTTCAAAAAATGTCGCTCTCGAATGGTTTAGGAGAACGAATCGTCAAAGTTTCAAAACATGACCATTTGAAGTATATGAAAACGTCCACATTTGCTACATGTAAATGAAATTCTAAGAAAAATGTTTGATTACTATAAGTTTAAAGTGTGTTCTTTTAAATGAGATATCAACAAATAAAATCCTTTAAGTGCTTTAAGAAATACAAAGGATAAATCGTAGCTCCAAATGTGAAAAATTGCAATGCTTTTGCAATACAAAATATAGTGAAAAATGCAAGTTCTTTTTAATTTGCATTACAATTTTAATATGTTTTTCCCAGAAGGAATTCTTTGGAAATTTGCAAATATAGGAAGATATGTATGAGTTAAATTTCTTGCTAAAGTTAATAAAATAAAAATAAACTGGCCATTTCAGCCCTTGAAAGGACTTTGACCGAGCTTCTATTGATCAATTGTATTGTGCGTGTTATTAAATGTTTGATCACAAATGATCGAGAACTGGACCTACGTGTTTTATGCCGACTCCGAACGGCTTATGTTCTCAAGAAGCTTTACATGGCAATTTTTACTTTCTGAGGTTTGCCATTGTCTGCAGAGAGGTGACGACGGAACAGAAAAATTATATCAATTGAAAAAACTTTCTGTCTGAGCTGGAATTGAACCCGAGCTACCGCGGTTCTTTAGCTTAGGGGCCACGCACTCCACCCACTAGTTTACGGTAGCCTCAACATGATATCATTTGATTTTAAAAGAATGAAATACGGATTAATTAAATTAAGTGTAAATAAATATCTCTCTTTTGGCAACAACATCAACATCTTGCTATGCTGCTAAGTATGTCTGTCTTCCATTCTATTATTGTTTTTGTGTTTAATAGATTCAATCACTTTTATTTGTCCGTCCGTCAGTAGGTTTTAATTTTTCTATCCCTTCTACTAACTTTAGCACATATGTCTCTCTTGTTTTGACTCTTCAGTGCACGTCACAAAGCCCCCCCCCCCCGTCTGACGAGCTAAGCCTTTAACCCTTTCGTGCGCATGTTATTAAATCTCCTGAAGTAGCTTCGATGATGAAAATTGTAACCCGAAGCTGAACAATCATATTACATCCTAGAAAAGCAATATATAACTTAAATGTTGTGTCATATCCGTCATAAAAGCTAAATCCGCAATTCATTTGGGTCAAGTAATTGAGGACATGGCTTTTTCTTTTTTCCTGTATTTTTAATATAAAATTGAGCACAAAATGGAGAGATATAAAGCAAAAAATCGTAAAAAATTCATTTTTCAATTCAAAAAACCGTTGCAGTGTTTTTCCACGACTCAGCCACCGAATTTCACAAAAATATGAAATGTCGCTGTGCTCTGCTCCAACCATTTCGAGAAAATTTTTAAATGTTCGATGACTCAACCCATGTGCTATCACCCTGTTTACTCAGTTAACAACGACACTCATGACGTTCTCCAGTGGCGTAAATTTGGCGCATAAAGCTTGTTGGTGAATAAGGCAGTGAAATGAAACAAAGTCATCGGCCCATAATCATAGTCAAAATAAAAGTCCACTCTAAATTTAGTGCAAGCTTTTTGACAACACATCATATTAAAGAATTGTAAAAAATGCTTATACTAAATTTAGAGTCGACTTTTATTTTGACTATGGCCATTTTTTAAATTTAATGAACAAAATTTTTGAAGCAAACGAGCAATAAAACCTGTTTTATGACCAACCATTGCTCTTGCTCCATCGGTTGCAACACAAACAACTTTTTTCCATGGCAAGCCTATTCGCTCAACACATTTATCAACGCAGTTAAAAATATCCTCTGCTGTTGTTGTTTCTTTCATCGGGATTATGTCAAGAAGCTCCTCCGTAACATTAACCCTAGGGTGTGCGACTGGGCTTTTCGAGGCCCATTTTGTCTTTGAGAAGTCGTCAATTTTTTTTTTTTTTTTGCTCTGAGTACCGAAATATTTTATGCCAACTAATATACCACTAATGTTTTCTTGACGTAACAAAACAAACTAAAAAGAATTTGCATTATTTTCGTAGAACAAACTGATCTGTTATAATAAGGCCGTAAGTGAACCCTCTGGGCCTCACGAGGCCCGTCCGTTAAATGTATGGAAAATGTCTGTAAGAAGACTAGAAAAACATGTTCACAAACAATCGATCACGTTCGACGACTTTATTACGCTATATGTGTAAAGCTCTTGTGTGCATATGATCTCATTACATATTTATTTTTTTATTGTAAGTACTATTTGAAATGTCGGGAACAGGTGACGAAGTGTGGGAAGAGCTTCTGATTGTTCTCAATTTTTTAGGCTGCAGCAGTTCACTGAGGACAGGTTTTTTGTTACTAAAAAACTAGATAATGAAGAAGGCTTTCAGAAAAACAAGCCTTATAGATTTCTGGACTACAACGAAAATAAAGCAGGTGTCAGCACTATGGACCAGATGCTCAGTTGCTACTCTTTCAAGAGTGGCAAAAACCTAAAAACGGATAGACATCGTGAATTTCTAAAGGTTTTGACATCCCAGATTGTTACTTCTCACATGAAAAATAGGACAATGAATAGCAACGTTGAAATTTCAATTCAATGTTTTTGTCAATAATTATAAAACAAAATATTTTAGAAGCTCCTAATTCTACCTTTATTATAACATACATAACTGCATTACCCTGAATTATGCGGATCGGAAAGACTGCGCATACTCAGAACGGCAAAAAGAGGCGCAAACATTCTTGTCGTGTAAAAAAATCGCAAAAAAATTCATATGCTTTGAACACGACACCACGCAGAAAATTTGTCAGTGCCATGGCTACGCTGCTGAATAGTTATAAATCAAGCATAATAGTTCAACGATCGCTACATCATTTTTAGTTTTTGTAAATTTGTGTTTAAAAAAATTTTACTTTTTAAGGCATTCTAACCCCTCCCACCCCCTTAAGAAATCGCCTAAAAATTACACCCACACACAGATATAGCGCTAACAATACTTCTACATAATACCAGCTTGCGATAGGACATCTAGATGGACGAAAATCGTAAGGACAGCTGGTCATGATTTATGGGCCTCGCGAGGCTCAGTAGGGTTACTTATCGCCTCTTAGGCAGTCGCACATCCTAGGGTTAAAATCACAATCGACACCCCTTATAAAAACTGTCAACTAAGCAATATCTGTAATATTGTTACTTTCGTCCAATGCTAGAGATATGAACGAATTTATACGATCCTTAAGCTGCTCGCTGTCTTCTAGCATGCGTCTAGATATGGTCGTCCGTGAAAAGCATATGGCCTCGTATTCCGACTGCTTTTAGTAAGCAAGTCTTAATAAATTCGGCATGGGAAAATGCATGCTTTCCCCGAACTAGCTCGAGCGCTATTTCGTAGCTTACACGAAGAGAGTCGATATTTGAAGAGTCACTATGCTTCATTAATGAAATCGAATGCAGTAGCTATCCTTTCTTAAAAGTAAAAATTAATTTTATGCTTATATGTTATATAATACTTTTATAATACTTTTTCACATTAAAATGCATGCAGAATATATCTTTTTGCATATGAGGCATTGAGACTTTCCACTAAAGTCTTGGCATAAATATTTAGTTTTCCACATTATAGTTAAGGAAAATAATTAACTGGAAGCTGATCGATTCATATTGAAGCGAACAAAATAGATGTAATAATTAAATTAAAATTAACAACACATTAAAAAAACTATTTCTGAAAATTATGGGTACCTTTCGTATGCGATAATTTTTTTATGCAATCGTAATCAGCCAAACCGCTTTGGGAACATAGGTACTCTACACAATTTAAGCTATCGAAAAATAAAAAAAAGTTTAATTGAGTTTTTAGGACGAGTTTCATGAGAATCTGCCATTTAGGGCCAATTTTTCAGTGCGAGCTTAAACTCTAGTCAAATAAAACCGAGCTTGACTCACCGAAATTGGACGTTCAAACTAGGGTAATTATCAAAAGAAACGCATAATATGAAAATTTAAGTCAATATCCAGTTGAACCTATCTTTAATGTCCAATTTTGGTGAGTTAACTTCAATTTACTTTGACTAGAGTTTAAGCTCGCACTGATGAAATTGGCCCTAAGAATGCATCAGCAATAAGTAATAACCATTAGAATAATAAATTACTATTATAGAATATATAATAGTCCCAATTTTTTTTTTCTTGTCATTAAAAAAGTGTAAGATGTTGTATAAATTTGTTCCACTGTGCGCAAAAAGCAAATATATATAAACCCGATAGGAAATAAAAATATTGATTACGCACATATGCTCACATACGCGCTTCTTAAAGTATAGCGCCTCTTTATGTGCAATTATTGTTTGAATAAATGAATCATGATCAATGATCAATGCACAGTCTGTACATCCAAAAAACAAGAGTTTTGCGTGCTTGCTTGCTTGGTGACACAACAACCAAATTTTTGTTGAAAGTGACATCAAATAAAATTTCCGATTGGGTTTTCAATGCTTGCTCAAAGAATTCCATAGAACTTCTTCCTTTCAATTCAAAACAGCACGCACATTACAAACGCCGCGTTACTCGCGCAGTCCCCAAAAATACTCGCCGCAGTCCTCATAACTCATTTCAGCCAAGTTGTGCATCTCCAATTTAAAATATTTGTATTATTCTTACACTTTGTTTGCCAGAGAAAGAATACTACTTTTATCTCTTAACTGCCTTCTTACTATCCTCTCATCGTTCTCACTTTCATCTTCAGAAGTGAGATAAAAAAATAAAATTGCATCCATTATTTTATTTTATTAATTTTATTACAATAATTTCCACCAGAGGCCGAATTATAGCACCCGTGATCCAGCAAAATTACGAAGGGCACGACGAGACAAGTGCCTATCAATCTTGTACAGTTTTGCTCAATCACGGATGATGTAATTAGGTCCCAGGAAATGTATGACACACAGATATTTTTGACGTTTTCATGACATCAAGTCTTAAAATTACAATTTCAATGTTAATTACGTTTCGCAACCATTCGAAAGTCCTGGGGACGAATTATAGCATCCGTGATCGAGCAAAATTGTACAAGATTGATAGGCACTTGTCTCGTCGTGCCCTTCGTTATTTTGCTCGAAATAATTTATAACAAATTTTTTGATCGATTGACTTTCATACGAAAGTCGTTCCGTTCACGGCCCAGTTTTCTGCTTAAGTCTCGAATAATTCAACGATTTCCCGTTGCTGACGTAAATTTTTACTGTTGTCCCAACAGTGTCGTTCTTGAATTGTATTTCAAGATTAAAAACTGTTGGCACAACAACTATATATTTGGCAAAATTACTTTAAATCTTGTAGGAATTCAAATGCGCACGCATTGTTGCGATGAAAGCGCCACTGTTGTCAAAAAAGCTTAGAAATTGTTGGTGTAAATAAGGGCATTATTGTTTTTACAAAGGATTAGTTGTTCTGACAAATACTTACTTGTAACAATTTTTTAAAAGTAAAAAGTTTTTGTCCTGAAAGTGTTTAATTTTTTGAGTGTATGAAACTTTTTACTATTTAAAAAATTAAAGAAAAAAATCAAAAATTCTCCAAAAACTAAACAACTTTTCTTTAACTTTTTTAACTTCAATCCGGAGGTATGACTTGGTTTCTGATTCGGTTTTGGATATCTTGTGCTTGATGAAATAAATGGTGAAAAAAGAGAATTCATATTTTGCAGTAGTGAAAATTAAAATTGTTGGGTTTTGGGGAATTTTTAATATTTTTATCCTAAAACCAGGGTCTAATCAGTTGGCACCAGGGTTGTCAAAACTTTTTATAATTAAAGCCAGAAAATTTTTTTATTTGCTGAAGTCGACGAATCATTGAAATTGTTGAGATAAGCTTGTAATTTTTTTTGTGGTGTCGACTGAAGGGGACCCTGATCACTTTATGCTTATTAAAAAATCCTAGAACACCACGGCTGTCCAGGGCATCCTGTTGCAAAAACGCAACGATGGCTGATTGCGTGCATATCACATATCACATAATACACGATGAAGACAAACAATTTATTTTGGTTTACAAAAAATAATAAATGTGTTATCTATTGAATTTTTCTTGCAATACTGATTATATTTTTTATAAATTTTATTTATTAAATTAATTTTAATGATTATTTTTAGTTTCTAGCATGAAAACATTTTGGATGTAAAGTTGCATTGCACTTCTTGCTCTGAAATATTGTTTGGGACTGACATTCAGCACATTTCAGCCATTTTGCACTTGGCGTTTCCCATATTACGTGTTGAAAAGTAGCAATACGTGGCAATTGTCGTAGTCCTTCTGATTCTTCAATATCCATTTCATGGGATTCGTTTGGTTCTGGTGCTACTTAAAAAAAAAGTCATTTTCGTACTATTTTGGGCTTGAACTCTATAGTATCCTTAATTATGTCTTCCTCATTTGCTCATCGATGGACAACTAAGTATTGAAAATGCTTATACTTTTGGTTCAGGAAGTCAACTAAAGGGCGTACCTTGGAAAATCTATATCTATATCACATATAGACCACTATTGGTCAGTTCAGCAGGACCTGGGAATACCTATCATCAAGCAGGCATTGTCACGGTAAACTTTCAAAACTATTTCCATTTCAAAAAAATTTTCTATTTAATGGACAACAACAGCATTTATGCTACTGATAGATTTGCCAAGGTTCGCCCTTTAATTGTGTGGGAGCCAGAAAAATATGAGTATTCCAATGAAACGATACTTTTGCTTTTTTGTGACAATGTACTAGATGTTCTACTGACCAGCATAAATATTTATATATGAAATAAGTATGTCAATTAGTTCGTCATCGAAAAACAAGGAAAACAACTTCAATGGTGACGGGCTACGTAATAATTATAAAACATTCACTACATCTTTAAATATAGTATATGGTGCAACGTAAACGACATGCAATGGTTGGGAACTATTTCCTTTTGTAATTCATTTGCTGCACCTTCATTTGGTGGCTGAATGTCAAACTGAAAGCTTTTAGTTTTCTTCCAATTCGGTACACCAAAACTGTTTTCCTTTCTATACGTTGATGGCTGTGGTTGTTAAGAGATGCGCTCTTTTTGTGGCGGCGGAGCAGCAAATTCTTGGATGTTGGAATTGAGTTGAAATTCAATTTCACCAGCTATTTCCAAATTTGGTGCAATGTCTATCATCATATCTTAATCATTAATGCATTCTTCATCACTGATTGCATCTCCCATTTGTTGGAATATTCACAATTTGCGTATTTTCATAGAAGGTAAATAATTCTATCATTATTATCATCACCAACGCCCCTTGATGGATTGATACTTGCAACTTGCAACTCCATTCCAAATAAAAGCACTACTAAATATGTAATAAACGTAGCACTAGATTCAAGCATCTCAATATTCATAAAGCCACCTGGATGTCCCCTGATCAAAAAACCAAAAATCAAATTGATCACGTTTTGATCGACGGAAGGCACTCTTCCAGTGTATTTAATGTACGCACGATCCGTGGTGCAAACATTGAATCGGATCACTATCTTGTCGCGATCAAGATCAGTACACGTCTGTACGCAGCGAAGAATGCGCGCAAACCTACACTGAGAAAGCTAGACGTCGACAAGCTACAATCGAAGCAGACAGCCGATGCTTTCGCCACTCGACTCTCACTCCTGCTTCAAAGCACTCCTCCATTCGATGATATATGCGCCCAGTGGACACACATTTCCAACTCCATGCGTGCGGCTGCTGAAGAGGTGATTGGCTACCACCGCTCTCGCTGAAACCAGTGGTACGACCAGGAGCAGTATAGCCAATTTAGTGTTAAAAGCACTAGATCTAGTGCTTTTTGATGTTGCAAGACGCGGTTTTTATTTACAAAAAGCACTAGAAAAAAAAGCACTGAATTTGGTGTATTTCTTTTTTAAATCTAGTGATTTTAGTGCTTTTCGAGTCTACAACTAAAAACATGTGCTTGCAGCACTGAATAAAAAAAAATTACACTACACATTTTCCGAACGCACTTTTTTGGAGACTTTTCTCTCTTTGTAATTCTTCTTTGTTGCTTTCATCTTTCATTTCACTTGATGTCGGTTAACAAACATCAAATAAACGAACGGTTTGCCAGCTAGACTTTAATTGAAACATGGAAAATCAGAATAAAATTGGAATAATCTTTGAAATTTGTATTTAAGCAGTAAGTAACTTAAAAAAAATATTTTTATTACAATTAATTGTTTTTGCTCATTATTTATAGGTAAACAACTAAAAATGAAAAAAACGAATTTTTACAAACAAAAATATAGGCAATCCTGGGAATCCAACGTTATTTTTAAACAATGGTTGCGCCAGTGTAAGGACGAAAGAAAAGCTTATTGCTTTTATTGCCGATGCGAAATAGCAGCTCGTTACAACGATTTGGTAAATCATGCTTCCACGCAATAACAACAGAGTTCAGCTACTACAGCTTTTTCGCACTTTCTGCGCATTAGATCATCTTAAGAACCAGCCCAAATAACATTAAAACATCTTAATAAGGCCATTCACAGTTCGAATACGCTGGTCTGCCATTTGTTCGATCCGCTATTTGTACGCCAATTTACGAAAGCGCATTTTGCTTTGCTGTTGTTTTGCATACAAATGCAAATACGCAGGCACTCGTAAATAAAAACAGCCCTTGGACTTGTTTTTTGTTCCTCGTATTTTTATGCTCTGTCTACAGCCGCACAATCACATGCATTACAGGGTTGCACAATCTTTTTATACGACAGTCACATGGTGAGGTGCTCACAGTTTGAACAATAACAAATGCTATAAATACGATTTGTTAAAAGTACGCTCAAACCGTGAATAGCCTTAATGATATTGCTAAGAGCGGTCCAAAACAATCCAAAGTGAGAAAAATTTACCCACCATAATATGGGTTGGGCTCAGGGACAACACAAGACATAACAACTAACCATGCGTTTACATAGATCTAATCATACATTAGTTTTCAATCTACTTTTGAGTTGACCTTTCGATAAGTTAACATCAAAAAAGCTACAGTTGTTAACAAAGGTACTCATGCGATGTAAAGAAGCAGTAGCCATATAATTTGTTTTACTAAAAGGTAAGTAAATAAAATTGTTAGCATTTCTGCTGCTTCTACGGTTAGTGTTAAAATTTATAAGAGTTAGAAGTTCTGGTGAATCGAATACACCAGTTATGAGTTGGTGTAAATAGACGATATCTGCAGACTTCCTTCTCTCATTCAAAGATTGCATTTTTAATAGTTTTAAACGATCCTCAAAAGGAGGAAGATTTAAAGTGTCAGTTGCACTTAAGCCCCTTAGAGCAAACCGAACAAAACGTTTTTGGATTCTCTCTATACGTTCAACATGTACATTGTAACTTGGGGACCAAACTTGACTTGCATACTCTAAGTGAGGTCGCACAATTGCATAACACAGCGTTGTAGTTGTGATCATACTATTAAATTCTTTGGCCCAGCGTTTCATAAACGCGAGCATAGAAGATGCTTTTTTACAAATGTAATCAATGCCTGCATTCAGCGGAAAGAACTGTTCCACAACTTTCGGGCTGAATGGTATGCTCTCACAGAACATGTTCCTTGAGATGTCACAATTTATATAGCGAAAATATTTTATGCTACTTCGCTACTTGAGCACTTTTTCGGCTAGAATGCGGCCAATATGAACGTTAAACGATAGCTTAGAATCCATGCATATACCCAGATCTTTGACAGAATCTACATGACTTAATGCAGTATCTTTTATCTTATAATCAAAAATTAAATTATTCCTTTTTCGCGAAAAGGTCATAGTTTGGCATTTATCTGGATTTAGAAACATATTGTTTTTAGAACACCAAATTTCAAAGGATTTCAAATCAGACTGGAGCAGATCTGAATTGTCTTTAGCATCTATTGTTCTGTATATTTTCATGTCATCTGCATAGATAAGTAGATGAGAGTGTTTGATGATGTGGGTTACATCATGACAATACGCCTCGAAATCGTATTTGATAAGATCTGTCAGATACGATTGAATCCAGCTTACAAAAAATTGTGGAAAACCCATTAACTATAGTTTAAATAGAATTAAGTTGTGTGGCAGTTTATCAAATGCTTTACTAAAATCAGTGTAAATACAATCGACCTGGTTACCTGAATAAAATGAATTTAAGCAAAATGTTGTAAAATCGAGGAGATTAGACACAGTGGATCTGCCAGTAACAAATCCATGCTGACGAGTTGTCATGACCTTCCCACAGTGAATTTTTGACACGATCATACACGAGGCGCTCAAAAAGTTTTGGAATCGACGAGAGTTTCGCGATAGGCCTGTAGTTGTTTATATCGTTCTTACAACCTTTTTTATTGATAGGACCTATAAAAGATTTTTTCCAAAAAAGTGGAAAAATACTTTCGCTAATTGATTTATTGAATAACATGGACAGTGGTTGACTTAGAACGGAACCACATCGTGTTAACACTGCGGCAGGAATTCCGTCAGGTCCAGCATTAAAATCCTCATCGATCAATCCAATATACTTTAAAATATCCTCTGAAGTAAAGGATATAGAATCCAACGAAACCCTGGGTGTAGAGTTCATATATTCAAAGTACTCTTCATCAGGATTAAAAGAGTCTGAACAAAATGACTCTTTAAAGAGATTGGCAAATAGACCACAAACTACGACAGGATCGTCAGTAAATCCGTCAGAGGTTTTAAATGATGAAGGGAATCCATCAGATTTTTTTTGGTGTTTATGAAACCCCAGAATTTCTTCGGATCAGACAATATTCTCAGCTTAGTACTGTCTAAATAATTTTGATATAAGGTAGCTGAGCAATTTTCAAAATCCAGAAACAAACGCTTGTAGATTTCTAGGTCATTCAAGTCTAAGCTACAGACATATTTTTTCCATGCCCTATTCCTGCTGTTGCGAAGAATCTTTAACTCCTTTGTGTACCAGGGGTAAGCACAATTTTTCGTAAATATGAGGCTATATGGCACGGACAGAGAAAATATAGCAAAGATTTCCATATAAAAAAAATTAATTGAATCATCAAAAGTGTTATTATTAACATATTCTAAAATAACATGAAGTTTACTTTGAAGTAAATGATTCAACTTCAAAAAGTCAGCTTTTTTAAAATTGAATTCATAAACTTTATCTATTGAGTTAGACTTTACTATATTATCCCTATCTGATTTGTACCATATGCTCAATGGTGGATGGTATTCATCAAAAGCAGTCAAAACATGAGGGGCCCTCTCAACAATCACATTGTTACTATCTGTAGTTAAGACCAGGTCAAGTAGTCTTTCACGACTATTATAAATACAACTCACTTGTTGTAAGTCAGATCATATATTATCAACAAATATATGCTCTTGGCGAGTCTTGGACACAAACATATAAAAGCATATAAAAGCTATGGAACCATTTACTTCCTCAAGAAGCCACGGCAGTGGATCAACATTGATTCAACCACAAATAAGTTTTCTTAAAAGGCAGATAGCAAGCGAAAACCAAAAAGCTCAAGGTCAAGTAGCGATGCATGCATCTTTTTCGTCCATAAATCACCTGTCTAATGTGTGCCACAATAGTTTTCCTGACAGCAAAGCAGTTGATTTTTCTTTGCATAGAACAAAGTGCTCAAATATAATAACTAATATATTAGCTCCTTATTTTATACATTCCTTAATAAAAGATTTAGATAACTCATATTATAGCTTCATATTAGATGAAGCTACTGATATTTCTGTTGAAAAGCTTCTCGGCGTAGCAATACGCTATTATAGCGCTGCATCAAAAGTATTTGTAACAACATTTCTTACAATAATTGATTTAACATCTGGAACGGCCGACGGAATTGTAGAAGGCATCGAAAGGCTTGAAAAATTATATTAGACATTAAAAAGCTAGTTGCTTTGGGACCGACAACGCTGCCGTGATGACAGGCGTTAATAACTGCGTTTACGCAAAGTTAAAAACAAAATACGATTTAAGAAACTTAGTTTTAATACGTTGTGTATGTCATTCACTCCAACTAGCAGTATGTTCAGCAACAGATAACTATCTTCCCAATAACCTAGAATTTTTAATAAGAGGGACTGATAATTGGTTTGCCTATTCATCAATAAGGCAAAAGATGTATGCAAAAATTTTTAAACTCATTAACTCAGATTGCGAAAATCCTAAAAAAATTCCAATGGTTGCTGCAACAAGATGGCTATCCATTGAGCGCTAGGGATGTCAGTGGCAAAAATACATCGATGTATTTCTTCGTTTCGATGCATCGAAATGTACATCGATATTTTTCGATGCATCGGAGGGCATACATCGATGCATCGATTTGCATAGAATTTTTCAGATATTGCAAAATTGTACACAATTTAAAATTAATTACTATAACTGAGCTAATTATGTTTCTAACGGACTATTGAATCAAGTAAAAAACTTAGTCACTTCGTTTTTCAAAAAACCGCTAAACCACACTTTTTGGAGCCATTTCAATTTGTTGGTCAAATTCACTCACTTTGCCCAACTGAAATGGCGGTTCAATATACTAGAGATGTCAGTTTACAAAAAACATCGATATATCGATGCATCGATGCATCAACTTATTATACATCGAGTGGATAATTTTCGATGCATCGAAGCAAAACATCGAAATTTTCGATGCATCGATATTTTTCCGACATCCCTTTTGAGCGCGCTGTTAAAATAATAAACGTGGTAAGAACTTAAAACACACTTTTCTACTTTAGCTGACAAAAATTACACATCTATTTTATTGAAAGATATGTACAACAATAATAGTAACTACGTGTATTTAACATATCTGGCTTCAGTTCTAGCCGAAGTTCAAAATGTTAATTAATCTTTTGAGGCAGCTGATGCTGACCTGAATTTAATGTTGTTTTAATTTTTTTATGCTTTTTTCATTTTTAGTGATTTTTTTCAAAATTACGCGTTTTTATTTGTGGTTTGGTGCTTTTTGAAAATAAATTGTTGGCAACACTGACCAGGAGTGTCGCGACGCCACTGCAGAGAAAGACGCCGCCTACAAGGCCACCCTGCAGTCCATTGTAACGCGCGCTGCTAAGGAATGATACAAAGAAAAGAGGAGGGAAGAGAGACGTATTTTTAGGCGGAAAAAAAGAGAGGCAGAAAAGTGCGAGCACAGGAATGAGGCCCGAAAATTTTTCGTAAAATAAGACGCCTTGTCGATGGTTTTAAAACCGGGGTCTCTTCTTGCAAGGATGAAAACGGGAGTCTAGTGACAGATGTCCAGAGTACACTGACGTTATAGTGGTAACACTTATCTAAGCTTCTAAATGGCGACGCTGACAACAATCCCGCCAATAGAGATGATATTCCGGAAACCCCAATTTTGGATGACAGCGTTGAGGTTCCGCTGCCCGACTATGATGAAGTTCTGACAGCTATAGCTCGCTTAAAAATAACAAAGCCGCGGGAGCTGATGGCTTACCTGCTGAGCTGTTTAAGAACGGAGGCGAAGCTTTACTTAAATGCATTCACGAGCTTCTATGCAGAATACGGTCGGAAGAATGCATTCCGACAATTGGAATCTCAGTGTGCTCTGTCCAACCCACAAGAAAAGCGATCCCACTATCTGTGCCAATTACCGTGGGATAAGCCTTCTTAATATCGCATATAAGGTCCTGTCGAGCGTTTTATATGAAAGATTAAGGCCCATTGTAAACGAACTGATCGGACCTTATCAGTGTGGCTTCAGACCTGGAAAGTCCACCATCGACCAGATTTTCACGCTACGACAAATCTTGGAGTAGACTCAAGAAAAACAAGTCGACACCCACCATCTTTTTTTCGACTAAAAAGCCGCCTTCGACAGCCCAATAAGGAAGCACCTGTACTCCACCATGTCTGAATTTGGTATTCCTGCAAAACTAATACGACTTTGCAGGATGACATTGAGCAACACCAGCATCGCAGTTAAAATCGGGAAGGACCTCTCCCCACCATTTATTACCAAACGAGATTTCAGACAAGGTGGTTCCTAATCGTGCGACTTTTTTAACCTTATGATAGAAAAGATCATCCTAGCTGCTGATCTGAGACGCAGTGGCACAATATTCTACAAGAGTGTTGACATCGATATCATTGGCCATAATACGCGCGAAGTCAGTGCAGCATTTTCCAGATTAGAAAAAGAGTCAAGTCGAATGGGTCTGGCAGTGAATGCAGATAAGACGAAATACTTGGTGTCAACAAACAAACAGTCCCAGCGTCTTGGAACCCACGTTACCGTTGACAATACCTCCTTCGAGGTTGTGAAGGACTTCGTTTATCTGGGATTCAGCATAAACTCAACCAACGACATCAGCATTTAGATCAAACGAAGAATAACTCTTGCCAACAGGTGTTACTTTGGGCTCAGTAGGCAATCGAGAAGCAGAGCCTTCTCTGGACGAACGAAAATCACGCTCTATAAATCGCTCATCATGCCAGTCATTGAAAACATTCGATTCGGTACCCAGCGGCGGTCAACGCAGAAGAGGACGACCGCATCTTCGTTGGAAAGACCAAGTAGAGGACAACCTGACGAAGCTTGGAATTTCCAACTGGCGCCAGCAAGCGAAAGACAGAAATGGCTGGCGCAAATTCTTAGATGAGGCCAAGACCGACATACGGTTGTAGCGCCAACGTAGTAAGTAAGGAAGTAAGTAATGTCAAAGTAATTTGCATATAATCAGCCGTCGTTGCGTTTTCGCAACATAAATTTTCAACTGCACACCTGGAATATATAAAACACTGAAATGAAGCAGATAATCTTTTGTTTTGCGTTTTGATACTTCGGTAAAACGATTATTCGGTAAAACATATACTTATAAGGAATATCTATATTTTTACCCATTTTATAAATACTCAAAGTTGCTGTTGTGAAAACGCAACGGCAGCCGAAAATGTGTTAAAAGATCAACATAGTTTAATCGAATTTTTTATAATATTTTTGTGTTCAAAATGCCAAAAACAGGCACTTAGAGAATATTTGAATAAAAATCCAGTCTTAACAGCTATAACTTTTTTATTCGTATTTTGATTTTTGTAATTTTTTTCACAAAACAGCTCAAAATTATGTCATAGTCACACGTGATGTGATTTTTTTTAAAATTTTGAGTTTTTGGATTTTTAGCGATTTTTGTGGTAAAAATACCCAAACTCGAAATTTACAAATTGTTACACTTCTAGTAAAAAATTTCATAACGTCAAAGTTATTTAACGTAATCACAAAACTTTGTTATGTATTAAGTGTTGTATTAAAAAACATTTCAACAACATTTCATTGGAATTTTTTGAAATTTGAACTTTTAAAATTTGTAATAAAAAAATTCATTTTTATCGTTTTTATTTTTTTATTCAATGAATAAAAATATTCTTGATTGCTAAAGGGGGGAGGGTTGAACTACCCTTATCTGCGGCGTTGCAAACTATACAGCGTTATGCAAAATTTCACTAAGATTGCTTACACGTTGCTACAAGTTTTTAAAAATATTGTAAGTTTTTTAGTCTTGAAATTATTCTCACTTAAAATTTAAATTAAAAATAATTGCAACAATTACTACTACATAAAACGAGTGCCTGATTATTGATAAAAAATAATCTTGTCTTTTATTTACAAATCTAATAAATAATATGCTCTATGCCAACAAACTAAAAATTAAATATTAAATGGGCAGAGTTTCGTGAAGCCACTCGCGATTGCCACCTTCAGCAAAATCGGCTGCTGTGTGGTCCTGTCCGCGAAGTATCCACTTTGTCGTTAGGAGGCCTTCTACGCCAACAGGTCCTCTGGCATGAATTCTAGATGTTGATATTCCCACTTCTGCTCCCAGACCAAAACGAAAGCCATCAGCGAAGCGCGAGCTAGCGTTATGAAAGACACAAGCACTGTCCACGGAAGAAAGGAAATGTTGTGCAGCAGAATCTAGAAATAAAATTGATTTCCCAAAAGGTTAATATGGATTCACACACCAACACACACAGCATGTAAGTATCTCTTGACAAGGTTAAATATTTTTAAATTTTTGAAAAATGCACTTTATATATACATGCAAGGGAGGTCAATACCGGGATTCTAAGCATAAAATTACGGGATATAAATAATACAAAACTGTATGGAAATATTCTCAAAATTGCTACCCTTTATATTCAATCAAATAAGAAACTACTTATCTTAACTCACAACTAACTACTAACATCATACACATTAAAAAAAGTTCCTAGGAAAATGATTATAAAAAATATGAGAAGAATGACCTCCTTGTGAAAAGATGCAAGTTTCTGCTATACATATATGAGTCGATACTTTTCAAATTTGCCTAAGTCACATACATATGAAGCGATTTGGAAAATTTAGGTTTTTACATTTCTGCAAATTCGCTACATTTTTTTGTTGAAAAGTTGTTAATTTAGTTTCAACATATCGGCGTAAAACATAACACAGAAGATTCGTGAAAGAAAACCACCGTGGATTTGAAATATATCAGATTTAATGCTACGATTTATCAAGCTAGAAAGGAGCAAGTTATTTGATAAAGTATCCTTATAAAATTTGAAGTCTGGTCTATCACTCCAAGAGTCTACAAAACTACACCAAAACCCCGGTTTGCGTCGTTAATTGGGACCAGTAAAACGCGACGCAAATCAAAACGACGCAAATCGAATTAAATGTTCTCACATATTTTAACGAAATTTTGTTTTATTAGTACTAAAGTAAAATATTTCACAAAAAATCTATTTTTTTATTAATTTTTATTGGTATATTTAATTTTATTGCAAAAAATTAAAAAATTAAAATTAAATTAAATTAAATTATTAAATTAAATTAAATTAAATTAAAAAATTAAATTAAAAGAAAATAAGATAGGTATATATTTCATGAAATTGCATACATTCGTATTAATAAAACAAAAAAAAATCATTTAAATCTACAGAAAATTTAATATAAAAGTATTCAATCAGAACTGCAGGATTCCAAATCAGTAGTAATTGCTGTCGAGGGATTTGATTGCTGTGTTGATTTTGTCAAAAACTTGTCCATAGTTAGTTGAAGTGTCTTCGCTTTGTTTTTCAAATAAATTTCTTCGTAACGATAGCATCCGCAATGAATTGTGTCGCTTTTAAACTACGTTTGTCGTCAGGATCATTATCAGAAAATATAGCCATTCCCTGGGTTATTAGTTGCATTGCTTCCGAAATAAGAACAGTAGTAAGTTTTTTTTCTTCAATAATTACCTCAGGTGCAAAAATTTTATTTTCCAAAGCGTATTCGACATTCAATCCAATCAAATTTTCATTACTTAGCTCTTCTTCGTGGGATATCAGCAACTCGTCAATATCGCTCTCCTGAATGCCTTGAAAGTTTACTCCTGCAGCTATTTCTGCAAGTTCTTTACGGACAGTTGGTACATCATTGATATCTTCTATATTTTTACTTATGTAATCTGGCCATAATTCACGCCAAGTTCCGTTCATACATGTTTTTTGTTGATATTTTTGATCGCCGTTAATATGTTGTAATTTTTCCAGAAGTCTTTCATAGATGGCTTGTCTTGTCCATCAGTTTCTGCAATAAGCTGACTAAACGTCCGTCTTAAATAATAACATTTAAAGTTAGATATTACACCTTAGTCCATTGGTTGTATGAAGAAGGTTGTATTTGGAGGCATGAAAACAACTTTTATATTTTCAGAAAATTCATCTGAATAAATAGGATGTCCTGGAGCATTGTCTAATGACAACAACACTTTAAAATCAATATTTTCAGAAGAAAAATAGGCTTTAAAAACAGGAACAGTGAAATTTTCTATGCAGTCTTTAAATAAAGATGCAGTCATCCAGGCCTTCTTGTTGGCGCGCCAATAAATTGGAAGATCGCTCTTGTTTACATTTTTAAAATCTCTTGGATTTTCAGAATGGTAGACCATAAAAGGCTTAAATTTAAAATCCCCTTCTGCATTTCCTCCTAAGAGAAGGGTAAGCCGATCTTTGCTGACTTTATATCCAGGACAAGATTTTTCAGATTTGGAAATGCAGGTTCTTCCCGGTAGGCGTTTCCAAAATAAACATGTTTCATCGACATTTAGAACTTGATTAGCAGAATATCCACCCTCATCAATAATGGCTTTTAACTCAAGTTTAAATTTATTAGCAGCTGAAATATCTGCACTAGCTGCTTCTCTTTTCAACGCAACATTATGCAAATTTGCTCGAGTTCTGAAGCGGTTGAACCAACCTTGGCTTGCTTCAAATTTTTCTAAACATTCACTGCTTGATAAAGGACAGTTGTCTTTAAGATCATTAAATAAACTCAAGGCTTTATTCTGAATAACCATCTTGCTTAGTGGCATCCTTCGTTGATTTTGGTTTTCTATCCAAATGCTAAGAAGCGACTCCATTTTGATCATCAAAAGACTCTGATTTGTTATTTGTTTAGTCTGTAATGGCGTCGCAGATTTAGCAAACTCATTTATTTTATCAGCAACTCGGTTACAGATTGTCCTTACTGTGGTGGGAGGTAAATCAAGATTTCTTGCAATGTCAACAGGTTTTTCACCAGATTTAAAACGTTTTAAGACTTCCAGTATTAATTCCAAAAAGACACTTCACTGCTGCAAATATTTGCAAAACTGAATGAATTAAGGTAAATCTTAATTACCTTTCTACAAATAGAGCAAAAAGGCAAAGCCAATCTCTACAAACTAAATAAAGAGGGAGATCCCCTTTTTAAAAATTGATGAAGAAAATTCACCGAACTTAAAAAAAGGAAAGTCTTTTCGAAACCAAAAAAAATTATCTAACGACGCAAACTGAAATCAAAACGACGCAATTAAAAATCACCAAATTTCTTAAGCGACGCAATGCGAAACGACGCAGATCGGAACGACGTAAACCGGGGCTTTGGTGTATTTTATAGTACTTCAGCAACAAAAAAGCATATGAACATCAATTAAGTTCTTGAGTGTTTGAGTTTATATTCGAAATTTACCAATAAAAAACGCTGAATGGAAGTTTTCTTATATTTATAATGCCACTCTATACTTTTCTGACCATTCTTCCATAAAAACATTTTTTATTCGTGTCATCTTTCACGAAATACCCACAAAAATCTGATGAGCTTTGTTTTTTTTAAATCTTACCAGAAAAAAAAGCCAAATGATTGGCTAAAAGGGACTTAGGTATTTTTGATTTGTGCGCTCGTAGGAACTTAGGAAATTTTGAAAAAACGTTAAATTTTCTTTCTTGTTGCTTTACCAAATAAAAAACAGTAACGATAATTTACTTTTTTCAATAATTATTATTTCTTAAAGTGTCCGTTGAACAAAAAAAAACGAAAAGTTTGGACCTATGGACTTACGCGACTTTGATAAGTATCGACTATCATGTAGCAAGAACTTGCAAGATATCATATGCTGAGAACTTTGGCAAACTTTGAATATAATTTTTTATTTCAATTAATAAGTTTAAAAAGTTGCATGTTCTTAATTAAAAAAGCGTTCGAGTACTTTTCGAAATTTTTTCTTGCCCAGAGGAAATTTTTTACATTACTCTCTCGAATGTTTTTACTTGCAAGTTTATGGTACAATAATAGTACGGGAACAGATCTATTATTAACAATAATATTATTTTGGTGACCAAGAGATTAGAAATGAGGCAAAATAAAATAAAAACCATATCCCTTTCATGTACAGAGTAAATTATTTATTTTACATTCTTGATAGCGTTATTTTGTCACTTTTTCTTATCAGATGGTCAACAAATATCTTCCCTTCGTATGACATAGTTCGATATTCTGACAGGAAAAATTATTTTGTTTTGTGGTATGAAAATTTCATGTAGTAGCAAAGCTATGTTATATTTTCCAATTATCTATTACCAAAGGGAATAGAGCAAAAGTTTGTGCACTGAACATAAAATCATACTCTTATATTAAACAAAAAAATTTAATATAGAAATTAAAGGCATTTGGGTTTTTACAAAACAAAATTTAAAACAAGCGTGTTTCTCATTTCTCTCATTTTTTTATAATTTTCTCTTTTTATTTCTTTGCAATAACAAAAATTACGTACACTGAGAAAAAACATGCTTTAAAATTAAACTAAAAATTTTAAAATAGGAATTAAATGCATTTCCGTTTCTACAAAACAACATTTAAAACAAGCGTGTTTAATTTTCAACTTTAAACTCATTTCTTTGATTTGTATAATTTTCTCTTATTATTTCTTAGCAATAACAAAAAAATCCTAGCTATCTGAGTTTGAATTAAAAAATTATGTGCACTAGAATCATTTGCTAGACAATTGAAACCGAGCTGAGAAAAACCCGATTTTTTGTTTGATTGTTTGAAAATATTTTTGATTTCGGTTATACAAATATTGAACATTAGATGAAATAAAAACTAATTAAATATTGTAATATTTAAAATATTTCAATCCGCAATAAAACGCAAACTTAATCGAAAATTTGTTATTCGAGGGTCGCAGAGGTGGCTGATCACAAATCTGACGTTGAAATCTCGAAAAAATAAATAACTTCAACAAAAAAATGGCCGTTTAATAAATTGTTTTTAATTTCAGAGCAATATTTTAAAATTCTGTTTTAAAATATTTTTTTTTTCAATACTAAAGTTTTTGTTTTAATTTTTTTTTAAAGAAATGTTTTTAAACTGTAAATGTTTACTAGAAAAGTATATTTAAAAACATTGTTTTGAAAACAAAAACTCTTGTTTTAAATTTTACTTTACAAACATTTGTGTTTAACTTAAATGAAATTGTTTCAAGCTCTATTTTAAAAGCCAATTTGTTTAATATGAACACAATTTTATTTAATTTTTAACACAATTTTATCTGGGATTGAATTAAAAATTATGTGCAGTAGAATCAGTGACCAGACAATTGAGACCAAGCTGAGAAAAAAGCCGATTTTACATTTGATGATTTGAAAATATTTTTTAATTAGTTTTTGAAAATTAGATAAAAACTGATAAGGTATTTTTGTGCTATAAAGCGCAAACTTCATCGAATGAAGTTAAAATTTGGTATTCCACTCGTGATCAACGACCTGAATCTGACGTCGAAAAATATTTAAAAAAAATGTTATTGGAAGAAATGGTGGTTTGACATAATTGTTTTTAGTTTGGGAATAATATTTTAAAATTATGTTTTAAAATATTTTTTTCAATATTAAAGTTTTTGTTTTATTTTTTTTAAATATATGTTTTTAAATTGTAAAGGTTTACTATAAAAGTATATTTAAAATCATTGTTTTGAAACCAAAAACTTTTGTTTTAAATTTAACTTTACACACATTTGTGTTTAATCTAAATGAAATTATTTAATATAACTTTACAAACATTTGTGTTCCAACCTAAATGAAATTGATTCAAACTTTATTTCAAAAACTCGTTTCATATGAACTAAATTTTATTTAAGTCTATCAAATCAACAAGTTATATTTTAAAAAAATATGCAACACCTTTTCTGTGAAACCTTAAATACTTTTATAAGCCCAAAAAATAATTTGGTCTCTTTATAGCTGAGTTTAAATTTATTGAGTTGATTTATTTCACTTATTATTTTTAAGAAATTTTTATATTGTTTTTCCTATCTATCTATTTTGTTTGCAATCTATCTGGTAATATATTTTAAAGGAAAATTAAAGTGAGAGAGGGGGTTCGTTCTAATTTATATGGAAATGGAATTGCCAGAAAAAAACTCCAAGTGAGGTGATTGCGTGCATTTTACAAAATAAGGCCATTTATTAATCTTTCGTTCTTACCGATCAAATTCCTTACGAACTTATTATTAAAATTGCATATAAATAGCTCTTTAAATTTTATTGTAAATTGAGTTTTTTTGTTCTCTAAGCAATACCAGGATTCGTATTTTCGAAACCGTAACCCAGGGATTGTGAAAACCTTCCGGGAATAAACTCCCTAAAACATACATACCTACGAGTATACTCACAGTAAGGAGCACTAATGAGTTCATGTTTCTACTTCTTGCATATCTATGAGCAAAAAATAACAAAGCAAACCGATTTTTTTGCTGTTATTTGTTTTTGTTTAATTCTTCGGTACATAATCGGTACATAGTTCGAAATGAAAAGATTTAAATTCAAAGATAAAAAAAATAAAACCAAACCAACGCGTTAGCATCTTTCGACAACATAATGAAAAGAGTAATTTTTCAAGGTTTTTTCTTTACACTCTAAGAAATATTCTAAGTGAAATTGATAAATAACTTTTGTTAATCCCTAACAAAACGAAATTGTCCAATTTAATCAATTTTATCAAAAATGCTTTTTATTTTTTTGTCAATTCAAAAGAAATTTTATCCATTTGATTAAAAACAGCAACAAATTTAATGCGTTGCTTTGAAAAACTTGAAATATACGTACTTGAAATATACGTTTGTTAACTTGATATAAACTTATTCACTCTGACAAACTCACGCTAATCAATCGGAATAATATTTCATAATATTAATAAATAATATTAACAAACTACTTTGTTGGCTTGATAGATTTGTTATACTGATAATATAATTATAATCGATTGAGTCAAATGGATAAAATTTCAATTTCATATTTATAAAATGGATTATCAATTTCAAAAACCTTTTATGATGGGAACAGAAAGAAATGCTTGGTATTTTACAATACAGTGGAATTTTTTAAGTGGAAGCCAACTTGTGCGTGGAAGCTAAGTGTGTAAATGTGATCTTGTGAAATAAATTTTTCTTGTTTTTAAGTATGCCAATTCTACCATAATGCACTTTCGACATTTTTGGCTGAGTTTCTAAATGCATTTATCATTAGCGATGACTACAAATTGAGCTTCTTTTTCAATGAACTCGGCAGTAGTTTTAGTTATTTATTTATTTATTTGCATTAATGTAGCATAAACAGCGCTAATAACGAATAGCATGGATAATGTCAACGTTTGTGAGTTTCATAATTATATTTATAAGTATGTTTATTATACATAAAATGTAATAAAATCTTCTAATCAGAACAACAAAAAAATTTGTTTTTAACAGAAAAGGTTTTTTCTATTCAACAAATTATTTTTTCATGTTGAAATATTCTGTATTCATATTGAGAGATTGTTGTATCAAATGAACAATAAAAACGCGATAATCGTAATAAAAGCTTATATCAAATTGATAAATTCATTTGTCAAATAAACAAAATAAAATTTTGTCAATATGATTGTAACTTATCACCTTAAATCTAATTGACAAATGGTTTTGTTGACTGTATAATAACAAAAAATGTATCAACAAGACCTAGGAATTGGTCAATAGGAACAAATATTTCTTTTAGTGTAGGCTCTTATTAGAAATAACATTTTTTATACATTTTGTAATATGTTCTAGCGATTCCAACCAATTTTTGTATGATATTCTTCGAAATATTCTGTCAACTCCACTGCACTCGAATCTTGCAGTTCAATGGAGCTGTTTTCTACTACCGCTACCGTATTTTTACTATTGATCACTAATTTGCAATTGAATTGATATTACGACTTTACGACTACTCCATCCAACTCAAAATTGACTAGTCAGCCGCCATCTTCTATCTACATATAGCCCCTTAGGCGCCCAAAGGAGAGGACAGGGGGGCACTTGCCTAGGCAGTGAAAATTTTTTATATATCTTCATATTAAATCAAAAAAGCCATATTCATATTATTGTAATAAAAAATTTTAAGAGAGAAGTAAAAAAGTAATAATATGATTCTTTTTATTTTTTCTTCGACCTCTTAATTTCGAATTTTTCTAAATAGTTTCGCTTAAGCTTCAGACTTTTAGAACTTTGTTGCTAAAAACGTCGTTTTTAGTTGTAGAAGTGTAAAATTTCGCGGACATGTCTTTTTAAAAGGTACATCATAATCAATCAAAAGGTCGATTTTGAATTATTTTTAACTTACGGCTTTTTTGATTTTATATGACGATATGTTCATTATGTATTTAATATATTTTGAAGAGAATACAAAAATACTTTTTTAGGTAAAATTATAAATAAAGCTTAGCTAAACCATGCATTTTTAAATAGTATGTTGTACCTTTTTCTGTAAGGCCGTTGCGACACCGCTCTCATGTTTTTTTTTTCCAAAACGTGGCTGAAAAATACTGAGTTTTGCATGTTTTTAAATACATTTATTTATTAAATGTATTTAATAATTTAAATACATTATGCGTTTTCAAAAAATAGTTTGAGAGCGGACAAAAGCGCGTAATATGAACACAGCCTAATAAGTGACGATACCATTTCATTTACCCTTGTTTCACATACACTTTTCAATACGTATTCTTAAATTAAAAAATATTTTCTACGAATTTTGTTCGTAGTTTCCTTACGTGATCCTAATACCTAGTTAAGAAAAAAAACTTTCTGGTTCAGCTGAGGTTTGAACCACGGTTTTTTAGCTTATGGGCCACGTACTCTTCCAGTAAGCTTGCAGTCACACATTTCCTTATGTTCGGTAATTGTTCGACAAACCAGTCTGAACGATTTCAGTTGTAAATTTTTTAAACTCAACTACAACTTCGTACATTCTACGAATAATGCGAACCTACGTATTAATTTTGTTCTACAAATATTATTTTTAAATTAAATAGGGAACGATTAGTACATTAGTAAATACTACGAATTTAATGAAAAAAATTACGAGTTCGAAATTGACGAATGTTAAGGAATGATATCCCTTAGTCGAAAATCATTCTTCATAGCAACAGATGGCAAGGGGCATTTCATTCAATATTGGATATAAACTATGACGATAAGATCAAAATTGACCAGTTTCTTTGTGCTCAAAAAAGTATCAAGCAAATTTTACTTTTTATTTTTCCCTTAAAAAAATAAAAACAGAAGTTATTTTGTGCTCAAAGAAATATTGGGCCAGTTTTGCTTTTTTTTCTTGCCTTAAAAAATAAAAATAAAAAATTTTTAAAAAAAAAATGGTTAATTAAATTATGCTTTTTATTTTTGACTTAAAAAATTAAAAAGCAGAAATAATTAATATTTATTGCTCAAAATTTTAATAATGAAAGTTTTGAAAATCTAATTAAACAATGTGAGAGGATTCTAATGAAGACTTCAAAACGGCGGTGTGACACTATTTCACAATGTTTTTTGGTTTAAAAATCTATAAAGAATTATTATTTACAGCTCTGGTTTAAAAAGATTTAATATTTAATTTATTTATGACGGGCTTATGTTTTCCAAATTTGCAATTATTTGAAAGTGCTTTGCAAATCGAAATTTCATTTCAATAACAAACTGATATACTGAAAGAATCGAAGTTTCATCCGATAAAAAACATCAGCTATTTCTGTCGTTACATTGCATCTTGATAAACGAGGTTTACTTATTTCCATTCCAAGTTAATAAAAGAATATCTAAGATTTGTTTAAAATATCTTTAAATGCTTTTTTATCGTTCTTCAAAAATTTTTAAAAGTTTCATCACTGCGGAAAGTTACAGTGTTGCCAGATGGGCGCTTCGAATATTGGCAACCCTGTACAAGATTTCTTTATCAATTTTTTTGCACCTGTATTGTCAGATTTAACGTAAATGAAAATATTTAATAGGGCCGTTCACGATCTTGTTGTAGAATTGCAAATGAAAAATAAGCAGCATTTACAACAACAAGAAGCATTAAAATTCATTTGCAACATTCATGCATATGCTATAAAAAAAAGGCTGTTGAATATGCAAATCTAATCCTATTGCACAACGCTATTGTAAACGAATGTCTTCATTTTGCATTGAACACAACCACCGCTACTTTCTGAAAAGTGCTTATTGAACAGCTGTTTTCTGAAGGAAGAAATACGCAAATTTGTCGATTTTTAGAGGAGTCCGACTTGAAATGTAAACAAAAACAGCTGTTGTAAAGCATTTGCAACATCATAATATTAAAGGTGTGCTCACAATGATCTACCCTTTGCGAAAACGCATTTGCACCAATGCACCAAGATCGTGAGCTGCCCTTATGTATTAAGGGGATGGTACTGTTTTAAAAAGTTCTAAATGTACAACATTTCAAGAGTGTTTTGTAAAAATTTCAAGTAAATCGTGTTAAAACTTACAAAGATACACCGTTTCAAGAGAGCGGACTCATACTCGATTTTTATACCTACATGTCTGACAACGTGGAATTATCATAAAGATTTGCATCTGCGGGATTCGCTTACTTGAAATCTGCTTCAAGTACTTTTGCAGTTTCCAAATTATGTTATACTTTTATGTGTACTTGTAGGTATGTAAACTGAAGTTGTATATATTATATATTTAGGGTAGATCGTATATAAATCAGTTGCCAGGTACACTTTCTTCCGAGCGGTTGCGTACAGAGACGCTCAAATTGTATAGTGCACTTTCAATGAAGGATCTTTTGCTTTACTGTCCTTATTGAATGAAATGGGCATCTCTACAGGCCCAAGTACTCACCAAAGGGAACGCGAATTGGACGAATAACCATAGCGGACGAACAAGCTGCAAGTACAAGTAAAGGAGGGTAGAATGCAACGCAGGCAAGAGCAAAAAATGCATTGGACATCCTGAATGACAGCGTTTTACTGTACGGAGCTGGCATTGGTGATTCTGAGTAAGAATAAAAAAATATACCCTTTTATTGATTTTTTATTTTCGATAAAAAAAACTTTAAATCGATTTTCTGGAAAACAACATTTCTGAAGTCGGTGAATACGATGCCGCAAAATCTGCTTGACCGATCGTTTTGAAGTTTTTTACACTATTTCTACACATAAATCAACAGGTAATGCCGGAGCGTTTTTTTTCTTTTTTTTTCTATTTAAAAATAAGAAAATGACCTAAATTTTGACTTCAAAACGCTACCAAGAAAAAAAACCTCTTTGGTATTACCTTTGAAAATATATTTAAACTAATTTTTAATTTTTTTTTTTAGAAGATCCACTAACCTCTAATCGTGTTCACCGCAAAACAACTTTTTTTCGAGGCGCCTCCGGAGTATCGCTGCCACGGATTTATTTATCGATAATTTTTAATTTTTTTTCCAAATATACTTAAGAAGTCAAACAATAATATGTATATGAAATAAATACACCAACATTATTCAAGTCTCCAAAAAAAATTAATAAAAACATGCCTTTTTCGGCTTTAAAACAGTATCATCCCCTTAAATAGATTGCAACCAAATATTCTGTTAAATATTTACTCGTTTGCTTGAGACGAAATGTCACCGCTAGAATTTGAGGTAAAAAGTTATTGCAAGCATTTGACGATAGCCACATACAGCTCAGGAAATAGGGGTGTACACATTGATTAAATCGCTCATGAAATGTTTTGATAAACGATTTGACCAACAGAATTATATATGGATTTGACGAGTATGAACACTCATCAAATCATTTGTCACATCATTTGATGAAAATCAAAATAATTTACTTTTTCTGCTGATTTCTGACTAATGTGAAAACTCGTGAAATTGTGTAGAACGATTTTGTCAATTCAAAAAAGTTTTCAACATAAGCTCATCGCCGGAAAAGAAGGAACAGAAGAAAATAATTAGAAAATTATAATAAATAACTGTGGTAAATAAGTTATAAAAATTTATAAAATAATTTCTTTTTCTTCCAATACGATTTTAATAACAAATGCTACGAAAAAATTTCCGTCATCGTGATGTGCTAGCTTCGGTTTTCAAGACAAAATCAAATTTGACGAAAAATTTGATGAGCGATTTGAAGTGACTGGCTATTCGTACAACTGATAAATGTGCTTATAAAATACACTTTTACATTTATGGAATTCACAAAGGTATATATTTTTCGTACTATTCGTTATTTGTGCTGTTATACCGTGGCTATGCTAGCCAAACATGATTGCCGAACATTTTTTGTTGTTATTGTTTCACGTATAAAATGAAGAAATTAACTTTTTCTCATATTTATTTTCTCGCTCTCGGACCGAACATTTTGATTGCTGATTGAAACGCCAAACATGCCGAACTTTCCAGTGTTGGCTGCAGTCATTTTGTATAATAGCATCAAAAATATAGGTAAAAGTATTAAAAAGTGAAGTTGATTGTGTCTTCAAGTAACCCTTAACATAAACAGCTAGCTAGCATGTCAGATTTATGCAAACCATTTTGTTTAAGATATTATAATAAAAATTCAGAGCAAGTAATATTAGTTCGAATATTTTAATTCGTTAATTTTAAGTACAAAAATGCAAATTAGGGTTGTGCTTTTTTGTGTTTTGACATACTATTACATATAATGCAACTGTGCCACCAATCATAGCATAACCACCAAACACACATTTCAGCAAAGAGAATAAATTAACAAAAATGAACACCGAACATGTTTGGCTAGCATAACCACGGCATTAGGATAGAAAATATAAAGTTGAATATAATTTGTGTGTGCTGAAATAAATTTGTCTTTTTTGCTGTGTCAAATGGACGATGAAATTTTGACAGTTACAAATATTGATGTAACACATTTCGGTCATGTTTAAGCGCAAATATTTTATTTAATTTGCATTTTATTCAATTTGCGATGTAATTAACTCGAGTGCTTGTACTAGCAACTTAAAAAAATAACAAAATAATAAAAATAAAAAAACGAAAGTGCTTGTTACCATTTCAGCATGTCTCAAGCGCAGAGGCAAATTTCTGTAATTATACTCTAGCGTGAATTAAAAAGCTTCATTAGCTTGTGCTGCTGGCGATGGCACTTAGAGGATGTTGGCTAGCAAGAAATTTGCGCTGCACTTGCTTGTGCTGCTGCTGGTGCCCTTGGATGACACTCGTCAGCATAGAAAGCCAATTTAACTTTGCTGGACTTGCTGATATAAGTACATAGTAGCCCCTGGGGCTAGCACAAATTTTGACAATTATATTCACCTCACAAATAACAAAAATTGCTCTACCAACTGTCAAAATTTGATCATCCGGCTGAACAGTTTCCGATTGGCACACAGCCTTATATAATTCATATAATTCATAATGTGAACAACAATGTGGGTAATAATGTGAATTACAATAATGTGAACAGAGCAAATAACGAATAGCATGGAAAATATCAACGTTTGTGAATTCCATAATTATGTTAATAAATTAATGAACAAGGTAGCAACATTCATTATCATTTTAATATCACAGCGTGTTTCAGAATAATTTTTTTCAATTTATAAGCATGCGTTCTACAAACGTTAGTAGGCAAAAAGGCAACAAATAAAGTAGAATATTTATTTTGCAATATATTTAATATAATATCTAACCAAGCTACTCATACACGAATTTCAATTTAATTTCAAGTTTTGGCAAAATTAAATAATTTGAAATATTTGTGATTTTATTCAATACATAAAAATATCCTGGATTGCTAAGGGGGACGGGGGGTTTGAACCCCTGATGTCATCTACGGCGCTGGGTGTGGGCCTTTTCTTATATCCCTCTATAGCCCGAACTAGGATTATGAAAAAATGTTGTTTTTTAATATTTTTAAAAAAATTCATAACTTTGAAAAAAATGCCAAAAAATTGCTTTTTCTCAAACAATCGCTATTTCGCAAAAAATGGTTATTTCGCTATATCCCTAGTTCGAACTATAGCGACATTCTTACTTTTGTACTTAACAGTCCTTTCTTTTTTTAGATGACAAAAAGGGTTGAAATCGTGTCAAAATGCCACACACTCCACCAGCCTGTATTTTTTTTTCAATTTCCAATTAAAGACGTAAATTCTATTTTTCTGATCGTATTGAATTTTGTCCCATGGAGTCATTTTATGTTGAAGTGGTTGTTAATTACGAAAGAACTAAACTATGTATGAATGAAAAAATTTCGATATGCTTTCTTATTGTCATTTTTTTTTCGCATGAAAAAGAAAACACTTCAAACATATACTAATTTGTGCTCCCTACTGTATAAGTAAAAGTATAGGGCAAAATAATGTAGCTATTATATAATTAAAACTTCACATTAACTTTATGTTAAGGATGTATTAATTCATTTGTATTGTAAACTTCAAAAGCAGTTAGAGCCAATCTTACCATTTTCCGTTACAATTACGTCCGTATGTCCGCTGCCATACGTGTGTATGTGATCAATGGCATCGTCCAAGTCCTTGACAATCTCAATGCAGCATTCAAGTGAGCCATACTCATGCTTGAGGCTTTTGGCTGCTGGTGGACCAAAGGTAAGTTTCTGATTCAATTTTGGTCCTGAGTAAATTTTCACTCCTTCTCGCTTGAGCATATTGCAGATATTGTTGAAAAGGTCGCCACTCATTAGGTCCTCATGCACAAGTAGAGTTTCCATGGCATTGCATGCTGTAATAAATATAATGAACAATGATATATAAATATAAGCAATAATTCGGCAGCAGTTAGCTTGAATGTACTCAGAGGAAAGCTAAGCATTGCAAAATAAATAAATAAATAAATAAATAAATAAATAAATAAATAAATAAATAAATAAATGGTAAAATCGAGTAAGCAGACGGTCATATTTTATAAATTTATTTAAAATAACATGTGCTGACTTTTTAATTTATGATCCTTTTTTCTAGTAATGGCGTAAATATATCAATTTTAATTATGTTAACACTCAACAAATACATGAAATATTTAGATATTATATCAGAGGATATCAGTGTGTAGATATTTTGGAACTTTAGCTTTAAATAATTCAGATGATTCCAAAACAATTGCCATAGTTTACTGTTATTGAACTTAGTCCAACCAAAAAATATAGTGTACAAATTTATTGACATAAAGAGCAATTGTGTCATCTTAATTATTTTAGGCACCTAACATTGAAATAATATAATATCAACATTGTTGGAATATTATTCAAATTAGTAGCAAACCATCATATACTCATGGCGCAATTTAAAGCACTTATCAAATAGAACAAAATATATTTAAAGCAAAATTAATTAACTTAAAACGAAGTATTTGTGTATTCCTTCATAATTTATGCTAGCAAAATATAATAAAAAAATTTCAGAAAATTCATAAATTATAAATAAGGTATTGTAAACTTTAATAAAGATTAAACAACCACGTTTGGATTTAAAGTTTTTATTATTTTTTCTTGAATATAAGCCTGACTTGTACAATCGAGTTAAGACTAGCGAGTGCCAAAAAACAGATACATAGGAAAATTAGAAGAATTATAACATAAAGCAAAATGTCAACATATAAAGAACCGCACAGGGTTGCATTTGAAAGTACTACTTTACAGAGATGTTCTAAAATAGAGTTGTTCTTTTTATATACAATAAGGGTATTCATATGTGATTAGTTTTTTTTTTTTATTACAACTCGGCCAAACTGACAAATGATCGTCCACGATCACAAATTACATTATATTTTATCTTAACGATTAGCTTACAATAAATTGCTATGATAAGTTTACAATATTGCATTAGGGATATCTTATTTTATATTTGTCTATTATTTTACTTCTGAAATGGAGTTCTCAAGGTCATCAGTAACTTCTAAACTAGGTTTTAATAGCCACTTCCTCATTCTACTAGCCTCAACAACTCCATCATACGGCAACTGAGTCAGCTGACAGTTTTCTATATCGCGTATGACATATCTATCATTGCCTAAAACTTTATGCACGACATAAGGGCCCTTATAATTTGGCACGAATTTTTTGTTTGTTCCAATTACAGTGTCTACGTTCCTAATTACTACAAACTCGCCTTCGCCGTATTCTTTGGCGTCTGAGCTATGCTTTAAGAAATAGTTTAAATTATAGTTTTGAGAATTCTGAATTGCTTTTGCGGCATCCGACCGTATTTGCAAGAAATCGCGATTCTGAACGGAGTCTTGTTTTTCTTTTAAATATTCTGTAAACTCGTCAACTAATTCACCACGCTGTTCCACTCCGAATAAGAGGATGCTTGGGCAGTTCTTTGTTGTCCCATGAATTGAATTATTGATTGCATATTCCACCTCGAGTAATTTATTTGACCAGTCAGAATGTTGTATTTGCTCGCTTAACTTGCCTAACATTGACTTAATTACTTTATTTACCCTTTCAACCTGTACATTAGCTCGGGGAGAAGCAACGGCTACCTTTATGTGGGTAATATTTTTCTTAAGCAAGTACTCCCCAAATTCAAGTGATGTGAAACAGGTTCCCCGGTCGGAAACAACTCGTCTCGGCCGGCTATAGTAAGAAAAATACTTATCTAATGCACAAATTACTTCACGAGTACTAGTAGAATTTGTCGGAAACAGTTTTACAAACTTTGTGAAAGCATCTATAACTACTAGTATGTGTTTCCTTTTTGACTTAATTGATGGTAATGGTCCAAAATGATCGAGATGGATCGTATCAAACGGCAGAGGATTCTTCGGAATATTATACAAATATCTCTCAGATGACCGGACCGGCACACTATACATTATACACTTCAAACAGTTGTTAATGAAATCATGTATTCTTGAACGCATTTTTGGGAACCAATAATATAAACTTATCTTGTCATAACTTTTATCTAATGCTTGATGACCTATCTTCTCATGCATCAATCTTATTACATTATCTTCCATTTCTCTAGGAACGTACAAAACCTTTCGTCCACCTTCTGTTACCCTAAACACCAAACCATCGACTAAATCAAAATCTTTAATGCAATTATTTTCCATTCGCTTACGTAAATTTTTAATATTTTCATCCCTTTCTTGAGCTATTTGGATTTGGAAATCAAGCTCCTCTCCATCAGAGACTGATGCAATTTGACAGCGACTCAAAGCGTCAACATGTCCCATAGATGAACCACTGCGGTGTATTATAGAATAATTAAAATTCTCCAGCTCAAGAGCCCATCTAGCTATTCTTGGATTTACCTGTTTTCTTTCTAAGGTCATGGTTAGCGAATTACAGTCCGTTACTATTTTAAAAGGTATGCCCTCCAAATATACTCTAAATCGTCTTAGTGCATAAATTATCGCAAGTGTTTCCAGTTCAAAGCTGTGATACTTGGATTCTGCAGCGGAAGTAGTTTTTGAAAAATAAGATATCGGGTGAAACTTTCCACTTTTTTGTCGCTGAAGAAGAACACCACCAAACCCAATTGTGCTAGCATCGCAATGCAGCTCAGTTTCTTTTTCAGGGTTATAAATTGCCAGAATTGGAGCTCCCGTGAGTCTCGTTTTTAATTCATTAAATGCATTCATGCAATGTTCATCAAAGTTAAACTCGATACCCCTCTTTAATAAGTCCTGCAATGGTTTTGCAATTCGAGAAAAAGATGGTATAAATCGTCTAAAGTATGAAAATAGTCCGATGCAGGAGTGAAGCTCTTTTTGATTAGAGGGTATGGGGTACTTTTTAATGGCAATTATGTGGGATTCACTAGGAGCTATTCCTGAGGAAGATACGGAATATCCCAAATATTCAATGCTATCGTAACCAAACTTACATTTGGAAAGATTAAGCTTGAGTCCCATTCTAGTAATACGGCACAGAACGGCTTGCAATAATACCTTATGCTCAGTAAAATCAGTTGAAGCAACTAAAATATCGTCCATGTAAACTATAATTTTTCTTTCGTCAATTAAATCCCGGAATATACTATTTACAAATCGCTGAAATACAGCCGGCGCATTTTTTAACCCAAACGGCATCTTCACATATTCATAATGCCCATTAGGGGTTACAAAAGCAGTATATGGAATAGATTCTGGTGAAATACTAACTTGGTGAAATCCACTTTTAAGATCTAAAACAGAAAATAATTTCTTCCCCTCTAAATATTCTATGCAATCTTCAATAAGCGGTAAAGGGTAATTATCTCTAACGGTTATTTTATTTAAACCTCTGTAGTCAACGCACATACGCGTGTCACCGTTTTTCTTTTTGACTAATACAATGGCGGAAGCGTAAGGTGAATTGCTTGGCCGTATTATGCCATCTGCCTGTAGTTCATTTACTATATTTTGAACGTTTGAGCGTTCTAAGTATGAAAGTCGTCGGGGTGAACAATGAAAGGGGACGTTTGTCGTTAAATAAATCTTCATTTCATATTTATAAGGTTCAACAGCAATTTCATCTGGTTTAATATAAGAATCTACAATCAACTTTTTCAATTCGGCACCTTCTAATTTATTTAATAAGCAGTTAACGTCAAAATCTACATCATCGGAAGCAACTTCGATATTAAAAATTAACGGTAAATCTGAAACTCTACTGCAGTTGGAACCATACTTTGCTTTAGATTTACCTGATTCATTGTCGGCATGATCAGCTGACTCATTGTCGGCATTGTCAACTGACTCAGCATTTAAAATATCTCCTATTTTGTTCTTACATTTACACATTGTTGAACACTCTTTTCTTAAAATATTATTTTGACTCAAAACAAAAACTAAGTCCTTCGACAAAGAAGTGCAAGTGTTTTTCCTTTTATTTAAAAACAAAATATTTTCTTTATTGTATTTTAATTTCACTTGAGTTAGGTGAATATTAAATAATTTTAAGAAATCTCGGCCCAAAATAACAGGCATAATCATAGCGTCATCTGGCATTACATTTATATCAATTTTTCTTATTTTATTTTTAAATTTCATTTCAACTTTAATTTCATTAATAATTTTTAATTTATTTCCGCCAAGGCCGAAAAAATTCCGACTTGTAATGGACGACCTTTTAAGCATCTCGTCTGGAACGCACGATCGTTTTACAAAACTAACCGGACTGCCGGTATCAAAAAGAGAAAGGAATTTATTAAATTTTGCACTTCTTTCCGAATTACCTTTAAAACATATACTCACTAAATTAAGGGCATCTAGTACATCATCATTAAAATACCCATCGGCAACGGCAGCAACTTGCTTGGCAGCTGTTGGTTTCAATACCTTCCTGGGGTTTGGACAAGAGCGGTGATCATGCCCCATTTGCCAGCAGCGGAAACATGAGCTTACTGGTCGCAAGGGATAAGGGCAGTTTGGCTTAATGTGCCCAGTTTGCGAGCAGTTAAAACATAAAACGGCATTCTTGATGGCACTTTTTTCGGCATTCGGCATATTGTTGAGCTTAACAGGTGTGACAGCACTACGTCCAACGGCACTTTGATGTTTTTGCTCCAAATATTTTTGCTGGAAGCGATTTACGAGACGCTTCAACTCTTCAATTGTTTGAGCACCCATTAACAAATTTACATTCGCCAGATTATTTCCAATTCCGTCGATTATAAAATCAATAATCTCCGTCTCACAAATGTCTGAGCGCTTTGCAATTGACTGCATTGTCAAAATATAACAATGTAGAGATTCCTCTCGCTTGTTCCAACGACGCTGGCTCATGAGACGGTAAACGTGTTGTCGGGTGAAAGCGACGTCAAACTCTCTAACGAGTGCCATTTTCAATGCACTGTAATTTAGCGCAGAAGTCGTAGAAAGAAAAACTCTAGCAGTTCCAGCAAGCGATCGTCTCAAACTAAGAAGCATTAGTCTGTCATCGGCATTAATAGAATGCATGATTTCTTCGAAATCGCGAAGAAAATCACTGACTGAGTGTCCGATATCATCGCCACTATACTTTGGTAGAGCATGCTCAACGTCTCCGAAATCGAGCTTGCGTTCATTATGCACAACCAGAGTCCCTTCCAACTCCTGGATTTGACGTCGGAGCTCTAGAATTTCCAAGCGCTTTTTTAACGTCTGCAGTTCCTGATCTGCTGCAGCATCTTTGGCGGCATGTTCAGCAAGGTTTACGGCAGTACTAGCAGCAGAGTTAAAATTAAAGTTTTCGGCAGAATAAGCTGCAGGTTCGGCAATGTTTGCAGCAGCAGCGGCAGTGGCACAGCCGGCGGAATTGTCGGCACATATTGTGGCAGCAGAGGTTAAACATTTAACCTGAGCATTGGTATCATCGGCAGAGGCAGAACCACCAGCGGCAACAGCATTATTTGGTGAAGGATTTTCATCATGTATGGATTCATTATCAGTTTCGGCATCAGTAGTGGTACCTTGCTCTTGTTGCTTTGGGTCTTTAATTTCCATGTACAACCGTTTGAGCTGCGCTACAGTGGCCGTGGGTGGAAAATATATACCGGCCAAAGACAATGCGTCCATATATATTTGTCTTGTTCCACGCGGCATTTCGATTCACCTGTATTTTATAGGTTAGATGTGTATAAAAGTTGGAAAGATTTATTTAATTTTATTATAAAGACGTGCAGATGTACTACCCCACATCTGAGTTGTAAACTTTAATAAAGATTAAACAACCACGTTTGGATTTAAAGTTTTTATTATTTTTTCTTGAATATAAGCCTGACTTGTACAATCGAGTTAAGACTAGCGAGTGCCAAAAAACAGATACATAGGAAAATTAGAAGAATTATAACATAAAGCAAAATGTCAACATATAAAGAACCGCACAGGGTTGCATTTGAAAGTACTACTTTACAGAGATGTTCTAAAATAGAGTTGTTCTTTTTATATACAATAAGGGTATTCATATGTGATTAGTTTTTTTTTTTATTACAGTATTCAAGTTTTTCCAATATAAAGTAGAAGCAATTTTTTTAAGATTTTTCTTCTCTTCCTTAGTTACACCGCGCACAGTGAAATGCGAGTGGACAAAATATGCTAAAGAAATTAAGTTGTAAATTTGAAGAACTTAAATCGAAATAATATGAATTAAGGAGAATACCGCAATATCTTCTCAGTAGTAAGCATGATACAAGATGGCTTTAAAATATAACAAAATTAATTTATTTAAAAAATTTGATAACACATTTTTTCAAACAACGCATAAGTTTCAGTATGAAAAACTATGCAAAACTTTAACTAAGATATATTTTATAAGTTAAAGCACAAAACAATATAATAAAAACTAATTCAAATAATTCAAATAATTAAACTTAATGAAATTATTAATTCAATAAAAATATATAGTTTTCGTTTTGACAACAATAAAAAAGGCAATTTTATTATTTTGGTTTTTTAGGGAAGGTCCGAAAAGAGCTGTTTCTCAAAACATTAATAAAATTTGTTTCGCAGAAACTTTAAACTAATATCTTTATTTGCACATTTTTATGAAAAAAACAATTTTTCTTACTTTTCAGGTACTTTTCCTAAACAATTAATTTTATTCACTATTTATTTCACTATTTTATTCACAACGAAGCCACAAATAATTTTGACAATAATTTTTACAATTTAATGTATGAATTTATTACCTTTTATAGGTAACTAGTATTCCCCGTCAGACGTTGTTCTGCCACAGACCGCCTTGGTATAAGAAGTATATGGTATATGGTATAAGAAAATGTCAAGAAATGCCAAATATATTCACAATTTTCAGTATAGCCACCGAATATAAACACATGAACTAAATTACCAAATGTTAGTCTAATGGGATCAAAACCGTGCGAAATATAGCATTTTTGTTGTTTTGTAAGCGGTAAAAAGGGGTGCGGCAAAAATATTTCCCTTTAACCATCTCGTACTCGAAACAAATCGACTGTCAAGATTGCAGCTCTATTTAACTTAAGCCTGGCGTACTTTACTTCACTCCACGCTGACCCCCTGAAAAGTGAGTTTAACTAAAGTGGGACAGGTACATTTTAATTGGTTTGTGAGCGGTTAAAGGGGGCGTTTAAACCAATTTTTAGTACAATTACTGACAGTAACCAAGCCAAAATTTTAGCTCAATCGACCCAGTAGTCAATTTTATTGATTTCTCAAAAAGTGGGTGTGGATATATAGCAATAACGCCCATTTTTAGTACAGTTGCCGAAAGTAACCATACAAACTGAAGTACCAAATGTAAGTCTAACACTGCCAAAACTGCTTGAAATATGGCATTTTCACTGATTTGTGGGCGGAAAAAGGGGCGTGGAAACCAATTTTTCGTACCGTTTCTGACAGTAAGCACACAAACCAAATTACCAAATTTAAGTCTTATACGACTAAACCGTATTAAATAAAGCATTTTCATTGGTTTGTGGGCGGTAAAAGGGGGCGTGCAAACCCATTTATACTACAGTTTCCTACAGAAACCATACAAACTAAATTACCAAATTTAAGTCTTATACGACCAAAACCATCTGAAATAAAGCATTTTCATTGATTTATGGGCGGTAAAAAGAGGCGTGGAAGCCCATTTTTAGTACAGTTGTCGGCAGTAACCGTACTATCTGAATTACTAAATTTTAGCCTTATATGACCCAAACCAACTGAAATATGGCATTTTTATTGATTTGGGGGCGGTAAAACGGGGGTGTGGCAACTTTTTTCCTCAACCATCTCGTGCCTGAAACAAATCGACTACCAAAATTTCAGGTCAATCGGTTCAGTAGTTTTGTAGTCTATAGGCATTACACACACAGACATACATCATTTTGCTTTTTATGTATATAGATATTGATTTGTGGGCGGTAAAAGTGGTCGTGTAAACATTAATATATAGTGAACGCCTCTTGGAGCACCTACACAGCAAGTTACACTATAAAAATGTGTAGAACTGCGGAATTATTTCTAAAATCAGGGCGTATATATATTGCGGCCACGCCCATTTTTTGTACAGCTACTAAGAGACAAATCTACAAAAATCTGACAATATTACTAAATTTTAGTTTTTTACGATCAAAACCGTGTGATATATACCCTTTTTTGTGGTCGATAGCGCAAATTTGGCTTGTATGTGAGGTACCACGCCCCCTTGTCCAATCGTTACCAAACCTCACAGGAACACTCTCAAGATGTGGTTTCAGTTTCCCTGAATATTTCATAAAGATCGATTCAGCGGTTTTGGAGTCTGTACATGATATAGCCACATACCCACATACATACATCCATTTTTATATATTGTATATGGAGTTCAGAATTAATGTTTAATGGCACTTAGTTGTTTTAAACATACAACTTTGTTCTGGTTTAAACATTTAATTAAACAGATTCATTATTTTCACAAACACACTTCACTGCAAGGCTTCCTGTTAGAAAACTCTGTGTAGCAAAGACGAATAAAATCAAACTGTTGTTTTAACAATGACAAAAAATAGCGTGAGCATAAACAAGAAGTGAGCACAAACAAGATTTTGTTTCCTCTTACAGTTCTGCATTACAGTCGCAGCGCCATCCAGCTGTCAATAAAGGATATGTGTTGCCTTCTTGTACAGTTGCGCCTTCAACACGTAAAAACTAAGAATTGGATCAATTGAAATGACCCAGCTCACTTTTTGGATCTATTGTTTTTGCTTTGCTTGCAAATGCGATATGATCCTGATCTCACATGGAAAAAACTCAGCTGATATATCGGAAAGAGGAAAGTAAAAGATTTCATAGATAGGTACCTATGAGAAATATCGTAAAAATCAAAAAATACTGATTGAAAATTAATGAATTATTGATATGTCAGAAAGAATGATTTTTTATAAGGGATGTATTTTGTCTTTACTAATTTAGTTCATAATCATGGCTAAGAAATTGGCTACACCGCAAAACGCACATTTGCTCCATCACGATGCATCGTATGGAAGATGGAAAAACAAAAAGTGTCAGATCTTTACCAATTAAGATGCGCTTTTTAGGAGGTGTTCTTAAGATATTGAAAAAACACATTTTCTAGTGACCTGCTAAGTCACCATATTATATAGTTCTGTATTGCCAAATACATGCAAAGAAAAAATAAAATTGAAAGTTATACTTACGTGTTTTACGCGAAAAAACACCCTACGACGTTATTTTATTAAAAAACGAAAGTCCTCCAAAATGGACTACGCCTACCTTCTACGCTCTCCATATAAAAAAAAAAACCAGAGAAAAGCAAAGATTTTTCGCAGTTTCATAGTTGTTGATAATTTAATGGTTTTTTTTAATAAAATAATTTTTGAATTCAAAAATTTTCAATATTAAAAAAATATACGTTTATATGCACACCAATAAATATTATTACATTGCATTATTATTTTATTTGATTACATTTTACGTTAATTTTGAATAATTTTTGTAAATGTTTTCAATTATTATTATGGAAATTTGTTAATGAAATTATTGGTTTTTAATATCTAAAATAGCAAAAGTATATTCAATTAATATGTAATATCATCGATACATCTAGAAAATACTGCGTCAATATTTTTCCTTAATAGTTAATTGTACAAATATTTGGATCGCTTATCATTCTCATCAGGAGTAGTAGGTAAAAGAAAGACTTTTGTGGTTTGGATAGCTGCTAAATATGTAGGATATAGAGGAAGCCAATACATAATCCTTTTAAAAAATCACTAATAAAAAGCACGTCCTACAATAGGTTGGAGGCATTTGGAGTAAAAAATATGACAAAAAAATTATTGGATTTATACACATCACTTTTTGTAAGAAATTAAAATTTCCTTAAATGCAGCATTTCTAGTGAAAATCGTTTTAGAATTTTGTACCAACTCCCCTTGTCCCTTGCCCTCTATAACAGTAAGTCTTACATCATCAGACCGTTTGATTCTAGATATGGCTACATACACATCTTGCCCCTGGTTCTCGACCTCTGTGAAAATGGATTTAAAAAAGCGAAACAAAACTTACTGCAGATGGAAGCATAATCCAACTATATTGAACTGGGAGACGCATTAAATAGTAAGAAACGAAGCTACACTGTAAAAAGTAAATCTTATTACTAGGTGAAACAACTGTCTTAAATTAAGCTACAACAGCTTTAAGACAGCTTCCGCTGAAATTACACTGGCCTTTATTTGCTGCAAACCAGCATCTAATACTGTCTTATTTTAAGGCAGGCAGTGAAATTGTAAAAGCAGCAGAAGCTTTGCTGAATTCCAGCCCTTATTATTAGTGAAAAAGCAGCCTATACGTCAAATTAATGTGAGCCTTGCTGAAAATAAGAGTAAGACTGCATGATTTTCAACAGACACGCTTAAAAATATATAATTTCAACTTCCTACTGTCTGAAATTAAGGCTGCATAAACTAAATATAAAGACTACGATGAAATTAAGGCTATTGATGATTTTAAGGCAGTGTAAGTTTTTAGTAACTTAGTTTTTACAGTGTACCTCAGCCATTGGGTTGTCCAAAAAAAAAATATTTTATCTGTCCAAGCTTTGTGCCTCACTACCTTCGAAACAGCTATGAAAAAATTTAAAAAGTATCAGTATTTCCAATAAAGAGATTGAATCTAATAAAATTGATCCCAATATTCTGAACGATTTCTTTGTTTCAAGCTCGGAATCTGATGAATCTTTGAACTCGGTATATTTCAACAGATCTGCTTAAGACTCTCCGTCACATTTCAATTTTATCGCGGTTAGTGAACTTGATGTCGTGCGCGCTATAGCTAAAATCAAATCAAATGCTTCCGGTAAAGATAAAATCTCAATTAAGTTTCTTAAACTCATATTACCTCATGTGCTCAGCTCTCTTGTTCACATTATTAACCACAGCTTTACAACTTCGTGCTACCCTGCAATCTAGAAGGTAGCAACTATTATCCCAACTGCTAAAAAAGCCAATGCTCGTTTGCCGGGTGACTTTAGACCCATTAGCTTGTAGTCATCAATATCTATGGTTTGTGAATCTATAATGACGGACCAGATCTCCAACCACATATGCACATTCGGTCTTATGTCAGATCATCAGTCCGGTTTTCGTCCTGGCCATAGCTGTCCTACTGCTATGGTTAAAATAATGGATGATGTTAGAATGCCATTTGATAAGGGACATGTGACTCTGCTCTGCCTACAAGACTTTTCAAAAGCTTTTGATACCGTGAACCACAACGTACTATGTAAAAAAATCAAGTATAACTTTAGATTTTCTGACAATTCAGTCCGACTTTTAAATAGTTATTTATGCGTTAGAACACAGAGAGTGAAAGTGGGCAATAGTTTTTCATCATATAGGCAAACTTCTAATGGAGTTCCTCAAGGCTCGGTTTTTGGCCTACTTCTATTTTCTATGTTTATCAATGACATATTCAACCCGTGCAATAACGTAACAATGCATGCTGCAATGCATGCATATGCTGACGACCTTCAGCTGTGTTTTTCCAGACCTATCAGGTTAATAGAAGATCTATGTATCAGAATGAATGAAGATTTGTACACTGTAGCAAAATGGGCTAAAGCTAATCAACTTAAACTCAACCCACAAAAATCGTACGTCTTACCTATCCCGAATACCCCCCCATCAAATCTCGATCTTTCCCCAATCTTTCTCAGCAATGTTGAATTAAAAGTTGTTAGTAAGGTCAACAACCTTGACTTCCCAATAAATACTTCTCTGTCTTGTGTAGATCATGGAAAAATTAGATAAGGTAGTGTTAGGGCGGAGAGCCGGTGACCGAAACTGTCAAAACGAAGTTGACATTTCATACAAAATCTGCAACCAATGAGAATGCAATATGAAAGCAAGAATTGGCAAAAATACTAAAATGGATGAGTTTGACAGTTATGGTCACTAAGAAAGAGAACACATTCACCCCTAACACTACCTTGTCTAGTTCTACTATGGTGTAGATCACATAAACTCTTGCGTGAATAAGGTCTATTTTGTATTAAGAAACCTGAGAATGACTGCAGCATTTGTTCCCGTCGAAAGGAGACGAAAACTATTCTTGCAGCTGCTGATGCCTATAATCACTTGCTCGGAAGTTGTTTATAGCAATCTTGATTCACGGTCATCTCACAAACTCCTAGTTGCTCTGAATAAAGCTACCCGTTATGTTTATGGATTGAAGAAGTTTGACCATGTGTCACTTTTTCGAACAAAATTACTTGGTTGCTGCTTTTTTCGTTGTCTTGAAGAGAAAAATTGCTTATTTCTGCATTATACATAAACATTAAAGTAGTTTCCAACCACAGAGCCTTCAAGCGTTTAATTTTTTAATACTTCTCATAACTCTAATCTATCTTCTTGCTTTCTATCTTCTCCTATCTCACTTCTGAACTACTTCATTTTGAATTGTTAAATATATTATTTCATTATATCAGAACATGACAATATGGGTATCAAATGAATGAAGACAATCTCTGTTATCAATATAAAAACAAAAAATTTTAAAAACTTTTTTGGTTAAGTTTTAAAGGTAATGAAAGTTTTTTTTCTTCAAATAAACTGAAAACTATTTCCATAAATTTTCAAATAAAACATAGAGTCAATAAAACTTATCTACATAATGGGTATGAATGTATTGTTACTTCGTATTTCTGATAAAAGAGATTATCATCTTTCATTTGATACCCATATTGTCATGCTTTGAAGGTTTAATGTATTTAAATAAATTTTTTTTAACAATTCCTTTTTGTAACTTAAAAGTCCTTTCTGACATTCTAGAGAAAAAGTAAGAGCACAGTTTTACTATTCTTTGTCTCTAGATTTACGTATATATTGATTACTTCGTGTGTGAAAATTTTGTCCCATAATTGTTGTACGGTGTAATAGACACAGAACGGAACAATTCTAAGAAGGTTGTCGGAAAAAATTTGCCGAAAAACGACGGAAAACGGTGACGGAAAAAAGTAACGTATTTAATATTTCACTCAAGCAAATCACAAAACAAAAAAGAAATTAATTTGTGATATAAGTATTAAGTTATCGAAAACTTAATTTAATTTGCTACACCTACCAACACTCCTACTTTATTAAAAAAGCACTATGAAACAGGATCAGCTGAACCGTTTTCAACTTTCCTCAAAAAGGAGCGAAATAGCTCTGTATTGCATTTAGGTTAGATTGGGTAAGGCCGGATGCCTTCTAATAAAGGCTCACATAGACCAATTCTGGTCATAAGTGGTACCGGCTACGAACAAATGATCCTTTGTGCTTAAGTGAAATCTTTAAAGAATTGCGTTGAATTCGCAAACTTTAGAAGGCATGCCAGAGATACTTCAATCCAATCGAAGATTCTTTATTTCTAGTTTATATCCTAAAAAGAGTTTTTTTAAGCTTAAAACAAAATAGTAGACCCCTAATAATTTATCACAAACATGTGCTTGTTCGTTAATCATATTCGTTACTCTAATTACGTAAAAATAGCACAAACCTGCAGGATAATCACACTTTGCATCTCTGGCAATTTTTATTGCTTTTCCCAAATCAGCATCACGATCGATGTAGACATGACAAACCCCTTCAGCATGTCCCAATACAGGTATGTGTACAGACTGTTGTTGTATATTTCGAACTAGTTCAGATGACCCTCGCGGTATGATTAAATCTATATGATTCTCCATGGATAATAAATCACTTATTTCCTCACGTGTTGAAACCTATTCAAAGAAATTTAACAAAATATGTTAATGCAAAAAATTTAAAAAATGTAGCTATTACAAAATATCGAAATAATTACAAGCGATACTGCATGTTCAGCTCCAACTGTGGCCAATGATTCTTTCACTAGCTCCATAAGAGCTTTATTACTGTAAGCTGCCTCTTTTCCTCCTTTCAGTAACAGGCCATTTGCTGATGCCATTGCAAGTGCTGCAACTTGTGGTAAAGAGTCGGGGCGGGATTCAAAAATTACCAATAAAACTCCTATCGGTACGGTCACTTGTGTGAGATCCAAATTATTTGCCAATTTTGTACGACGAATAACACGTCCCACATTCTAAAATATTAAAAACAAAAAGACAAATTATTTTAAATTTGAGACCCGTTTAATTTAAACTCCTATTGAAAAAAGCATCCTAAAGATAATGTACACTGTGTTGCCAGATTGACATTAAACACCTAATTTTGATGTATTTTGAACTATATTTGATGCATTTTTTGCAATTACACATGCAATTTTCTTCATTACATCAAATACATTTTAAAACATTAGGGGTATTCACACTGACTTAAGTAGTTGGGTATGGGTATATTGAGTACTTTTGGTTATTGCGATCACCCTAAATTGCAATTGAGAATAGTTTTGGGCAGTGCTGCATGTTTGTTTGATCTCCCCATATTATGTAGATGAGTGACAGCTGGAAAAGGGCTGCCAACAAATAATTTTTTGTCATTTTATGCGCGAAAAATGTAGGCCATTAATTGGGCGTAAAAAGTTATTCTATTTACGAGTAATTTTTAACGTGAACTTCGCAGCATCTTATCATTTACTAGTAATCCAGGGGAAAACGTTGTCCTGTCACATACCGGCTTACTGAGACATAAGAATTTTCATGTCAATCGGAAAAAAATTTCAATTTTTTATATCTGAACCGGCATAACTGTAGTGCGACTACGCCCATTTTTAGATCAATTTCCGAAAGTATCTATATGCACTAATGTGCAAGTTTTAGTCTAATACGACCAAAACCACCTAAAATATAGACTTTTTATTGATTTGTTGGCGATAAAAGGGTATTTGGCAAAATTTTTCTAAACCAACTTTTTCTAAATTTTTTCTCGTAGGCGAAACAAATCTCCTGCCAAAATTTCAGTGCAATCGACCCAGTAGTCAAACTTAATGATTTATAAATTATCCCGAATGTAACCATACAAACTTAATTACCAAATTTAAGTCTTATACGACCAAAACCGTCTTAAATAAAGTATTTTTATTGATTTTTGGGCTGTAAAAAGGGCGTGGACACCCAATTTTAATACAGTTTCAGACAGTAACCATACAAACTAAATTACCAAATTTTGTTCTAATACTATCAAAACCGTCCGAAATATAGCATTTTTATTGATTTGTAGGCGGTAAAAGTGGGTGTGGCTTTTTTTATTAACCGAGATATTAACAGATATTGTAAATTTGGTTGCCTTAGGTGTTACCGTTCCTGAGATCTTAAGAGACACCGCACGAATGATTTTATACAAATAGAAGGGAGGTGAAAGCAGGCGTCGCACAATTTATATATCTAGTGACCACCACTTGGTCTCATAGCAAATACAAACCAAGCTTCTTTATTTAAACTTGCACAACCCAGGAATTACAATTTTTATAGTTATAAATCGACCACGCCCATTTTTGTTGAATTGTCGATAGTAGCCATACGCACTAAATTACAAAATTTTAGACAAATAAAACCGAATTCGTCTGAAATATGGCGTTTTTATTAACTTGTGGGCGGAAATAGGGGGTGTGGCAATATTTTTTATGTATTATTCGAGATATTAGCCTTGACAACAAATATTGTAAATTTAATGCCCTGAGGTCAATTATTGCTTAGTTTTGCAAAAGGTGGTAACACATGGAAAAAGTACTCAATTTGGCAAGAAAACAATCTACTCAAACAAGTCAGATGGTAAGCTAGAGTAGATTGGTAGATGGGTAGAATGGCACTTTACAAAAACAAAATGTACGACATTTGCCAATCTACCCAACTACCCAAGTCAGTGTGAATACCCCTATTGTTTTTATTTTTATAATAAATGTATACATTTAAAATAAGTACTGTAGTCATAAAAGAAACATCTGTTATAGTACGAAATTTCTACTTTGCACTGTTTAGACATAAATAGTGTCATAGCGTGTAAGATGTTAGTTTTACGTTAAAACTATGTGAGACATTTTTGAAGATAATTATCTGATTTACAATTTCGTACATTTGGCGTACATTTTGGCGAATTACCGATCTTGGTGAAATTTGAGGCCGTCTGTTCATCTGTCTGTTTGTCTGTGATCACGATAACAGCCGTAATTGTTGAGGTATCGTAACGAAATTAAATATATATCCTTTTTAATTAAAAATAAACATCAAGTTCAAAATTGAGCCAAATCAAATAAAAACAACACCTACCTCCCATACAAAGTGACTTTATAAAATCAGTAAAATCTCCCTAAATTACAACAATAATTAATGCAATGGGTTCAAATTTTGCAAATTAGTTTGAATCTTAACTATGCACTCAATTTTTTAAATTTTAAAAAAAAACTAAAAATTCCGACTACCTCCCATACAAAGTAATACATCGCAGTAGTAAAACCTTTAAAAATTCCATAAAAAACTTAATGTTTTAGTTTGATATTGTGCTTATAAGCTTTAATAAATAAAAAGGACTCTGAGATCCAAATGTGAAATATTTGGATAAAAACCACGCCCTATAAGAGTGACGTCACCCAAATAAAACAATAATCAAGACTTATAATAAACTAAAATACAGAAATGGGGGTATTGTAACTTCGCTCCAGTTGAAGATAATTTCTTACTAGTAATTTATGATTTTTTAAATATATATTACAAATTACTAATTAATAATTATATATTTAAAATCAAAAAGAAAAATTTTGAAATCCATACTAAGTTTACTGGGATCAAAATACTACTTATAATTGTTTTAAAAAATTTTTAAAACCTCAATTTGATATTTCAGATCGTTAAAATTGATTTTATAAATTATTAAAACATCTTACAAAACACGGAAAATTACTATGTGGTTTATGTTAACGATAAAGTTTTTAATTTTAAGATTTGACGACTTAAGACAGTTTACTCTGTAATATACATCTTTTTTACTGAGCGTCAAAATAAAAAAAATGTTGGCTTTAAAGCATTTGACTTTCATTACTCCAAAAAATATAATTAAAAGAGGAACTAGTTCTTTGAAAGTTATTTTTCGTTCATTACCGACTCTGATACAGATAAGTAAAGCTCAATAAATAGGCAATAAGTTCAGCGAACTCAGAATTTAATTGATACTGTAGAGGACATAACGGAGAAAGTATTTTGAAAAACTTTATTAAACGTGCTGATAACACTAAAGTTTTTTTACAATTTTTAAAAACGTGTTGCTTCACTACCGTGTCCTAAGCTTGTCTGCAAACATAGAAGTAATTTTTAAAACTAAATTCAACAAACTTAAATCAGAAATCTTATAAATACGGAGACTATGCAGGGAAATAAAAAATATTTCCGCTCACAAGCTCAGAGAGCTACATCTCGTTTAGATGCTGTTTGTGGAGCATAGCTGTTAAATAATGAATACTAATCGTAATCATAAGAAATTCGATTATTTTTTAAAAAAGGTTAAATAATTGATTAAGTACGATTCTTTTCTGTTTGTAATCGTAATCTAATAGTTACGATTACAAGAAATCAAGAAATAATTACGATTTCTTCAAATTACGAAAATAATCAAAAAGAATCAAAAGTTATCAAGACAAAATAGTCCGACTACTTTTAGAAATTATTTTTGATTCTTTTTAAAGTAGTCAGATTATTTTTCTTGATTCATAATTTCAAGTAATCGTAATTATTTTTTGATTATTTATAATCGTAATCAATTACTAATCAGAAACTTCTCCTTCAAGGATTATATAATGATTACAATTCATTTTAAAATACAATATAATTGATTACTAATCGTAATCGCGTTTTAACAGCTATGATTTGGAGGAAGCCTGTTGGAAGCACGCACCACAAGCTCGCTCAATACCTATATATATATATATATAAAACCATGGTGTAAGAAAACCAGGGTTAGTGAGTTTTTGACAACACCATGAATTTCTTTGCTTCTGTCAAAAAATTGTGAGCGAAAGAGCGGAACTGTTGATAGTTGTCAAATTGTGTTATTTGTTTGAGTTGCTAGATTATGTGCTATAGTTTTTATTGTGCGAATTAAGTATAAATAAATACATATTTAATGCAATTAAATGTGCCGTGTTGTGTTGACAAAAAGGTATTGCAATTGTCCTCGCCGACTTGCCAAGTTTGTCATTGAATGTTTTGGCCATTTTAGCGGAAACGTGCACTGGAAGGTGCAGCCGACATGAAGCTTTGGCCAGCATGCAAATTGTCTTGCATTCACATCGTTGTTTTTTTTTTTGCATAACGCACAGCGTCTCATATATTTTTTATTGTTTTCCATATCACTTTATTCTCACTTTAATCTCAGTAAAAATCTTATAAACTATGTTGACTTTATATGATTTAAATACAAATTCTAAATGTTTGATAGTTTAAATCATACTTGATTTTAAATACAAATTCTAGTTGTTTGATAGTTTAAAATCGTTTATTGAGCTTAAGGTCAAAGTTAGAACAATTAATTGTTCTAACGAATTTTTCCAAAGAAACAACAACAACAACAAAGTTTTTTCAATATGAAAAGGAAAAAATCACTAGCTGATCTGATTGCAATTTCTACTCTGCTAAAAGCGTCATCAGAAATCTTTGTGATACCCGTGCAAGCGCGCGCTAACGCACTGCACCATCGGGGCGATGAGATTTGAAGCGTCAATTTCTCAGTTTTTCCTCCATTTCATAATGTCACATTTGTTGTTGTATTTCTGTTTTACTTTAGTTTCTATGCTTATGTTATTATATGTAGTCCAACAGCCTGCTGGAAGTCTGCACTAACAAAGCATGTTTACTGAAGTTGTTTTTAGAATTTTTGCTGATTTTGTTTTCAGCTGTTTCCGTTTGGTCGAGCTCTACCATTTGATTAAAGTTTTTTCTAAATGACCTCTATATTAATTATGTTGACTTTATATGATTTAAATACAAATTCTAAATGTTTGATAGTTTAAATCATACTTGATTTTAAATACAAATTCTAGTTGTTTGATAGTTTAAAATCGTTTATTGAGCTTAAGGTCAAAGTTAGAACAATTAATTGTGCTTGTAAAAGCACGGGTATCACAAAGATTTCTGATGACGCTTTTAGCAGAGTAGAAATTGCAATCAGATCAGCTAGTGATTTTTTCCTTTTCATATTGAAAAAACTTTGTTGTTGTTGTTGTTTCTTTGGAAAAATTCGTTAGAACAATTAATTGTTCTAACTTTGACCTTAAGCTCAATAAACGATTTTAAACTATCAAACAACTAGAATTTGTATTTAAAATCAAGTATGATTTAAACTATCAAACATTTAGAATTTGTATTTAAATCATATAAAGTCAACATAATTAATATAGAGGTCATTTAGAAAAAACTTTAATCAAATGGTAGAGCTCGACCAAACGGAAACAGCTGAAAACAAAATCAGCAAAAATTCTAAAAACAACTTCAGTAAACATGCTTTGTTAGTGCAGACTTCCAGCAGGCTGTTGGACTACATATAATAACATAAGCATAGAAACTAAAGTAAAACAGAAATACAACAACAAATGTGACATTATGAAATGGAGGAAAAACTGAGAAATTGACGCTTCAAATCTCATCGCCCCGATGGTGCAGTGCGTTAGCGCGCGCTTGCACGGGTATCACAAAGATTTCTGATGACGCTTTTAGCAGAGTAGAAATTGCAATCAGATCAGCTAGTGATTTTTTCCTTTTCATATTGAAAAAACTTTGTTGTTGTTGTTGTTTCTTTGGAAAAATTCGTTAGAACAATTAATTGTTCTAACTTTGACCTTAAGCTCAATAAACGATTTTAAACTATCAAACAACTAGAATTTGTATTTAAAATCAAGTATGATTTAAACTATCAAACATTTAGAATTTGTATTTAAATCATATAAAGTCAACATAATTAATATAGAGGTCATTTAGAAAAAACTTTAATCTTATAAACTTTAAGAAAGACACGAATTTAACAAAATTTGTTTTCATTGCAATTCACCATCAGCTGTTTTTGACAAGAGAGGGGAAACATATTTTTATAATTTCGGGAGAGAAGTGTCAAACTCACTAACACCTCTATTTCTTACACCATGATATAAAACAAAGTCATGAAATGTGTTTGAAATTCCATAACTCAAGAACGAAGCGTTCGATTTGCTTTTTTTTTTGTGTTTGGAATTATAAGGACAAGGTTTGTAAAAGACAAAATTTTGCCACACCCCCTTTCACCGCCCACAAATCAATTGAAATGCTTTATTGCAGACGGTTTTGGTTGTTTAAGATTAAAATTTGGTTAAATAGATCGTATGGTTACTTTCAGAAATTGTACTAAAAATGGGCGTAGTCACACTATGTTTACGCCCTTTTCGGGGAATAAGCATGAAGTAAAGCAAATTTCGATATGTATAAACTAAATTAAGCTCAAATGTTGGCACTCGATTTGTTTTGAGTTCTAGATGGTTTAAGGGAAAAATATTTTGACAAACTCTCTATTATCGCCTACTAATCAACGAAAATACTATATTTTGGATGGTTTTGATTGTATCAGACTAAAATTTGGTAAATTAGTTTATATAGTTATCGGTAACTAGACTAAAAATGGTGAAAATATAAAATGTTTTTCTCCGATTAGCATGAAAATTCATACATGGCGGTAAGGCGACGGCAGGACAATGATTGCCGGGGAATATCTTTACACATAAAATTCATCTGTACATAGCTTTGTCACTGAACTCCTCCTAAACAGACGGACCGATTTTGATGAAATTGGTGTGTGTGTGCGGCTTGGTTTGTAGATGATTTAAATCTAAAGTTTAGGTAGGTTGCGTATTTGTTGCTGTGGCAGTATTTAAAGGGGTATTTGAGAGTATAACTCAGAAATGAGTTGAGAAATTGTCATGATTCTTTCACTACACATTATTTTTTATGATAACAAAATTACAAAAAAAAAAAATAAATAAACAAAAACAAAACAAAATCTTAAATTTTTATGGCTTGATTTTTCGATCGTATAAAACGTTTTTAAATTTTTACGATAGAAACTTTAAATAAACATTTATGCATACCATATAAAAGAACATTACAAAAGCCATTTTTGGTTTCAAATATTTTTTCAGCAACAAAAAGTTTTACCAAAGTTTTTGCGAAATAAAGAAATTCGTTAAGGTAGTTTTCGGAAAATCATAAAAATTAGAAGGGAAGCGAAAATGAAAAAGATTGAAACACGATTGGACAGACAATTAATAAAAATTTCAAACAAAACAAATTAATATAATTCCTTGTAACATGACCGAGTTATTAACTTTCAAAGCCAGCACTTTCATTTTTAATTTTTTTTTTTCTATTTCACTAAAAAAATAAAATTAGTACTAGTATTTGTGTGTTTCAGGTACGAAAGATAAGTCCTGAGTTGTGCATGTTGTTATATTGAAACTTGGTGTATGTGTGCTATGAGACCAAGTGGTGGCCACTTTATTCATGAATATTGCCGCGCCTATTTTTACCGCCCCTTCTTTACACACAAAGTCGCTTCTGCAGTCTTTTTTAAGATCTCAGGAACGACAAAACCTTTGGCCACTAAAATAACAACATCTGTTATCAAGGTTTATATCTCAAATAATAAAAAACGAATGTTGCCACACCCCCTATAACCTCCTACAAATTAGTTGAAATGCTATATTTCAGACGATTTTTTCTGTATTGAAAAAAAATTTGTAATTTAGTTCGTATGGTTACTCTCGGCAACTCAGCTAAAAATGGGCGTGGTCGAACTATAACTATGCCCACTTTTCAGAAAGCATAATAATTACCGAGTTTTGCATGTTTTGTAATAAAATTTGAGTTACATCTATATACATACATATATAAATCTACTATTACCGCCCTTCTATATATACACACTCGTTCATGCTGTGTTTCTTAACATCTCAGGAACGGAAACACGTTGGGCAACCAAATATACAACATATGTTATTAAGGTTAATATCTTGGTTAATAAAAAAAGCCACACCATTTTTACCACCCACAATTAAATAAAAATGTTTTATTTCACTTCCACACTTTTCAAAAATTCACAAAATGAAAATGATCACAAAGAAATTAGTTGAATTGGGGCAGTACAACGTCTGTCGGGCCCGCTAGTTGGGATTAAAATAATCATAATTCTTACCACAATCAATTACACATGTAATTCTTATCGGCCAGCTCAGGTTTAAAGGATGAAATTAAACTTTTATGTAACATAATTTGTGGTCCCGGTATTGCTCTTGAATATAAATAATATGTGCATTAAATTTGTTTTCGCAGTTTTTAACTTACTGACTTTTGTTCCCGTAAACTCAAAATATCGAACACTGTGCAACGTAGCGTTCGATCTGTAAGCAATTGTTGTGCTGGTTTTGGTATGTATATGATGCCTAAGAACTTTTTAGTTTCTCGTTCAGTGTTGCCAGATTGTTTATTATATTCTGTAGTTTGTATCATTTGCATAATTTTTGAAAACTTACAATTAATTAAACGCTGGTTTCGTTCAGACTCGAGTTATTCTATGTTAGTACTACCCTGCAGTGTAGACAACTAGTTAAAATACTAGACCAAAATACCAGTACTAGTTCAGCTCAAATGCATTTTTACATTGCGCAAACTGGTTATTTTTCTGTGTGGATGTCATAGGAAAAGACAATTGTCCTGTTCTCGATATGAATTGAGGTAGTATTTTTACTGGCATAATTTGAACTAGTTCTGATAGTAGTAACTTTTAAACCAGTAAAATACTAGTATAATCAAAACTAGGTTTTCAACAAGTATAATTTAAGCCACCTTTGTGCTATGATACTTTTAACTAGTGAAATACTAGTTTTATATAGACTAGTTTCATATTACTATTATTTTAGCCAGTAAATTCTAGTAGTTTTCATACTAGTTGTATACAAGTGTTCGCTTTGTTTTAGTCTTTTTGAAACCTCTTGCAGCTAGAAAAGCTGCACATTTATCTTATACAAACTAAATTGAAAATAACTTCGAATAATTGTGTTGAATAAGGGATGTAGTTCGGTGATCCGCCCTAATTTTCAAGGTTTATTTCGGAATGATTATTTTATACAAAACAATTTTATATATATATATTTTTTAAAAAAAAAAAAAAGATCAAACGCCTTATACAAACAAGGACGCCTTATACAAACAAGGTTTGGTTTTTGATCTGAAGGGAAAGAGATAGATTATTAAGAGGAATTGATTGGAACCATGCGTGAATTCTTGATTAGGCGAAACAAACGTGAAAGACAATTTTAATTGCTTTTAACTAAGGCTAGTGTTATGCCTTAACCTCGGCAAGCATTTCCAGCCCTTAGTTGTTCCTGTTTTAAATTCCACATTTTCCACAATGTAGTTGTGGATGTTTAGTTTTTCATAATTCTTAAATGTAGGAAAGAACAAAGAAAGTGAAAAGAGCCATGCCCGAACACGGATTCGAACCAGAGACCTCTGTGTTTATAGTCTAGCGCACTCTCCACTAGACTACAAAGGCCGACAATATAGTTTAATTATTTTTATATGGTCTTAAAAACCTCTCAAACTGTACAAAAAAACTTTTTTTATTTAAAATTTTGTTTTAATTTGTACGTCCAGAACAAAAAACCAGAAGGTGTTTTGCTGGCCCGGGTGATAACTGCACTTGAAGTAGTTTAAAACAAACAATTTAAAAAGATTATTGTTCTGTATACTTGTCATTGTAGAAGGTAGTTGATTTACTGCTTTATTTTGTATAACGAAAATGAACACCAACGACAAGCAAGACACGAGAAGCAATAGAATTTTGCATAGAAAAAATTATTGCTTCTCGTGTGTTGCCCGTCGTTGGTGTGCATTTTCGTTATACAAAATTAAGCGGTAAAACATTTTTATTGAAAAATAACAAAATACCGGACATCTAAATAGAAATTTTAAAAAATCGCGTCTTTTTTGTGGAAAATCGGGGGGAAAATATGAAAAAATTAATTAAAATGTACAATTCTACTACCTGCTTGAGCTATTCGCGTATATAATAACGTATTAAAATTTCAGTTCAATCGATAGAATTTTTAAAACACATTTTGAGGTATTTTTAGAATTTTTTTTTTTTTCAAGATTAAAGGATAAACTTTTATTTAAAATTTTATTGTAACACTCATTCCAAAACAAAATGGCGGAGTTTCGCATGTTTTTTCAACCTTTATTTTTATCGTATCCAAAAAAAAAGTTAAATATTAATGGATACATTAATGAATAGGAACTGGAATCTGATGCAAATGCATGTTTGCAGTGGTCACCATGTTAAGAAAATGAATAGAATATCTTTGCGATTCAGAAAATTTCCTTTAAAATGGCATTCAATCGTTAGTGCATATTTTTGCATATTTCTTTTTAAGTGCATATTTTACTATAAATGTATGTTTTTTGCATATTTTCTTTAAAATTCGCGTTTTCTTTGAATATTTTATAAAATGTTTTTATTTTTTTATTTAATTTTCTTCGCGTTCAAAATTTTTCTACATAACATGCCAAAAAGGTGGATAAAAAAACATTTCTTTCGACACTCATATTCTGGGAGCTGGATTCAAGTAGATCTTACATCCAAAAGGATATCTAAATCGGTGGAACTGTCATCCAGCGGTTTTGATTTAAAAAAATCACTTTTTCGCCAAAAATCACCGGTTTTTTCACCGTAACTTTTTATCAATCTAAAATAACTACCTAAAAAATTAGTGCAAATGAAAGGTATCTTGGACACCAAAGTTGTAAAGAGGAAGATTTTTAGATTCAATAAATTTTTTAGTGCAACAGTATTCAGAATTCGGTCAACATATAGGTACTTTTCACTAAAATCGCTATTTGAAAAAAAATTTTGTTGTCTCTGCTGTTAGCAATATCTGTAGAGAAGTAAATTAAATATATGAGGCCTTTAGAATAAAAAAATCTACTCTTTCCCTTTTAAGAGAACGAGATAAGTATGAGCGATTATTCTCAAGAGCAGTCACCATAATTCAGCTTTGAAAAAAAATTGGTTAAACCATTTTGTGTCTGCTTAATAAACAAATTTTCAGATATGATTGGCTAATGTGGAATAGAAGAGTTTTGATTCCATATCGCAAAATGCATAATTATAATTTTGTTAAACTTTCTTCTATTTTTAAATATATTAACTATTTTTTGTTAAATCAATAACTGTTATTTTTCGTTGCTGGTTTAACTCAGAAAAACATACCAAGCGGCATTGCACAGTTCAATTGGAACTTGAATGAGTGTAGATTCATATTTTGATTTTATAGTTCGTGTTGATTTTGTTTTCCGTATTAAGTTTAAACTTGAGCTTGAAACGAGGAATGAAAACAAACTTAGCTAATATTTACAAAGATTTTTTTGAGCTTTATGTGTTTTTTGGTAAGTACATGCACATTTATGTAATTGCTTGTCATAAATATTGACAAATTTTTTTTGTTTTTTAATGCATATTTTAAGTGCATATTTTCTTAATTTTAGGTGCATATATAAGCGCATATATTGGATGTTTTTAGTGCATGAGATTCCGGTCCCTATTAATGAATATACATAATTGTGCTACATATACACAATATTTACAATAATATTTAAAATTTTAGTTCGATCGGTTGAATAGTTTTTTCGTAATAACGTCAACGAGGTCGAATAGCGTTATTTCGCGAAAAACGTGTTAACGAAAACTTTTTGTTGCCATGTGGACATTTGTAAAAAAGTATTTTACAAATGTTTCTCCATCTCGGCGGCTTAAATAAGATGTTGTATATTATTCCTCATGGTATCTGATACCTTAGTAAAATAATTATATGTGCAACACTTGAAATGCAATTCTAAGCAAACATAACTTAATTTGTTTTTATATTATTTTTTATTGAAATAGAATTAAGGACTTATATGCAAAACAAGAAATAGCTTATTAAAAAACTTATTGTTATTAAAAAAATTATAATGTATTTAAAAGTTCATAGAAAATATTTATATGTGCAAAAGCTATTTTTATTGATTTTATGGAATAAAATAGAAATATATTTAGATTTTATAAAACAATATGTCTTTCTTTCTTATATATGACTTGTTTAAGCGTGAAAAGCATGAAGTACACCAGCGATCTGAAGATGGAGCCATCGATTTTCTGCCATTCATCTTAAAGAACTGTTTTCAGATGCTTCATCCACTCGAACTGGCGCCCGTTTCTATAAACTTGGGCCGAAAGAATGCCCCACAGGTTTTCGATAGGATTCAAGTCATGGCTAACAGCAGGTCACTACAGTACGGGTATATTTCAGATTTATTGAAAGTCATTTGTGGCTCGGGAAGAATTTGTTGGTGCGTTGTCCTGCTTGAAAGTCCAGTTATCCTGGACTTTATAGCATCTGAACTCATTAAACATATCACCTAATAACTCAATACACATTTGTGCATTCGATTTGCACGAAATAAAATACAGGGGTGACTTTCAAAGTATCTGAAACCGGCTGAAATCATCAATGATTCCCGCCCATGGTTACGCGCGTACCTAATTTGTCGTGGCTATCGCAAATTGTGCCAGTATTTCTGGCAACCGTCGGGCCCGTCAAGGTTGAACCTTTTCTCATCATTTAATATGACATTTCCAAATTCTTTCTTACAAAATTTGTATTTTTCGGATGTATTTGTATATATGCTAGACTGGCCGAAATCTGTCATGGTAGAAGTCTGAGTTAAGAGAAGGGTGATTCATAACTGACGTTGGAATTTTCATTCAAAATTTGCTAGATTCTGCTTCTGGTAACCCTTAGATCCAATTGCGCAGCAATTTCGACACAACTCATCCTTTTCTCCACAGCAAGACGTCGAATTGTTCTTTTGTGCCGTTGACCAATCACGGATTTTCTTTCACTACGCTTGATTATAGCATAGTTGCCAGAGTCTTTTAAAAAATTTGTTATGGTGTTTCGGTGACGATTTATCCTAGCAGCTATAGCACCTACTTTTATACCGGCTACATTTAAGCCTTTTATATATCAACGATCTTCTTCAGATAAAGTGGTTCCACATGGCATTTTTATTTGAAAAATGAAATAACTCTAAAATGTGCTCATATTTTGTTCCAAAAATGTATTACCGTTATGTTTATAGTTTTTCTTACTAAGGTTATAAACTAAATTTTGTATTTTTTACGTTATAGCAGTTAAAACACAAAAAAAAAGCAATTGTGCACATACAGGGTTGCCAATATTCGATTTTATTTTGAAATAAATCAAAGAAACCACAATTTTTTGTCTGTTCGTCATGAATATCATTTAATTGGGTTCAAGTAGATTTGCTTACATTATTTCTTGAATATGATATCTCGTAAATGGTCGCCATTGGCCTCTACGACATATTGTGCCCGTTTTGCAGCATTTTCCATGGTTTTCTTCAACATTTCGATGGGAATGGCGGTTATTTCTTGACGGATGTTGGTTTTCAGCTCTTCTAGGGTCTTTGGCTTGTTGACGTAAACCTTTGATTTCAAATAACCCCACAAAAAGAAGTCTGGAGGCGTTAAATCTGGTGATCTTGGCGGCCAATCGAAATCACCATTTTTTGACATCAAACGGCCAGGGAACAATTGCTTCAAAAAATCGATTGTGGTGCGGCTTGTGTGTGGTGGCGCGCCGTCTTGTTGAAATCAGTAGTGCCTAAAACGCTTTCGACGAACGATTGGCATGAAAAAATTGTTTATCATATCGAGATAACGCTCCTGATTGACAGTAACTCTGTGGCCATTATCATCTTTGAAAAAGAACGGCCCAATGACATTGGCGTCGGAAGCGGGGGGAAGGGGGGCAGTTGCCCCCCACTTTTTTAGCTAAATAAACAATTTATAAAGAAAACTTCAAAAGTTATTCAAAATATCAGTTTTTTTTACAACGATAATATTTTTGTATTATATATTTTCCTCTTCTTTCTTTCTTCTTCATAAGCATGCTTGCGGATAACCATTTTCTTTCTCTGTGTTTTCAAAAAGATAGAACAAAATGTAGAGTTTATACTGCAAACCCACCACTTCAGTTTAAAAGCACCCTTAAGTATGTAGCTTAATACTGTAATATTGTAATCAAAGCCTTGAACGGAAAACTGCCTTCTGAACAAAATCTAAAAACAAAACTAGATTTTTATGCAGATGACTTTGATGGGAGCTACCTCCACGCGCAACTTATAATGCTGAAGCAATTGCCTGGCCAAACACCTTCAAATTGTAGTGTCATTGTATCCCAATTTGAAAAAATTCGGATACTGTAAAAAAACTATTAAATTAAGTTGAAAAACTTATTGCTTTGCTTTTGACTGTGCCTGCATCAGCAGCTTCATCTAAGCGTTAGTGCACTAAGACGACTTAAAACAAGGGACCGTACCGGTTATGGTTTTTATCAAAAAAGTCGGATATTAACAGTTATCATTTAACTTTTATTTTTTCCGACAAAAATACTAGTTATTTAATGCCTTTTATTTTTTCGGGCAAAAATAACTGTTACTTTTGACTTTTATTTTTTAGGTAAAAAATAACAGTTATTTTGTGCCTTTTATTTTTTCGGTCAAAAATATCAGGCAATTTGAATTTTTTTAAAGGCCACTTGAACGGCAAAAAAGTTTTATGCAATTTTTATCGTCTCATCAGCGCGCACATTTTGAGCAATAAATCTTTTTAGTTTTAAAAGTTTTTTATTCGGCCTTTGAAAAAATACAAATTGCCTGATATTTTTGACCGAAAAAATAAAAGGCACAAAATAACTGTTATTTTTGACTTAAAAAATAAAAGTCAAAAGTAAAAGTTATTTTTGCCCGAAAAAATAAAAGGCAAAAAATAACAGTTAATATTAATTTTTATAGTAACAGCCAAAAATTTAAAAGGCATTTAATATTCGCGAAGCTGTTGCCATTACGATAATAATGGTATATTTAAAAAAGTCCTCCGGCCACTTTTTCGTTATGCCTTTTTCATCTGAAAATTGTAAAATAACAGTTATTTTCGGTCCCTGCTTAAAATGTATCTTCGAGCAACTATGACACAGAAACGACTCACTCATGCGGCACTTATACACATTCACAAAGATAAAACCGAAGAATTGAATTCGATGGAGGTGGTGAAAGAGTTTGTTTCTCGCAAGGACAGAAAGAAACTTTTTGGAATAATTTAAATTGATATAACTTTTTGTACCTTATTGCATTTAAACCATGTAAAGATATACCTAGTTTTGCTTTATACAAGTAACCATTATTTCTTATATTTTCATATTACCATATGAAAGATCCTTTAAAGAATGATCTCTAATATTGAAATTGGAAGAACTTTTAAAAATAATGAAATTTTAATAATTTTTATATTTTTTTTATTTTAAACTAAAATAAAAAATTTGTTTATTCACATTCATGTTTCTTTGAAGAAATTTTGGTGAACTTTTTTTGCACCACCATTTGTACTGCCCCCCCCCAGATGAAATTAGCTTCCGACGCGCTTGCCCAATGAGCATTTTAGCACAAACGCCGCACCAAACAGTGACTTTTGCATCGTGAAGAGGTACCTCTTGAATCTCTTGTGGATTTTCAGTGGCATAAATACGGCAATTTTGTTTGTTTACCGTTCCGTTTAACTGAAAATGAGCTTCATCGCTCATTGAGTTGAGTTTTCACTATTGACTTGTTTTGTTGAATGTAAATTTCAACAATTTTAGAGCGTTCGCGTGGCGTGTACTGTTCCATTGTAAACATTTGCTTGGAATGACGCTTCAAACGCGGTATGTCATTAGTCGATTTGGCATCACTGCGGAAAGTTAGTGTTGCCAGATGGGCGCTTCGAATATTGACAACCCTGTATAAATATTATCTATTGCACACGCGAGATTACCTAGTATTTTCGATTAACGGTACTACGAATACGAGGAAAAAAAGAATTCTCTGTTCGACTAATAAACTTCATCCATTAACAAAAATTTTGGCAAACTCAAAAAAATTGTACTGTTATAAACCAGGGAGAAAAAATTAAAAATATTTGTGCACATATAAATATTTTACTGAGGTATATAAAAAGGTTTTTTAGAAAATTCTTTTTTTGAAACCAGACTGCCTCTTAAACAGATTTTTACTTAAAAAAATAAATATTAACAATTATAAAAAATAATTTTATAATTTTCTCGAAAACTTTCGCATCCGCGGATGTGAATTTCAACTATCCGCATCCTCAAGAAAGGCTCTTTACTGATCTGCATCCACAAAATGACATCAGCCACATCCCTAATTCTTACTTTTTTTACAACTAAAAATTCAATTTATTTAATGTTTACAAATTTATGCAGAACTAGCGAGTTTGCAACTAGCAAAGAAGCTAGTTCACTTATGACTACTTAGTTATGAGCTAGAAAAACAGTTGGTATTTTTTTAGCTAGTCAAAATGCGAATAGTTAGTTAACTAAAAATTAAGCAACTAGTTCTTTCATAACTAGTAAAACAGCTTGTACTTTTGAACTAGCTGGAATACATATAGTAACTTATCTAGTAACTTTTTGGTAAGTAAGATTTCACTAGTTTAATATCTAGTATTTTTTGACTAGTTTTATTTTAACTAGTGAGTTAGCTAGTTAAATTCATATCTAGTACGATTTTTCACTGCAGGGTATCTACTGGTTTTATACTACACAAATGTTACACAAAAGACAAAATACAGGGTCACCGATACGCACTCTACAGATACGTGTTGGTGAATTGATGTCTAATAGAGTGAAACTGGTGCAAAATTAGGCCACAATGGCTTGAATAGGCTGCTGGGTGGGTCGATTTCATAAAATGAACGTTACTTTCGAAACACATTTTTCACACAGCACGAATCTTAATAGAAAATTCCAATAAATTGCAATCGTTGTTCGAACGTAAGTCTATTCATGATGAAAAAGCAAGTCGAACAGAATATTTTTGACTTTGGCACACGTCAGGAATCATGCGTGATTTGTCAAAAACCTTCAAAAACCGAACGCTAAAAATCAGCCTTTACATAGTTTTACTAACTATATGCTAAAACATTTAATTCTTGGTTCTTCAGAATTTTAAAAAACATGACTGTTTTTATGTAAAATTAATGATTACACTGCGCGCTTGCATGTACCCATTTTTCCCTGTATTTCATAATTGCATCGTTCTGCAGTAAAGTTATTTCTTTTATTCATACCAACAGTTTTTTCCCAGCACTTATCATTTTGTTTTTCGCTCTCATCTCTACTTGTATCGGTTAGTGTTCCTGTTTGAATCGGAGAGCGAAAACAGAAAACAAAAATACTTTTTTGATCTTATACAGAAACAAAAAAAAACAAAATAATACTTTTCTTTAGAGTTTTTTTTTTTTTGCTATCCCTGGTTTTAAAATAAAAACAGCCGTTTAGCGCTATGCAGTACCCTTCTACTTCTATCATGTTTCAACTAAGTTTTTGTTCAAAAGTCATCAAATGTTTTACATGATATTTTTGTCAATTTATATGATAAAATAGATAGTAGAAAAATTATCAGTTTCAAAACAGTGCGTCGCATATTAGATCGTCATAACAAAATCGTGCGCTGTATTCCTTTTAAATTTAAAGGCTTACTAATTTCATTAATAAAAATACAGTGAAAGCTCCCATAGACGGACACTCTAAAAAGTGGACATTTTCTATAAGCGGACACATTCTTGGGAACAAATTTTAATTTTTCATTTTTTTTAATATAACAAGGAAAAAATTAGATTTTTTTCGAAAAGTAAAAAATTACAACTCTAGTAGATTTTGTATAATTTTAATGTTTTATAGCTCATTTAAAAGAAAAATTAATAAAAATTTTGCACTTAAAAAACTCTTAATGGTATTTTTTTGAAAAAGATAATTTTTTCCATATAATTTGCATATATTTTGCAGTATACTTCTGTTTTGTGCAAGAACAAAACCCAGGTACGTAATTCATTACTTTCGAAAGAAAAATAACGAACAATCTAATGTATAATGTACATATGTAAAATTTAATTTATTTTGTACTAGTTTTGTTTTTTGTCTATTGAAGAATAAAATTATTTTAAATTAGAATATCGCAATGTCCATTTTGTTCAATTTGAATTTTAATATTATTTTTACGACATTCCCATAAGCGGACATCTCTCATATGCGGACAAAAAGTAGGTAGCCATCGGTGTCCGCTTTTGCTGTTCTTATGTTTTAAAAATATAATTTTAACATTTCCTCAAGCTAATGTAAAAAAAGAAAAAATTGCGACGTTCTGGATAAAACTGTAAGTGTCATCGTGTTCAGCGTTTTCAAATTACACAGAAACAATTTTCAAAACTCTCGTTCTTTCTTCCCTATAACTATTCTGCTATAAATATATACAAATTTATTTTGATGTGAATATCTTTTTTAAAAAATCCGTAGGACCTGAGTTTACCAAAAATATTTGTTTTTTTTTTTGCGAATATATGTAATGAATGATATTATTCCCTATTATCCAGATATCCCTCCTGCCGGTTACAGTATTTGAGTACAAAACTCCAGGATGTCGGCTTAGACTAAAACACTACCCAAAAACATCATTAAATTCAAAATTGAGTGGTTGGTGAAATAAAATATGTGTGCGGAAAAAGAATGTCTATAGGATTGCAAGTTATTTTAAACATTATACTTCTTAGTTCCGTGTTAAAGCTTAGTATGCTGTAGGAACGAAAATTTGTAGGCATTTAATTCTACATGCGAAATTTTGGTGTAGACTCAACACTAACACATACTTACCATAACGTGTTTGTTGAATGTGTTAGTTTCCACGCCAATCAAATGTACGAACATATCTTTTCGCTATCAAAAACGCAATGCGTTTCTTACGGAAAATTTATTTTCGCTTCTACAGCATACTAAGCTAAAAAAGGATGAACTAAACAAAAAATTCCTTATCTTAAAAGATTAGATGTGCAATTCTCCGAGATTGTTTTAGTTCTGAGTAATTGTTTTTATTTGAATTTTGGCCACCTTCTTGGCCTTTTGTTCCAACGGTCCTCTAATATATGGATCCCATCGCTGTAATGGCCTTTCGGAGGTTCTCCAAAAAACCCTTCTGCTGTCGCCTCTCCGTTTGATGAAAATCCTTTTCCACACATGAATTTTTTGATATGTGAGAACAGCCAGAAGTCAGAAGGAGCTAGATCTGGCGAATAGGGTGGATGTTCCAAAAATTCGTACTTTAATTCACTAATTTCAGCGATGATTTTTTGACTTTTGTGAGCAGCTGCGTTGTTGTCCTGATGAAAAATTACTTTTTCATCTGTTTAGGCCGCAACCCCAAAGGTTAATGAAAGTAGTAGTTTTACTTACTGCTTTGTCGACTCGATTTTATTAAATAAACCTAAATTTTTGAATCTAATTACTTCCTGGTGTTGTGCTGTTTTTCTTCTTTTTTATTCTCCGTTTGCATACAAACCGAGCTCAAATTGCCCGAAAATTATATGCAAACACTAGCTGGACTTACCAGGATTTGCAGCTAAAAGCCAGCGCTATTTGGTGAATATTTACTTCACCGGAACAGACCCGCCTGATCTGTTTATCATCTGCAAACCGGGTCTTTTTTTCACTTATCGTTGCGTGTAGCTGATCCAAAATATTGCAATAATATTCAGAATTAATTGCTTTTGCAGTTTTGAGATAATCCACCAAAAACATCCATTTTTCATCCCAAAAAACTATGCCATAATTGTTTTGCAGATTTTTGAACATGAACTCACTCTGAAGCCTAAGTACTAGGTTCACACCGAATGCGGCACCGATTGTGCACACACCTTTTTCTAAACCCAAAACTTTACTTAAAATATGGCTCACGCTGCCTATTGAGATGTCTACGACTTCTAGTAAATCCCTCTCAGTCAATCTACGATCTTCCAAAACCATATCCTGTATTTTTGCTATTATTTTTGATGTTGATGCACTTTTTACACGTCCTTGACGTGGATCGTTTACATTTAAGTTCAGAAAGTTTTACACTGTTGCAAGTGAAGGTGTAGAGTTTTTATACACTTCAAATAATTGTAATGAATTTTTTTTGGTTGTACACCTTTCATAAATAAAAATTCAATCACTGCACGACACTCGATTTTTTTAAATATTAAAAAAAACACCGTAACACGTCTACTTTGAACAGCTATAAATATAAGACTGAGTTGTCAGATCTACATGACACTGTATGCGTGTTCATAAGAAAGTAGTCCCATTTTTAGAAAAATAAAATGGTGTCGACACTTGAAGCAGTTCGCAGTTCCATCTGTTCGTGAGAGCCAATGATTGGCAGTTGATTTCAACCACAACCAACTTTACTTTTTATATTCGCATCTAGAGAGATACCTATGACAATTTCAACTCAGCGCAACATGAACTTTCAGAGTAAAACTTTTGTATTAATTTAAATCCTTCTGTGTAGTTTTTATTGTTAATTAAGGTATGACCTAATTTTTCATCGATATTTTTTTTTCATAAATGCCTTCTAAAATCCTTCAAAAATAGTGCCTTAAAAAAGGATTTTTTAAAATTCGAATTATTTAAATGCGTTTTTCTCGAAATCACTATTTTTAAACTTGGGTATCGTTTTTTTCGAGAACCAGAAGTCGGATGAAGACGCGTTTTGTAGGTAATGAGGCAGGTCCTGAACTAGGATAATTGGTCTAGCTGTACTTCTAGGGGAGAGGTGGGACAAAACCCTAAAAAACAGCTAATATTTTAACTTCTTTCTTTCGCGCCATTTTGTCAATTCTTTTATATTTTGGAAATATCCTAGTTCAAGACCTGCCAGACGTGATTACCAACAAAATGCCCCCCGCAGAATTTTGATACGATATCTAATTATCAAGAAAAACGACACCCCGTTTGCCTTCTCATTTTTACGTGCCCATTTTCACTGCTCTGGAAGGGGGGGATAAAAAAACATCGATACATAAAAATGTTCGGAAAAAGTTAGAAAATTACGTCTACTTTCAAATTGAAAAACGACTGAGCTACAGCAATCTTAAAAAACGTTATTTTTGTGAGCTTAAACCGCAGGTCATACCTTAAATAAAGTTTACATTACTTAATTGATTCGTTCGATTCCTTTTATTGATAGCTGCAACAAGTCGCTATAATGGCGGACGTACTACCGCCATCTGTGTGTGATTCTAGAAACTAATGGAACGACCTGGTAGTTGTAAGCATTTTTGTTAATTTTTTTTAGTAAATTTGATCATTGATCATTTGATCGAATACAATATTTCAATGTTTTTCACGATTTGTACATTAACGAACAAGGTCGCCAAATTGCGTCGATAGTTAAAAGTAGACATTTCAACAAAAATTTTAAGTGCCGACTGTTTCCTTTTAAGAACCAATATATTATTTAACACACTATTAACTTTAAATTTACAGTCTGTCTGGCAAGAACGTGATCGACATAACTTATTTATTTATTTATTAATTTATTTTATTTTATACAATCTACTGGGCTTTGCTTTTACAGATTAGGAAATAACTTAAAACTAAGATTTACTTACGAGCTATGAGTATTTAAAATAATGAAAATTAATTACTTAAATTAATCTCATAAAATACATTTACAGGATAAAATTCATATTATCGCATAGATCTCTTATTAAGGCTGGTCTAGATAAATCTAAGTTTATTTTAACAATGTTACACATATTAAGACATCTGGATATAGGATCACTATTACCATAGTTCGTTCTATGAACTTTGACGTAAAATAAACAGTGTTCTTTAAGCGGTCTAGCTGGAGCATGGAAAATTTAATAAAAAGAATACTAGATAGGTTGAATCTCACAGTAAGTTTTTGCAAGTTTAGCAATTGGCATCTCCTCTCGTACGGTGTCATGCTTTCGTGCGAAAACGTTTGTCGAAGCGCAAACCTAGTAAAGTTTTTTTGCACTCTTTCGATCCGATCAACGTCATTTTGATAAATTGGGTACCAAATTATAGCCGCGTATTCAAGAACTGATCTGACCAGGGAAATAAAGGTGGTTCTATGCGTAAAAACATCATTAAATTCTTTAGTGTTTCGAATTCTTTACCGAATTAGCTTCGGAAATAACGTCTCTGTGAGGGCTGAAAGAAAGTTTCGAGTCGAAGTAAGCCCCAAGATCTTTTATTAAGCAAACTCTTGGAAATTCTTGTGCCTGGTACATGTACTTAAATACTAAAGGTGAAAAATTACGAGAAAACGTCATAAGCTTGCATTTAGTGAAATTAAGCTTCATACTGTTAGTAGAAAACCAGGATATGAAGGCGTTCATGTCGTCCTGAAATCTCGAGCATTCAGACAATTTCTGTATAGCTGAATACATCTTCAAGTCATCAGCATATAAAATGACATCGCAAAAGTTAAAAACTTTAACATCATTTATAAAGATGTCAAATAGTAATGGTCCCAGATGACTACCTTGCGGAACTCCTGACTTGGCATGAATGATGCGGGAGTAACACCCATCAACATTAACAATTAATTTCCTTTCCCTAAGGTACGAGGATATCCCATAAAGTGAATACCCAATTTTTTTCCAATTTAAGTAGGAGCACTTTATGAGGAAGGCAAGCGAATGCTTTCACAAAACCAGTTTAAAGTGCATCTACTTGTAGACCATGCTCTACTGTATTAATACAATAATTTGAAAAAATTGCTAAATTACTGGACGTCGAACGCCCGGTAAAAAAAACCATGTTGATGATTGGAAATGTGTATTTTAACCTCGTGAAAAAAGATGTTTGTTTACAATAGCATCTAGTACTTTTGGTATAACTGACAGTTTTACAATTGGTCTATAGTTTTCAATTAACCCTTTTTGACCAGCTTTGAAAATGGGTGTGATAGAAGCCGTTTTCCAATCATCTAGGAATATTCCGCTTGAGAGAGACATTTTAAAAATAACAGTTCAAGGAATGTACAGAGAAGATGCACAACGTTTGAGAAGCAGCGGTGGAATAAGGTCAAAGCCTGCGCCCTTGTTCATGTCTAAATTTATGAGAGTTCTGTATACCTCTTCTTCAGAAATATACATATTGCCGACATTAAAAATTTGCTGTAAATGGAAGAAATCTGACGAGCTAATAACCGGATCTAAATCACTAAAAACTGAACCGAAAAAGTTCGCAAACAGTTCACATATATCTTGCGTATTATTGGCTTGGGTTCCTTGAAATTCCATTGATTTTGGAATACCTGAGCTTTTTCGCTTCGAGTTGTAGAATACCCAAAACGCTTTAGGGTTACGTTTAATATTGGACTCTATAGTATCTAGATATTTTTTGCAGAGAAATTTAGACAAAAAGTCAAATTCTTTTCTTCGCAACAGAAAAGTTGACCAATCTGCAGGCGAGTTTGTTTTTTTGTATCTGCTGTGCGCCTTGTTTCGTTGGTTTTTTAAACGCAATAGACTTTGGTTGTACCAAGGAAAGTTAAATCTACGCCGTTTGCATTTGGTGGGTACATACAGATAAAAACTTTCACTAAGTTCTTTTTTTAAACAGCAGTGCATAGAAAAGATATCTCATCCATGCAAAAGAACTTTCCAGTCGATACTGTTATAAAAATTATTCAAAGCTGAGTTACGAAAATCGTAATAAAAAAACATTGGCATGGGGGATTTTATCTTGATATGAATAAAATGAGAAGTGTATGGATAGAGCCTTATGGTACACTGATTCGCTTGTGAGTGTCATATCACATCTGCTGATATGATATTTCATGTCGTTATTCACGAAAACTAAATCTAAAATCCTGCTGAGATCGTTTTTGACATTGTTAATCTGAAAAAGACCGAGAGAATATAGTGAATCAAAAAGGTGATGCTCAATAGAATATTTTAAATTGAAAGGAATCATCATTTTATCATCCGAGCAATATATCCATTCAATACCCGCCAAGTTGAAGTCGCCTAGAATGCACGGTATTTGATTTGAATTTAAACGAGATATAATGGAACTTTTGTTGGATAAATGACAGTCATATAAATCTTCACTCAGTGATGGGACAAGGGTAAATACCCAAATGGTAAATTGGGTATTTAAATGTAAATACCCAGGTAAAATGTGGGTATAAATCAGAATAAAGAAAAATTTAAATAAATTAAAAGAATTTTGTCGACGTCACGATCGTTCGTACTCCGTTTCTTGCTGATTTTCAGTTTTTTTCTTATGTACTGAAAGTCACGTAAACTTACCAATTGAAATGAATTACCTTATGTACTTTTGTTATCAAATCTTACCTTTTGTATTGAACCTTATGCTTGTTTTAGATATTTCGAACTTGTATTGGAAGTGTAGACTGAACATCGCCTTAAGCTATGGCGGCACTTCCCTTAATCTTAATCTTTCTTATTCTTAAAAACCACAGATTGGTAAGGTTGTAATCGTATTCTAAAATCATAGATTATCTCTAAAATCTTAAGGAAATTCTCAAAAATATTCTATCATTAAATACTCTCGAAAACTGCTAATCAATTAGAAGAAATATTTGCATTTTATATTCTCATAAATTACACGAAATGTTCTATCATTAAATACTCTCCAAAAATCTTATTCATACTATTGTTAACTTGCCAACTTGGCTATTTTCAAATACATGAAATATTTTATACAAAATTCTAACATAATATTTCATCCCATTAAATATTTTCAAAAATTGAAAATAATATTGGAGTTTTGGTTTTCCAACTGGATGTTCTTAAAATCACAATAAGATTGTTTCGATTATTAAATTCTATATATGTCTGGTTGGTCCAACTAGATTCGTACATCCTTTCTTGCAATTAGAAAGGAACGATCCATCTCCTGGACGCCGCGATATAGCGATTTTAAACAAATTTAATTTTTTATTATGAATTAGATTTTTTTTTAACAAATGGAATAATTTTTAAATTTAATCGTAATCGCTGTCGCTGTCCGTATCCGATAAAAACTCATATCGAGTAGAGTTTGTGATTCCTGTTGAAGTTGAAGGGATATCGTCTTGAGTACCTTCTAGTGAAGAATTCATGGCATTTTCAAATTAAGTGGAGTGCGTGCTTTCTGCTGAAGGTGGTAAACTATTTTTAAAAAGCAAGTTCCAGTTGCACGATATATGTGTTATTTGTTCTGCTCTTTGTGTTGTTTGTTAAACGGGTCCTTTTTTTTTTGAGTGAACGAAGCTGTGGGTGCAAAAGAAACGTTCAGTAGCAGCTGAAGTACGGGGAGCTGTTAAAATTCGAATATTTTCATCCGAAATAATTCATCCAAACAGCTCCAGACAAAAGTTTTTGCCCAGAAATCATTTCTTGCCTTGTAATTGGCAAAATCTGCCATTACATTTATGTTTAGCGCCTGTGACATTGTGTGAATGAATTCCAATGCATCTTCTTCCTCAGACGGATCAAGATCACTTCCTTGTGCCTTAGGATCTAGCAAATTCGCAGCTAAATGAATCGGTTTTATGGTTTTTTAATAGCTCAGTTTTTTCGGCATCATTCAGTATCATAGTTGAAGCAAACTCTAGTTCAAGCTTACTTTTAATTTCATTAAACGCGAAGTATACTTTGTGTACATTAAATTTATTTGATTCGAGCTTACAAATCCATTCTGTAATGCAACCAAATATATTTGAGCTTAAATTTAATTGCTCCCAAAAGATTTCGCTAAGTAACTGTGATTTTATATCGGCTTGTAGATTAATTTGTTCATGAACTGCTTAGACCTGAAGGGATGCTTTAGTTTTTATTAGACTCTGTGTTGAATAGAAGTAACTTCCCCACCTTGTTTTGGCTGGTAGTTTTAATTGTTCACCGATTCCTGTTTCTTTCAAAATTTTAGCTAAAGTTGCTGTTAGAACTTGGTTGTTATTAATTGTTTTGATTATATTTACAACGTATGAATAATTCTTCTGTAAGGTATCGCACTTAAAAAAATCCTGATAAATTAAATGAAGACTATGCGCTACACAACCCATAGGCGCAACATTCTGGTAGGCTTCTTTTACTATTTTGAACGCTTTTTGCATATTTGCAGCATTGTCACCAATTAACACAAACAACTTTTGTTCACCGTATTCCTTCATGATTTTAATAATTTTCTGTGATAAATACTGAGCTGTATGCCGATTGGCCTGTGTTGACAGACTTTTCACAAATAAAGTTTCTGGCTTTGATATGAGAAAGTTTACAGCACCTTCATTACGAATGTTACTCCATCCATCACATTGAATATGTAAAAAAATTGCTGCTTTTAGTTGCAGAGTAATGTCCATACTCATCTCGTTATAAATTTTATCCAAATATGTGCTGGAAATCGCTTTACTAGTTGGAGTCTTGAAATGTGGATTAAGGTCCTTAAAAAAGTCCTTCCACAATGGATGCTCCACCATAGCCAAAGGAGCGCCGATTACAAATATAGCCTTAGCTAAGTTGTATTGTGCTAAATTTGAAGGAAGGTGCATATGTAAATGAGATGAAGGTGGAGAATCACTTGCTGTCTGTATCTTGCTTATTGTCACATTGGTTGCAAGCATGTCTTGAACTCGTTGCTTTATTAATAATGAACACTTGATGCACGCTATTAAATGCTTTGCCATTTTATTTAAATTTCCAAATTTGTACCGCTGTTCGCAATGTGAGCATGAAACTTCATTGCTTCTTTCGCTTCTATGAAAATGTTTCCAAATAGTTTCATTTTTCGGTCTTCCCATCATTTAAAATATAATTATCAACACGCCCACTTTATTTCATTTACTAATCGCTAGGAACAAATATTTAAGAATGAATGAACCAAATTCTTTTTATGCACCTGAGGCTCAAGCTTGGGTTTCGGAACTTTAATCTTTCTAGTTGCTTCAGCATTGTGGTTGCCATCGCTCCCACTCATTACATTGAATTGTCATAAGCACGCTGATTAGCGGTTCTTATTAAGAATTGTTGTTGTGTTTGATGCAGTCAAAACTGCCTTATCTGAGCAAAACGTATCAAGAAATGTATAAGCAAAATACACTTAAACAAAATATGTTCAAAATAAATTCAAAAATGTTCACATATCTCCTACTCTACGTAACAACGAGTATTTGTTATTCAAATGAGTATTTACCCGAAATTAGATAAATACCCGGGTATGAAAGTGGGTATAAATGGGTAAATACCCAGCGTTGGGTAAATACCCAGATATAAACCCATCTCTATCTACACTACTGTTGGGAGGAATATAGCTTACAATAATAACAATTTCGGTAAGGTTGCAGTGGACCGCCACACATATTTGTTCAATTCTACCATCATCTATAAGCAGTGGTATTTTCCTGCTGGCATATTTCGATGAAACCGCGATCAAGACACCTCCACCTCTAGACATGCCAGACGTTAGCCTTTGAACTTCTCAACCCTTTGCCCGATTTTTTTGAAATTAAAAGCATTTTGTTGCATGTTTAATTGGCTAATGCTATACATTTATTTTTGAGCTTTTCCTTCATAATTTCCCAGACATTTTCGGTGGGGTTCGCATCTAGAGAGTATGAAAGCCAATCTAACACTTCGACACCATTTTTTTCTTCCCACTCTTTGCACAAACGACTTCGATGTTTGGGGTCGTTGTCTTCTTGCAAGATCCAGGAAATTCTTTTTCTTTCAAACATTAGTCAAATCTGGATTTGGATTTTGATTTGGCACTATTGAAAAGTATTTGACAACTAGATGACATTGAAGGCAAGCATGAGAATGTCAACAATGCTTTTTCCGATCACTTCATTACACGCCACCTGGCTGTGATGTTTCAAACTACAAGTTCACAAAATCTTAATCCATAAAAGGATTTTGTTTGTATGGAAATCAAATTTCTATGTTGGAAAAAATCTGGCTTTTGAATCAGCTGATGGCAAAAGTGATTTCTAATATGTTTTAGTTCAGCGATCAAATTGGTGGTAAATATGTTAAGGCGCCCAAAACCCTGTTCCGAAAAGCATCCACAGACATGAACTTTTACCGGATGTTTGACAGTTCGCTGAACTAATCTACTACTTCCAGAACGCCATGATCGACTGATAAAATCTCCGGCCCAAAAAGAAGATTCATCCGAAAATATAACATTGCTCCAATCACGATCCTTTTTTGCAGTCGCCCAATCATGTATTTTTTGTACGTGAATTGGTGTAATAAAAGGTTTTTCAAAGTGCTGCGATATTTAAAGTCATTTGCTCGCAAACGTTCTCGGACAGCATCTTTGAACAAATTTACTCCCTTTTCTTGCAAAAGTTCCGTAGCTTTAAGCAACGATAGTCGAGGATTTTTCTCAAAAACGCGGAGGCCTTTTTCATCATCCTTATTCGAGGTCTTTTTTTATTTTGCTCCACGCCCAGGGAGCAAAATATTTTTTACACACATATAGCGGCTAACCTACTTTGTCACAAACGCCTTTGATTTTCGGGACATGTCCATGAAAGGGACATTTTCGGTCCTTTTGAGTGCACACACAGAAACACTGCTTCAAACCGATTTTCCAATGCAGAACTTATATTAATATTATACACCTCCACTTGAAAGCACAAACTTCATTAAATTGTCTAATAAATTGCGTACTGAAGCAACTCTTAATCTTTATTTTTGCATATTTCGTTCACGCATAACGGTAAATCACGAAAAATTCCGCCGATTACGTTCTAACCAGACAGACTGTAATATTTTTTTGAACAGTTGTCTTCTTTGATCTGTCAAAATACGAAAACACCCATTTTGAATGAAAAAAAAAATACATACGGCATTTAAAAGTAAACAATTCTACAAAAGTTTTACTTCTGTGATCGTCGCACCTCAGATTCGTGATTTATTCAGTTTTACATTTTGAGCCGCGTTATATTCCGAGTTCATTTTTACGATCTTGTTATACATACATATATTTTATTATTAGGCCTTTTCCACACTTGGTCAACGCAACTTCAACTCAAGTTGCAAGCCTGTGTATTTATACCGGAACCTTCAGATTAAGCAACTTGCACACAACAAGTTCTCGACACGTTCTCAACCTGTTCAACGCAACGCAGCTTTCCGCAATTTTCATCGGCGACTTGTTGCATCAGTTTGTTTGCTTTGTGAATTGTTTGTAGTGCAGTATTAATCAAGGTGAATAACTTAATTAATTAGTTATTTTTTTCATTAATAGAATCTTAAAGAAGAACAAATAGTTTGCACGATGAATGAGCAAGTGCTAAAGCTCATAATCTTAATTCAGCTAAATATTACATTAGTTCAAGAAGTCGAAAAACATGAGTTATTATATTATTACAATTATTATATGTTGCATGACTTTTGAAGCAAGTCTGAAAGCATTCGGTTTATAGTTGCATTGCTTTTCAACTTTTTCGCTGTTGCGTTGATGTTTCGTTGGAATTGCGTTGACCAAGTGTGGAAAAGGCCTTAGTCTAAAATACATCATAAGAAATAGAAATACTGTTTACAGAAGTGTTATTTTCACTCCCATAAAAAAATCGACCTAAGTTTAATAAAATTATTAAAATTAAAAACCAAACATAAACAATAAAACTTTAAACTGCCTTGTGTTACCAAATGTTGTCAAGAATAAAAATAAAGTTTTAAACTTTGCAAATATGCAAATTAGTTTATTTTTTAAAAGAGCAATAAATCATTTCTTAAAAAACGTACTTTAAATAACAGTCATATTCGATTTGTGCACTTGTTGTGAAAGCACAGACAGCATTGGAAATTTAGACAAAGCACTGATTTAATTTTACAGTTCTTGACTCAAGCTTAGCTTAGCCAAAGCTTTCCAAGTTATTTATATTGAACTATGTACTACGCAAAAAACGCAGCAAGAAAGCATCTATGGAAAAAGCGCCGTTCGGCACATAAAAACCTTAAGTCAAACACGCTGCAATTTGTCAAATAATAAAATTGACTGCATTCAAAGGCTATAAAAACTCTTTTGGAATAAGAAGAGGACGTGACCAAAACCACTCTATTATTTGGTGCTCGACTTTAGTTTTATGCTACATGTTTGCATATTTGCCATGGTTCTCCTGCCAATGGTTCGCAGCGACTTCTTACAATGACTACGTGATTATTTTTTATGTATACAAGGCTCCTAAGCATCTTTTAAATTTTTATGCTTTTCTTCTGCCGCTATATTAAAAATGAATACGATTTATTATGGCCACCGCAGTGAAGTGATACACAGATACACAAAAGTTTAAACACAAGAAACATTTTTTATAAATGCCAATGAAACGAGAAAGTATATTCATTGCATATTTAAGACAGAAACTTCTAAATTATTAAAGAGGTTTACAACTAAAATGTCTTTTGAATTACACTCTCTGTTTCTTATGTAATATCATTCAGATTTTTAAAAGTGGTTACAGACAATTTGCGATAACATTTATGACTAGCTTAGTACTAAAGGATCAATCAAGAAAGAGTACAATTTATAGCACTTTTTAGTCTCATTATTGTAATTAGAATAAGCTGCAATATATTTATAAATAGTGTTTTTTATAGAGTGATACAAGCTTAAATCATAACACAGAACGACAGTGGTTGGTACACATGAGAAATGTTAACAGAATATGAAAATAAGCTTAAAATAAAGACATACGTGTCTCGGCGTTTTGCTGTAGCACGTCAGAATTTTGAGAAAATCGATTTTTAAGCTTCGAAGGACCGTGGAGGTTCACTTGTAATGTAATACTATTATAAAAATTTCTATAAAAACAGAATGGGTGAACCGATTTTAATGCTTGAGCCAGTTTTGAAAAGGGAATTCAATTTGAATTTTTTTTTAAACATTTTTTTCTCCGCTAGATGGCGCTTTAATTTTCATGTTAATTAAAAAAATAACCAAAAATGTACGAAATTCACTAAAATTAAAATGTTGTTAATTTGGAATCCAATAACTAATAGTTAAGATTTCATATTAATTTTGTATTTTTACATTACATTTACATTACATTACATTTTTGGTTATTTTCTAACTTAACATGAAAATTAAAGCGCCATCTAGCACAGAAAAAATTTTTTTTTAAAAAAAATTCAAATTTGATTCCATTTTCAAAACTGGCTCAAGCATTAAAATCGGTTAACCCATTCTGTTTTTATAGAAATTTTTATAATCGCATTACATTACAAGTGAATCTCCACGCTCCTTCGAAGCTTAAAAATCGATTTTCTCAAAGTTCTGACGTTCTATAGCAAAACGCAGAGACACGTATTTCTTTATTTTAATATTCTGTTAGCATTTCTCATGTGTACTCAAAAAATTTGATTTTGTCGTTCTGTGTAATAAAACATAGTAATATATTTTCAATATCAATGAAGCGGGCTTTATTGGATAGAAAATTGTATGACATTAATGTGTAAATATGATTTCGGCCATGTGGCCGCTACGGCTGGCGCGTACAAGGCGCAATCTGCAACACCAATTTTCACAATTTTTTCGCAGCATTTGCGGTCGAATCTCGCCGATAACTCTTCGAATGTTGATATCCAGGTTTTCAATTGTTTGTGGTTTATCGACGTAGACTTACATAACCCCAAAAAAAATAATCCAATGGGGTTAAATCACACGATCTTGGATGCCAATTAATTGGGCCATTTCGTGAAATTATTCTTTCGTCAAAAGTTTCCTTGAGTAAATCAATTGTAGCGCCCGCTGTGTAGCATGTGGCTCCGTCCTGTTGGAACCACATATCAGCAAGATTAATGTCAGCTAATTGAGGTACAAAAAACTTCGAATCATGTTCCTATACCGTTCACCATTGACAGTAACATTCTGACCATCATCGTTTTTGAAGACATGTGGGCCAATGACTCCGCCAGCCCATAAAGCGTACCAAACAGTAATTTTCTGTGGATGTAATGGTGTTTCGACAAAAGCTTGTGGATTTTCCTCACTCCAAATACGACAATTCCGTTTATTGACGTACCCATTCAACCAAAAATGGGCTTCATCGGAAAATAAAATTTTCCATGGAAATTCAAAATCAATATCAATTTGTGCTTCAGCCCATTCGCCGATTTGGCAGCGCATACGATGGTCGTTTGGCTTTAATTCCTGCATAACTTGAATCTTAAAAGGTTTTAAGCCAAGATCTTTTCGTAAAATCTTCCATAAAGTGGAAGGACACAACTCCAGTTGCTGAGAACGGCGACGAATTGATTGATTAGGATCATCTTCAATGCTTTCCTGTACAGCGGCTACAGATTCTTCAGTGCGCACTGTTCGGCGTCTCATGGGATGCACATTATCAGTTACAGTAATTGTGGTCCGAAAACGATATATTGTTCTTCGAATTAGCAGCTCTGAAGGACGCCATAAAATGGACGAAGTGCACGATAAGTTTGACGAACAGAAACATTATTTTGATTAAAAATTTCCACAATTTGCACGCGTTGCTCTGGTGTAAGTAGATCCATAGTGAAATGTCAAAGCAGCAAGAATAGTAAATAAAAAGCAACTATCAGCTGTTGAAAGGGTGGTCAAATAAAGCAGTGATGCTAACTCAAAGTTGTATCACTCTATAAAAAACACCCCCGTAGCCTACTGGTAGAGTGTTAAGGAACCGCGGTTCAAACCCCAGCTCAGGCAGAATGTTTTTTCAAATGAATTAATATTTCTGTTCGACCCCACCTCTCTGCAGACAACGGTAAGCGTCAGTGAGTAAAAATTGCCATGTAAAGTTTCTTGAGAACATAAGCCGTTCGGTTAATTTGTGTTTAAACTTTTATAGCATCTTTATGTAAAACGAACGAAGCATGTTCACTCAATCACTCTGCTCAAAAGCCGAGAGAATATATAAAGGAGAGAAGGCATCGAAACATTAACAGAACGTTAACATAAATCCAACGATCCGAATATTAATACGGTTCGAACAATTGGTTGAATTTTATGAATGAATTCGAAACAAATTAATAAACAATTTGTACTGCTACTTATTGGTATGTTTGTGTGTTTATGCAGAATCTGTTTTGTTCTTTGCTTGACGTTGTTGTTATGCTCTATTTTATGCTTTTGATCGTGTTTCCGATATTTTTCTTGTTTGACTGAGCTGAAATAAAAGAAAGAAATTGGCCAATTTGTGCTGTTTCTTAACTAAATCAAATAGGAAACAAGTGAATGTCGTTATGGCTTAACAAATTATTTCAATGCGCGAAATAGCGAATATATATTTTATTTATCTATACTTATGTTATATATTTTATCTTTCAATGTATATATTTTAATATTTTATCTATATATATTTTATCCATGTTTTGTAAAATTCTAATTTATCTACAATCTTCTGGCCATGCATTTGTATAAAAAATTAAAATTTTTCGAAAATTAACATTATGACTTTTTAAAAACGCGACGTTTGCAATAAAAACCAGCATAAATTATAATGAGTTCGATATAAGTGCGCTAAATGACCGCGAGTTGATCTTTTTGTTGTAAATTGAAAACCATATGAAAATTTTTGGACTTTTTATATATTTCTCTATTTTTTGTACATAAAGCCTTATTTTGTGCATAAAACTGGTAAGCACTTCGTTTGTTATTGAATTGTCCCTAAAGATGAGCTATATAACATAAAAATCGGATAAAAATTATCAGAGTTTTTATATTTTAATTTATGAAATATTTTCACTTTTTTCTTATTTAGTAAAAATAAATCCAAAAAATTCAAATTTGAAAAAATTGCAATAAACTGCTATTGAAATGTTTTCTGAAACAGCATTTCATAAAAACACAAACAAATTATGTGATTGCGTTGAATAACTTGGTCGTAATTAAATTTTTTACTAGAAGTGTAACATTTTGTAAATTTCGAGTTGGAGTATTTTTACCAAAAAAATTTCAAAAATGCAAAATTTAAAAAATTCACGGTTGGCTAAAGCATAGTCTTATGCTCTTTCAGGCAAAAAATAATAAAAACAAAAATTCGAAGAAAAAAGTTATAGCTGTTGAAACTTGCTGTTTTTTTTTCAAAAATGCTCAAAGTTTTTGGCATTTCGAACACAAAAAATTCATAAAAAAATTGATATAAATATGTTTCTTATTGAAAATGTCTTCAACAACATAAAAATAAATTTTCTGATTTTACTTAGAAGAAATTTTGGAGTTCCAAGGCTGCCAACATATCAGACCCTGGTTCAAGGGTAAAAAATATTAACAATAACTCAAAAACCAACCAATTTTATTTTATGTTTGTGTGTCTATGCAGAATTTGTTTTGTTCTTTGCTTGACCTTGTTGTTATGCTCTATTTTATGCTTTTGATCGTGTTTCAAATTCTTCTTGTTTGGATACGCAGAGCTGAAACGAAAAAAATGTGCGATTTGTGCTGTTTCTTTAAAATTATTTTGAGCTTAGTTTAGCTTAGCCATTGAAATGGTAAAAAAACAAAAAATTAAAAAAATAAAATACAGAACAGTTTAAGGTTTAAGGAACAGAACAGAACAGTTTAAGGTATTACTATATGTAACACTTTTTTTTTTGGACTCTATCTTCATGAGTTTTTGTGTTTAAGACATATTAATTTTGGAAATGACTTTTCAAAATAAAATTTATTGTTTTAATTATTTTTAAAGTAATCATTAAGCTGATCCACGTGTTTTATTTTTTAATGGAGAGTTTTGTTCGGATATTTTTACAAATATAACCCGCTTATGAAAAGCACCGTTCTGATTCTATGCTAGATGTAGAAATAGTTGTACGATAATCGTAAGCAGTTTGTTAGTTTCGATCACGATTGCCTTCACCACAAAAAAAAAATTATTTCCTAATTCAGAATATCTGACCATTTTGAAATACTTACCTTACTTCCTGATGTTGCAATTCTTCTAAAACTTTGCAAAGTCTTTGCACCAGTGATTCACACTCATCGTTCTAACAATCTTTTTCAGCCTCAATAAAAGGTTTTTCTTATTCTATATTCATATCAACTTAAAATAAAAAGTTTGCATTTACATGAATATTTCTAATAGAAATTTTTTATTTAAAAATCCCGGGATCCAGCAAAGACAATCCCGGGATTTAAAGTGGCTTAAATCATCCGGGATCCCGGAATTGACTTCCATAATACATACATACTTTATATCTATATTTTTAAATATATTTATGTTATATTTATTTATTTACCTATAAAAATTATCTTAAAAATTTTTTTTATGCATTTTGTTTTCAATAAAAAATTTCATTTCATTTCATTTATTACATACATTTAATAAGTACTATATATAATATTAAGTACGTATATATTTAATAAATACACATATATTCAAATTGATAATATCTTAAACTGAAAATGTTTTTTAGTAAGACTTAATTCAGTTAATCTTACACGCAGAGAAAAAACATAGGTGCAACAAACATGTTTTAAGGGGATCATAGTATGATTCGGATTATGATTGTTGCTAATATGTTCTTAAACATATAATATTTTCTTTGATCATGATAAAATGATTACAACAACCATATTTAGAAAAGGAACTTTTTTGTAGGAACCAAAATATTATTGAAACAATCATTATTCTCTTATTGGGTCAAAAATAGAATGATTGCAACAACTATATAATGAATTTATTTTTAGGATCCAGAATATTATTAAATATTATTTATTTTCATGCACTCCAATTTCAACAGCTCATTATTATTAAGATATCTTCAAAGGTTTGCCATTGACTAGACTGAACAGAAATATTAATTCAATTGAAAAATCTTTTTGATAAAATTTTCTGTCCGAGCTGGGGTTTGAACCGTGACTTTTTCGCTTACGAGCCACGCACACTACCAGTAAGCCACAGCCGCTATTACCACTCGCATGACTAATGCCATTCATAAACATGGTACATTAAGTGCATTGTCACAAAAATAGCTATATTTGTGAAAAACAAAATATGGTCAGAATTGCGAAATATGTTTACGGTAAAAAGAAACATGTTTGCTACAATTAAAGTCGAAAATGTCACTTTTCTGCGTGCTGTTTTTAGGATCAGGCGATTTAAAACAAAACACAATAATTGAACAGTTGACAAACGAAACGGCACATAGCCAGGAATCGATAAAACTTATTGTGTCTGAATGAAGTGAAAGTTTTTCCTGCAAACTGTTCAGACACAATAAATTCTTTCGATTTTTGGTTATGTTCTGCCAACAAGTTTGCCAACAAGCAAAGAATAGTTCAGACAAACATTTAAAATTCTAATATGTTTGTCTCTATAATAATATTCACATTTATCATGATTGACAGAACTACAACATTTTTGTTGCAACTAATAGTTGGGGCAATAATAGTATGTTGACGATTTCAACTATGTTATGATTTCAACTATAATGTTATTTTTGGTACCACCATAAGTAAATAATGACTTTATTAGGGCAAACATTTGTGTTTGCAGAAATAATACAATAATTTTAGTAAAAAAATTATTTTTGCAGTAATCATGTCTCAACCATGTCTCTTCTCTGCGTGTATAAATTAAATATTTTATATTGGTTGTTTTGTGCTTATTCATCATTCTTTTGGGTCATTCTTTAACTAACCGAACACCATTCTGACCACCACATTTTTGATTTGAATGAAAATTTTTTTAAGGGCTCTATAAAAGAGACACGTGTTCGAGGATTTTTTTTTTTAAATAGAGGGCGTTAAAAGTTTTGAGATTTTCGTGAATTTTGCCTTGGAGACTAATTTTCAAAAATACATAACTTCGGTTCTGTTTAAGCTAGAGACAACTTTTTTGCATTTTAAGAAAAAATAGTTTCAAAAAAATTTATAAAAATTTCATATTGTTACACACAATTTCAATGTTTAAATAAATTTAAACCAATCTTACCAATCTTAAAAAAATTAAGTAAACTCGCGCGGTACCTGACGTCGGCGTACCAGTTGCAAAGTTCACCTCATATTCTCGTCTCATGACATATCACAGACTCACAGACATATCATTGTTGTCTGTATTATAATATAATATAAATTATTTTGTATCTAGGGCTTCCAATTTCGGTACTCAAAAGCAATTTCGGAATTACTAATTAAGAATCCGGGGATCCTGGAAAAAATACCGGGATTTGAAAAAAAGTTAAAAAGTGTTTTATTTAAAAAAAAACAGAAATCGTGTGCAAGGTATGAAAGTTAGATTATTTTTTTAATAAAAAATTGTTCAAAGGAATTAAAAAATAAACAGTTTATTTAAATTTTTTATAAAAAGTTAATTTATTTTATTATTTATTTTATTATAATACAGACAACAATGATATGAGGTAAAATTTAATTTTTCATACAAATGCATGGCCAGAAGATTGTAGATAAATTAGATTTTTACAAAACATGGATAAAATATTAAAATATATACATAGAAAGATAATATATATAACATAAGTATAGATTAATAAAATATATATTCGCTATTTCGCGCATTGAAATAATTTGTTAAGCCATAACGACATTCACTTGTTTCATATTTGGCTTAGTTAAGAAACAGCACAAATTGGCCAATTTTTTTTTATTTCAGCTCAGCCAAACAAGAAAAATATCGGAAACACGATCAAAAGCATAAAATAGAGCATAACAACAACGTCAAGCAAAGAACAAAACAAATTCTGCATAAACACACAAACATACCAATAAGTAGCAGTACAAACAGTGTTTATTAATTTGTTTCCAATTTATTCATAAAATTCAATTGGAGTATTTGTTTTGTTTTTCGTTGTTGCTTGTCTCGCATTTGGTGGTGGTTTTTTTTCTTTTCGTCTGCCTCTGCTGGCAGAGTCTGTGTTGCTGGTAGCAAACGCTGGCAACCAATTGTTCGAACCGTATTAATATTACTCCAGCAGCAACAACAATAACAATAACCAGTGCAGCAACAGAGCTTAAGTTATCATTTTAAGATATAAAAAATGTTAAGTTAGTTCCTAATTTCAATTTGAACAATAAAGGTCGCAAGGACTAAAAAAAAAATTTTTTTAGTGTTCTTAATCAAGAAAAAATTAACTTATATACTCTTTGTGTATACTCTTTGGCGCAGCTCTATTTTATTTACAAAACAAAAACAAAAACTGGAACCAGCACTTTTTCTGGCTCTATTTCTGATAAAATGCCGCCAAGTTTCAAGCATTTTTTATCAAAACGAACATAGTTGGCAAATCTAAATAACTATTGATTTTCGTAATGTGACGTTTCACCACACAATAGGCGTTTTGGTATAAAACAAAAAAATCAATATGGAACTAGTTGAAAATTAAAAGTAAGTTAAATTAAATTTATAATAATTAAAATTATATAAATTACTGAAATTCGTTCGTGTTTAGAAAAACGTTTGCTAGTTTGGTCAAAAAAACTACAATATTTGCTGTTTTCTTTTGTTATTGTTCTTCAAACAGCTGTTTCAAGAGAGTGGTGCCAAATTTTTAAAAAGTTGAACTGAAGTTCTGTAACGGGGCGAAATTTTCATCAGGGCACTTAACCGACGTTCAAAAATTATTTAAAATGTATTTTAATTTTCGTTGGAACGGTGTTACCACCTTTGGGAGGCAGCAGCTCTGTATATTTAGCTTTGAGGGCGCCCAATTAGAGCGTCCCTGGTGTCCTTTGAGCAGACGGTGGCACCAACGCCCCGGTCAAGTGACCCGCGAACACTAGGTTGGCCACGGATGCATGTGCTGGTTTGCCATCGTTAGTAGTTCGGTGAGATGCGGGTTGGTGTCTTGTAGCCGTCCACGTGTACCCTCACCGTACAAATAATCACGTGCATGCGTCATCGGCACGTCGGTGATTCAAACCAAATACAAAAAAGTTCGGACCTAAAATGAAAGTGAATCTGAAATAAAACCAAAAGGGTAAAATCGTTTGGGCACCTCTGTCCCAATAAACCATAAAAAAAACTCAAGAGCTCAGGTGGACGAGCTCTGCCACCTGAGCTTGGGAATAGTGTGCTATTCCCAACATACAGTGCGGGTTCAGGGCTATAAATATGAAAAATACTCCCAATAACAGTTTTCATGTCGTACACAAAGAAATGAATCATTTCAGCGATTTGACAGAGGATCCGCAAGGAGATGATTACTCCAGACGGATATTCCAGCAGCCAATCCTGACTATCCAATTCAAAAATAAATACAAACAAAATCACACATTTTTCGATAGATAAACTGCTAGAAAAAATTTTAATTTTGGTTTCATCACTGTCGAGCTACCGAACATAAAAACTAAAAATACGGAAAAAGTCGATAATCGATAAAAGTTTTTATTGGCCCCACGTTGGGCGCCAATTTGTAACAGGTCCGAATTTTTTAATGTGGTTTGAATCAATATACAATACTGCCTGTACAATATACAGGGTTGCCGCATCACACGATGGCAACTCCGCACAGTGATTCGCCCCATACAAAATATGTCAATAAATTGAAATAATAGTCGTAGAGTAATAAAATTTTGCATATGAGTTAGATTTAAAAATATAAAACCATAAAGCAAAAAAAAAAATTTAAACCCGTCCACAAACAAGCGCACTTTCCATACAATAAGAAAATTTAAAACGCCATATTTTGCTTCACATTGGCCCGATTTCAAAATAACTCGGTACAAAAATATATATTTCGGTCACGTAATATATATATTTTAACATAAATATTTTTAGCCACGCCCACCACCCACATAAAATTTTTCAAAAGTGCACTTTTTAAAAATTGCAGCTTTATCGTGACATTGCGTCTTAGAGATATAAAATAGAGGTTGAGGTTTAAGAAAAATATTTATTATGAATTCACTTATATTTACATATATATTATTTATATTTATCGCCTTTTCAACCTAAGCCTAAGAGCATGCTGCAAAAAATTTGAATTTAAATCAGTAAAACCCGATTCTTTTACACAAAACGCATTTAGTTTTTCAATCATAAAAGCTGTTTTGGCAGCTAATTTTTTTTAAGTTTTAGTATAAATCCAATAATGGTGTTAATCTAAACGAGCGCACACCGGTCGGCATCGAAAGATAGTTTTTCTCTGCAAAAAATGACATTTAACTGTTATTTGGCATAAAAAAACTACAATGAATTCTTGCAGCCCTATTCTGGCAATTTAACAAATTGTTAACCAGTATTTTGAATATTTCTTGTGTTTGTTGTTTTCAAAACAAAATTTAAAGCTCAAAAAACAAAATTTTTTAATGAAATTGTCAATAACTGAAAAGCAGTATCATAATTTTTTATTTTTGAGCTTCAAATTTTGTTTTGAAATCAAAAGTTTACAACAAACACATAGAAGTATTCAAAATACTGGTAAACAATATGTTAATTTGCCAGAACCGGGCTGTAAGTCTCACTATGCAAGTTTCTTATTTCATATTATTTCTTTAATCCAAACCATATTTTTTTTCAGTGGTTCACATGTTATTTAATTTCAAATATACATCTTGTTACCAAGAATTTATTGAACGCTTTATTATATAACAACTTTGATGGTTTCTGTACAAAAATACTGTAAAGATTTCACCAAGACTTTTTGGAAACATGCCAATTAAACAATACTTTAAAAATAAATACTTTAATATCGCCCATAGGAAGTCATAAATTTTCATATTATTTCCACATTTAAACCATTGTGCACCACTCCAACGGAATTCAATTAATTTTGTAAAAATTTCTGATGTTCGGTCACAGTGACTGTGAAAACTTCGCTCCGTTACGGTTGTTGCACTGAGATTTGATCTGATCTAGTGCCACGGAAATGCAGATAATATTTCATTAAACCACTTCACTAACAAGGGTTAAAATTATGAAAGCTCTCACTTTGTTTGGGAGGTGGGCGTAATTTTAGTACCCAGAATTTTGGGGTTTTTTATTGCATTAACATTTTTATTTTGTTATTTTTTTTTTGCGACGCTGAGCAAAAGCAATAATGAGGATAATTTTGTGTTCGTTTTAAAAAAAAATATTGGCTCACTAAATTTATTTTCCTGTTCATGACTGCTTTAGTGGATGCACGTTTAAAATTACAAATTCCAATAACTTAAATTACAAATTATTAAAATTTCTATAATTTACAAAATTGTTGCTTTTAAAGAGCGAATTTTTCTTGCTCTTTAATTTTTTAAACAAAAATATCAACAAAGCACTAGATGTCAGAAGAAAAAGCATTTAATCCTTACCTTGTGGCTGGAGTCCGCAATTTGCTTCAAGCCAATCGACAGATTTTTGAGCTTGGTAGCATTTAAAGATAGACGCGATAGCAATGGCTTTGCTAGGCCATTGTGCTGTGCTTCAGCCAAGTCTTTAGAGTTTGCCTCCATAATGAAATCCTGTCTGGACACTAATAAATCAGCCAAGGTATTGACAGCACTAGCGCGTTCTTCCGGTGAAAGTGCCTGCATTTGCCGACTTCCAGTGCGGGCTATTTTATTTAAATGAAATTAAAATCATCTTTTTTGTTACGAAATTACTAGAGTTTTAATAAATGAGATAACTATAGATGAAAATAGCTATTATATACATATAAGAACAAAAAGTTATGATATATTACAGCTAACGTAAATACCTCTATTTTTCCATTTTTAAAGCAATATTTTAGTGTAAAGGCTTTTGACGGTCAATAAAAAAACCAATTAATATTTTTAGTAATGTCGCTATATCCATGACTAGGGAGAGATAAATAATTTTTTTTTTCACAAAATTGCAACTGCTAAAAAAATTTGTTAGGCCTTTTTTTCAAAGTTTTAAATTTTTTAAAAAATTAAAAAACAAAATTTTTTCGGAAAATTACGACTGTTTGAATAAAAAGTAATGGTTTGGCCTTTTTTTCACTTTTGAACTTGTTAAAATATGAGAAAACAAAATTTTTTGCATAATTCTAGTCGGGGCCATAGAGGGATATATAAGAAAAGCCAATACCAAATTTTAAAGTTAATCGGTCAATGAGAACTTGAGATATTGTAAAACATGTTGGAGAAAGTACTTTCGAGAAAAACGCGTTTAAAGTTACGTTTCATGCAATCTAACTGACGACACTAAAATTGCTACAACTTTTAAAATAATTCGAAAACGAAAATAAACTATCGAAAAAACTTTTTAAACATTATATTATTTACATGAAAAGTTAATGATGGCATTGTTTTTAAAAATTGTTTTTAAAAATTCTAAAAAATATAATTTTTTTAGGATTACATATAAGCTTAATGCCAATTAAGTTCATGAAGCAACAGGTTGCAACAACAATACGTTCTTTGCAGAACAAGCCACCAAGCAGACTAGAATGCAGAATTAATGCAGTCGCTTTTTTGAACCTTTGCTTTTGCAAAGTAGTAGAAAAACATTGCTTTGAAGGCGACATACAGCACATAATTCTGTTTTAATTTAACAGAAGGTGTTCGTATAAGCTTATCAAAGTGGATGGTACTGCAGAAACCACAGAAGACTACTGATGAGTTGATGTAGCTATCAACGAAACAGCTGTCTAGTCTGCTTGGTGGTTTGTTCTGCAAAGAACTTATTGTTGTTGCAACCTTTTGCTTCATGAACTTAATTGGCATTAAGCTTATATGTAATTCTAAAAAATTATATTTTTTAGAATTATTAAAAACAATATTGTAATGAAAATATGACATCATTAACTTTTCATGTAAACACTGGTGCGAGCCCGACCTACGAAAACAAGTATGTTATTATGTCTACACATAAAACAACTTTTTTCAAAAAAACCTTCTTCACGCCTTCTATGGTTTATACCAACGAACTGTTGGAGCCTAGATTGATTCGTGATAAAGAAGTAAACAAAGAGCACAACAAACAAGTCTTTGCAGAATCAATGCAGTCGCTTTTTTGAACCTTTGCTTTTGCAAAGTAGTAGAAAAACATTGCTTTGAAGGCGACATGCAGCACATAATTCTGTTTTAATTTAACAGAAGGTGTTCGTATAAGCTTATCAAAGTGGATGGTACTGCAGAAACCACAGAAGACTACTGATGAGTTGATGTAGCTATCAACGAAACAGCTGTCTAGTCTGCTTGGTGGTTTGTTCTGCAAAGAACTTATTGTTGTTGCAACCTGTTGCTTCATGAACTTAATTGGCATTAAGCTTATATGTAATTCTAAAAACATTATATTTTTTAGAATTATTAAAAACAATATTACATTATTTATTTACATTATTACATAAAGGTTTTGTATTCATGAAGAAATTAATATATTTATGATTATAATACAAAATAGAAAAAAATTATAATGATAAGATTTCCAATTTAATAATAAATATAAATAAATTATCTAATTTGACTAAGAATTAATGTGAAAAGTAATTTAAAATTATTTATTACTTTGTAGTGGTTTTGAAGTTGGTTTTTTTTTTTTGTTAAAAGTTTTTATTTCTTTCTTTTTGGGATTATAACAACAATTTTGCCCATTCTTGTAACGAATTTTGGTACCCTAGTGTCGATATTCAAGATACAGTGTTTTTCTTATAGTGACGCCCTTTGAAAAATTCCGCCTATTTTCTTGATTGTGTTTTGTTATAATTCTACCTCTTCTTGTACAGAATTTTCGTACCCTAGTGTGAATATTATACGAGTTACAGTGTTTTTCTAAGATTTCTACTCCTTTTGTCTAATAACGCCCACTTTTTTGAACATAATTTGTAATAATTGTGACTACCTCTGTACTAAATTTCAGTACCCTGGTATCAATATTAACTGATACACAGTATTTTTTTTATATTGCCACGCCCTTCTGTCCAATAACACTCACTTTCTTGACCGTAAATTTTCATAATTATGACTACCCTTAGTGTCAATATTATTCGAGTTACAGCGTTTTTCTTATATTGCCTCGCCCTCTATCACATAACTCCCACTTTTTTGACACTAATTTTAATAATTGTTCCTACCCCTGTACCTAATTTCAGTATCCCAGTGTCAATATTATTCGAGTTACAGCGTTTTTCTATTATTGCCACGCCCCTTTGTCAAATGCAGCCTTTTTTAGACGGGCACCTCCGCGTCCAATGTCTCTATCTGTTGACAAGAAATTGCGGCAATCGGGCTAGTACTTTAGGAGTTATCGATGTAAATTTTTTATAATGAGATATTTTTGTATACTCTTTTTGTAATAATCCTGCTTGTAAAATTTTTTTTGTGATGACCTTGCAATGAAGAACTGTAAGCGGGATGTGACAAAATCTTGTTTGTGTTATTAAGATCGATATGTTTTTTTTTTCATTGTTATTAGCTGCACTGAAATAGCTACATCGTTTTTTCTAAAGCAAAATTTGCAGTGAAGTGTATTTGAGAAAATTATAAACCTTAATTTTTGAATCATAACGAAGTTGAATATAACTAAGATTTTATTAATCATTAATTTTGAAAAAACAAACATAAACTCATATTTTCCCTTAGTAGCCAAAAAATTAATAAAAAACATTTGTTTGAATAGAAATATAGTGAATAATATAAATAAAAATATTTTATGAACAATATGTAGTTTTTTCGGGTAAGTTTGTTTTGAATTTTTTCTCTAATTCAATATCTACAAGTTTTTTAAAGAGACCAAAACAATAATCTCTATAATTCTCTATACATGGCGGAACAACCATGTCAAAATATCGAAAAAGTGCTACTTTGAGCCAAAAAATGGATGACATCATAAAATCTCTTATTTGAACGCTAAAAGTCAGATTTTTTTGAAAAAAACTTTATAATATCATATTTGTGCTACAGCACGTTTTAGTTCTTATCTTTTGAAAATTTAACAAAAAGTAAATCGAAGATTCCATATCAATTCGGCTAATTATGAGCAAAATCTATCCTTTGTGTTTCCGATTTATTTGAAACTTTGTAGTAACACATACTCTTTGCAAAATTTCACCAAAATTGGTGATGGTCATTCCGTAATTTTTATTTTTCCAGTACGTTTTAAAACTGTTAATATTAACTATAAAAGTATATTTAAAAATATTGTTTTGAAAACAAAATCTTTTGTTTTAAATTTAACTTAACAAAAATTTGTGTTTAACTTAAATGAAATTATTTTACGCTCTATTTAAAAAAAAAAAATCTTTTAATATGAACACAGTTTCATTTCATTTTGATCACATATTTCCTTCAGTGTACGTAAAAAAATTTTAAGTCTCTATATATTATAGTCTTTTCACAATAAATCTTTTAAATTGAGTTTTATTTGTTTTCCAATGTATAATGTCATCTAAAGATCTTTGTCCTGACCATAAACACTCAACGTCTGCCTAGAAAATATAGAAAAGACTGGAGAAAATTCCTGTTGGGTTCATGGTAAGAAGATTTATAGAGTATTTATAATACAAATATGAGGATGGAGTGGGCAACAACTTTTTCAGAGAACTCGCAGAAGTGGCAATTAAAATGTTTCTAATACCAACTAAGAACGCATATGTAGAAAAAGTTTTTTCAATAATGAACTACATAAAAATCAAAAAACGAAATGAAATGCAATTTGAGCTAAAGCTACTATATCATATATACTGTGAAAGTTTTGAGCCTACAAAAGAAATGTTAAAACGTTGTAAGTCTGAAATTATGTTCATACCCAAAACCAGAAAACTTTGAATTTAAGGACAGTGAAGTATATAGTGACCAGCTTACAATTTGTAAAAAACCATCAAAATTTTTTTGGATGGTATAGACCTTGTATTCTCTATACGTAGTTTTTACTCACTCAAAATTCTTGGACGAAGTTCTTGTAAATCCTGTATTGTTTATATGATGACACTGAAACTGTATTAAAATTTAATCGACGCCAAATATTAAAATTGAGTTTTATTCCCTCATGGGAAAATATTTTCGGCAAAAATAAAAAATTACTAAACATGTGGAGTACGAACCCACTGCGCTTAGGGTTTAAGTTTAGGGCTCTACCAACTGGTCTTTAAAGCAACATGTATAAAGAAATGATAAACATGCATAAGAACCGAACCAAGCCAAACGCTGCTTTCTTAGAGTATTCCAACATGTATTATATATTATTTTTGGATTTATTCATAAAATTTCTAATAATTTGAACCTTTTAAAATTGGTTCTAATTGATTGGATAAAAAATTAGTTCAAGATTTTTGACCGTGTACTTATTACTTTACTTATTGTTCTTATGTAACTTTATGTAACCGTGTACTTATCTTCCATTGCCAGCAATCTGCGTGTGAAGTAACAACGTTTTTAGTTCTCGAGTGTTTTTTAGCTATAAAGCCAAATGCTGTTGGTTTTGACAATATTCATCCTGAATTTCTCAAGGCTCTACTCCCTAAATTACTACTTTTTGTAACACACATTTTTAATTTTATTCTCACTACTTCTATATATTCTTCCACTTGGAAACAGGAAAAAATAATAACGATTCCAAAAACGTGCAATGAATACCGTCCTATAGCCATTTTATCGTATGTATCAAAAGTTCTAGAGCTAATAATTTATAGACAAATGTGCAAGTTCATTTAAAGGAATCATTTAATAAACGAATGTCAATCTGGATTCCCATTTAAGCGAAGCTATGTAACAGCATTAGTTGATGTAGTTGAAGACCTTAGAGTAGGTATTGATGAGAACAAAATTACCTTTCTTGTGCTTTTAGACCACTCAAAAGCCTTTGATACGGTGATCATTCTGTGTTGTATAATAAGCTTGTGAATCTGTTTCATTTTTCCCCGACTGCTGCTAATTTGATATCATCCTATCTATCCAACAGAACACAAGCAGTTTGTTCAAATGGCATTGTATCAAAATTCCTACCAAATGAGAGAGGTGTTCCTCAGGGCTCTGTGTTAGGTCCTCTTCTCTTCTCTGTATACATAAATTGCCTACCAAAAGTGTTGAAAAATTGTAATATTGCCAATATTATTGCTTGAGTGTATGCCGATGATGTCCAATTGTATGTTAGTTGTTCCCGTGAGTCTATCGTCCCTTGTGTTTCGAACCTAAATGATAATCTTCGACGCGTTAACGACTGGGCCACATCACATGGCCTATGTTTAAATCCCAGAAAAAGAAAATGCATTGTCATCTCAAAAAAACCAGTAGACTATTCACTCTTCCCAAAAATTAAACTGAACAATTGCGATATTGAATGTGTGGATAGCGTGAAAAACTTAGGCATAATATTTAATAGAACATTGTCGTAGAACATTCATATAGGTAGCACCATCGGTAAAGTGTATGGTATGTTACGTGTTTTATGGACAACTCAATATTTTACGCCCCTTAGAACACGTATCTTACTGGCTAAATCTATGGGTGCGAAATATTTGCTAACTCTCTTCAACAACATTGCTCGTTATGTTTATGGCTTAAAACGGAGAGATTATGTCTCCGTGCATGCAAAACGTTTATACAATATGACTCTCGATAATTTACTGAAATTTTGTTCACTAATTTTACTGCACAGGGTGGTTTATACTAGGGAGCCAGTTTATCTGTACAACAGACTCGGGTTTGCAAGATCACGAAGATCAAACGCCATTATGCAAATGCGTCATTCTTGTCTGGCATCCGAAAGAAAATTTTTTGTGTATTCAATCAGTGTTTGGAACGCTCTACCAACTGATCTAAGAACAATTACCAATGCTGTGCAATTTAAATTTCGATTGAATATTTTTTTCTCCTCATTGCAATAATTGTTAATTTTCAGTTATTACACAAGCAGTATTGTAATTTAAGCTATCAAGCAATACTTTCATTCGAATATAAATTCAAACATTACTGTTTTATATTAGCTTTATTATTAAGTTTTTTATTAGTAACTTATATAATTAACCCTGTAATCACAAATACTGATGAAATTAGAAGCAAGTGGTTTAATTATAAGTCTTGTTGCATTAGAATGTCAATAAAATAAATTAATATAAGTATGTTATAGTTTTTATATAATTTAAAAAAAAATCAGATCGTGCATCCTTTTTTAGTTTTTTTTATGGTTCGTATATGTTAATATTGTAATAAGAATATATTTAACTAAAGGGTGTTTTTTATAGAGTGATACAACTTTGAGTTGGCATCACTGCTTTATTTGACCACCCATTTATCAGCTGATAGCTGTTTTTTGTTAAGTTTGCTTTGACATTTTACTATAGATTGACTTACACCAGAGCAACGCGTGCAAATTGTGGAAATGCTTAACCAAAATAATAGTTCTGTTCGTCAAACTTATCGTGCACTTCGTCCATTTTATGGCGTCCTTCAGAGCTGCTAATTCGAAGAACAATATATCGTTTTCGGACCACATTTACTGTTACTGATAATGTGCATCCCATGAGACGCCGAACAGTGCGCACTGAAGAATCTGTAGCCGCTGTACAGGAAAGCATTGAAGATGATCCTAATTAATCAATTCGTCGCCGTTCTCAGCAACTGGGGTTGTGTCCTTCCACTTTATGGAAGATTTTACGAAAAGATCTTGGCTTAAAACCTTTCAAGATTCAACTTGTGCAGGAATTAAAGCCAAACGACCATCTTATGCGCCGCCAATTCGGCGAATGGGCTGAAGCACAAATTTATATTGATTTTGAATTTTCATGGAAAATTTTATTTTCCGATGAAGCCCATTTTTGGTTGAATGGGCACGTAAATAAACAGAATTGTCGTATTTGGAGTGAGAAGAATCCACAAGCTTTTGTCGAAACACCATTACATCCACAGAAAATTACTGTTTGGTGCGCTTTAGGGAAGGTTCTCCTGGATTTTTTTGAAAAAATCCATTTTTTTTTTTTTACATAAAATGAAAGTTACATATATGTAGAATGTTTGTGCCAAGGGATATTTCAATACGACGCGTATTTCTCGAGCTAGAGCGTGTCAAACGTACCCATGTCACGCGCGCGTACCAACTTTCTAAAAACTTTAAACGCGTTTTTCTCGGAACCATGTTTTCTAATCTAACGGACAGCACAGGGCTTGTTTTATTGATCCGATTTCCTTCATTCAAAGAATGTTTGAAAGTATATACTTTTTTGTACGCCTGGAACCTAACATTGGCACAAAAAATTGTTTATTTATAATTTTTAAACGAGATCTAAGTAAAAAAAAAGCAAAAAATTTCAATTTTTTTTTTAAAGTCCATAAAATTGGTTTTTTTTACCAAACTTAATTGAAGTTAGGTTCCAGGCATATGAAATGTTATCAATTTTAATAAATTTTATACATTTCTCATTTCAGTTCACAACCTGAGGCCCCACACTGTCCGCGGGAGGTCGATGTTTTGCGCGCAGAGGTCGACGAGATCCGCCATTTTCAAGCCGCCATTTTGAATTTTTCAAATATCTTTTTTTTTTACTCGTCAATAAACCACGAATCAAAGTTCAAAAGCATAAGTTCGTATGTCTTTTCATTTTCCCACAAACCATTCTCAAATTTTGCTTGTTTTTCGGCCAAATCCAAAAAAAATCCAGGAGAACCCTCCCTTTATGGGATGGCGGAGTCATTGGCCCATATGTCTTCAAAAACGATGATGGTCAGAATGTTACTGCCAATGGTGAACGGTATAGGAACATGATTCGAAGTTTTTTCGTACCTCAATTAGCTGGCATTAATCTTGCTGATATGTGGTTCCAACAGGACGGAGCCACATGCTACACAGCGGGCGCTACAATTGATTTACTCAAGGAAACTTTTGACGAAAAAATAATTTCTCGAAATGGCCCAATTAATTGTCCTCCAAGATCGTGTGATTTAACCCCATTGGATTATTTTCTTTGAAATTATGTAAAGTCACTTGTCTACGTCGATAAACCACAAACAATTGGACACCTGGAAATCAACATTCAAAGAGTTATCGGTGAGATACGGCCGAAAATGCTGCGAAAAGTTTGTGAAAATTGGTGTTCCAAATTGCGCATTGTACTCGCCAGCCGTGCTGGCTACATGGCTGAAATCATATTCGAGAATTAATGTCTTAAAACTTTCTATCCAATAAAGTCCGTTTCATTGATATTAAAAATACATTACTTTGTTTTATTATGATTTAAACTTGTATCACTTTATAAAAAACACCCTTTATAACTAAGAGCTCTAAGCTTAATATTCTGGTCATATGTAAAATATAATACAAATATTTATGACGTTATGTAAATATTATGGTTTTATTAATTTTCTTAAAATATTTTAACTGGAGTGGCCAGGAGTACAAAAACCTGGTAAGTCTGCGTGGAAGTTGATCTCGATGCTGCTTAAAATTCGTTTATTTAGGGGGGTGGTTAAACTCCCCCCTGCGTACGCGCCTGCCGGCCACTGCGATAATACCTGTTTAAGTGAACTTTTCATTTTAAACCAATTAAAATAACAATATGTAATAAATTTTGCCAGCAGTGAAACGAAAAAAAAAAAAAAAATAAAATTTTTTTTAGGCAGCAACTGACACAAAAGGCCAACATGTTGGCATTTTTATTTTTTTTTCATAAAACGATTAACAAGCAATTATCTATCTGTTCTCACTTGTTTGTGATTTAATATAACAATCAGTGGTCATATATGACAACAAATGTAAATGTCAATAAGCTTCCATTAGACTTACAACATTTGTCATTGAAAACTGATCTAGTAAAAACCAGGCTTCATTACCGAAAAAATCGAAAACTGAAAAAACCAGTTAAACTTTGTATTATACGTGTATTTATTATACTTATAAAATTCAAACTTTCGTTCCAATTTTTCAACTTTTGTTGCCAATCATAATTTTTGCTGCCATTTCTTAATATTCAAATTTTGATCAGGGGTCGTATTCTCTAACTGTGAGTTTTAATGTGCACACATTTTCTGACTGAGCTCACCGACTGAAAACCAGTGAGTTTTTGGGACATCCCATGTACACTTTAAAACTCACAGTTACAGAATAGGGCCCCGGCTCTCATTACTCTCACAATAGAAAATTTAAAATTGTTTTTTCTCTATCCGTAGTAGACCTCTTAAAATAATTTTCAGTAATATTTAATTTTTCAGTCGCGGTAGACTTCTTGGTAGAAATGCCTATATGCAATAATTAAATATTATGGCCTAATTTATTTATTGGCCACTTGGGGTTATTTTGTCTGGCAATTGCATTTCCATTTGAGTTAGAACCAATCCTCTCCCTTTCGCTGAAGTTTTTCTTTAAAATATATTGCCTTATAAAAAAATTTGATGGAACTTACTACGTTTGTTTTGCAAAATAAGGCCACTATTATATATTAAAATCTTTTGTGCGTTTGCTTGCTAACGCTATAATCTTCTGATCGAAAAAACCAATTGAAGCCATATTTACAGAATATATTTCTTTATTTCTGTATATTTAGATTATAAGTTTATGAAATATTTACGAAAAAAGTTGTAATTCCAATAAAAAGTCAAAGCTTACCATTTTCCGCGAGCACTTCAACTGGTGTCGTGAAGCCTTCGGATGATTCCGTGAAGAATGTGCCAACTTTTCTGCCTCCAATAATGGTTTTAATAGCCTTCTCTTGCATGCCGTTGCAAATAACAACACTGACACCTCGTTCCAACGCCCATGTAGCAGCCTTTACTTTGGAGTCCATTCCGCCAGTACCGACCTAGACAAAAATCCAATGTTCCAATAACTTGAAAAAACACAACCATAAATGTTCAAACAATTCAAAATTAATAGCATTAAAAATACAACACGAACTAAATGAAATATCTGCATCTTTCCAATGCAGAATATTTGCCACAACTTCGTCATGCCGGAGTAATCAGCATAATAAAAACAAGTAATGCAAAAATTGCAGAGTACACAAAGTCAAAGAAACATACATAAATAAACAGAACACCCACCAAATGCTCCCAAGCCACATAGGTTGTTATTTCACTTGTAGAACGCAGCGGTACCCAGCATCTATAGGGAGGTGGCGTTGTCACTCCTTTTCAGCTTAAATTTTTAATAAAATTTCTGAAACTGCAACTCGTACGAAAGTTTTTAATTAAATTCGAAAGCAGTTGTTTTTACGAACTGATGAATTTAATGTGCAAATTAATGTTTTCATGTTTGCAAAGGAAGGAAAGTCCGTCCAGTTAAATTAAAACCTACGTTTATGCCCAACTTTGTCATGAGAACATTTATGATTGCTTGAGTCTCGGTCGAAGGTGCAAGAAAACGCACAAATGCAAATGCGCCACCAATTAATTTGAAGCCATTTTCATGTACTTTCTGGAGAGTTTTGACTTGGACACATACAACTGGTAGCTGAAGAAAGTTAGTAAGCACATCTTGTAAACTTAATTCTCTTAAAATAGTCTTTTTTTTTCGTTGTGAAGCCAATTAGGTTTAACAGTTCGTGAATGTGCTTCAATTTTAATGCAGAACGAGTGCTTTATCTAAGGAGGCAAAGAATGGCATAATTGTTACACTCAACACCATGAAATTTTGTTTTGAAATCAAAAAATTACAACAAACACATAGAAATTTTAGAAATATTGTGTAATAATTGTCACTTTTCCAGAATAGGGCTGAAAATAGAAAAACAATTATAATAATTACATTTCCAATTTAATAATATATGGGTCATTCTTTTACAAACCGTACAGATTTGAACAAAAAATGACCGACCCCTTTTTGATTTGCATGAAATTTTTTTTTACGGGTTCTATATCAAAAAAAAAAGAAACATCGAGGATTTTTTTTTTTTTGAAAATAGAGGGGGTTAAAAGTTTGAGATTTTCGTGATTTTTGCCTTGGAGACTAATTTTCAAAAATTCATAACTTCGGTTCTGTTTCAGTTAGAGATAATATTTTGCAGATAACAAATTAATTTTAACAAAAAAAAAGTTTCAAAAAAATTTATGAAAAATTTCATATTGTTATACACAATTTAAATTTTTAAATAAATTTTAACCAATCTTACCCACCACTTAGCGTGTTTTAAACATAGCCATCGTATTCTACGTCAAATTTTACATAAAAAGCGATTTTTTATCGATGGAGAACTGATTATTACTATTTCAAAAAAATTGAACAAACTCTAGTGGTACCTGAAGTGGGCGCGCCAGTTGCAAAGTACACCTATATTCTCGCCTCATATCATTGTTGTCTGTATTTATGCTAAAAATTCACTTTTTTTATCTTCAAAATGAAACAAAAAAGTGGTCTCTAGATTAAACAGAGCCGAAGCTATGAATTCTTGAAAATTAGTCTCCAAGGCAAAAATCACGAAAATCTCAAACTTTTAACGCCCTCTATTTTCAAAAAAAAAAAAACCCTCGAACACGTGTCTCTTTTTTTTCGATATAGAACCCGTAAAAAAATTTATTGTAAATCAAAAATGTGGTGGCCAGAGTGGTGTTCAGTTTGTAAAAGAATGACCCATATATAAATAAACTATCAAATTGGACTTAGAATTGATGTGAAAAGTAATTTCAAATATAGTGGTTTTGAAGTTGATTTTTTTGTTTTTGTTAAAAAGTTTTTCTTTCAACTAATCCATATGGGCATTTACAGAAATTGGTCAACCATTGCTAAAACCTTAAAAATGCACAAAATATTTTTAACCTTCAATAATGAAGCCTAAATATATGTTTTTTAAGAATACAAAGATGTTAATATATTTTCATTTCTTTTCGAAAAATGTTCGGGACTCACTCCTGTCGTAATGCATCCCAGTCTTCTACCGCTCGCGCTCGCGCTTATCTGGCTCTCTTTTTTCCCCCTGAAAAGTCTCTCTCCTTAGCAGCGCGCGTTGCAACAGACTGCAGGGTGGCTTTGTAGAGAGCGTCTTTCTCTGCAGCGGCGTATATAGTCGGATCGTATTTTCCCAGAGGTAAATGGACACATGACGCACACTGTGTCCAAAACCTCAAAAATTTTAATGAAACAAAACCTACATTGGATTTGGACGAAATTTTGGTATAGCGGGTTTTATGATGAGTTAAAACTATCTAGCCAGGTCTCAACTCTGTGAAAATCCCTTAACTTGGCCTAAAGATATTTTTTTTTTTTTTTTATTTTATATGACGATATTTTCATTATACATATATGTTGAAGAGAACTCAAAAATAAATAATCTTTTAAGGTATATTTATAAATAAAGCTGAGCTAAACCATGCATTTTTAAATAGTTTGTTGTACCCGTCGCAGTAATAAGTTACGATACCATTTCATTTACCCTTGTTTCACAGGAATTTTTCAATACGTATTCTTGCACTCAAAAAATGTTAATAACTGCGTCCATTTTACGAATTTTATATGTAGTTTTCAGTCACTGAAACATTTGTTATATTAACTTATAGCGAAAAACAAAAAATCCGCATATGAACTTTGACGATAAGCAAATTTATATTTTAAAGTAATTAAACACAAGAAGAAAACATAGTAAAATAAATTTAAAAAACTAAATGTTTTCCCAAAAGTCGGCTTAAAAAACATCGTTTTTCTTAATTCTTGTTAAGAAAACGCTTTTGCATTAGAATATCTTATGGTCAAAAGTTTTTTATGACTAAAATTTATATAGGAAACTCGATTTGAAACATTTCTTTTATACTTCTATACGTTTTTTAACAGGCGTCCACCCATTTTGAGAATTTTCTGGATTTTTTCGATCACGTGCATCTTTATTACATCTTTAGAATCAAGCCTTGCAGGGAGGTTCTGGAATATGTTTAGAAAATGAATGGAGCCCAAAACCCATCTAAACATGTACCTCTTTATGTATTTATTCATACGCTATGATTAATAAAAAATACTTTTTTAAATAATTCATACAATAGGTATGTTTTCAAACTCGATTTTAGTAACTTGCATGCTACTAGAACTGATGCATGTTGAAAAAAGGAATAAGTCAGTTGATGTCCATGCAAGGAACATTTCAGGAATAGCGACAGCTCTTATTCTTAATTTTTGCGGATTTTATGTGTATTTTATATTATTAAATATCTGTGTAGTTTTGACAAAACAACTTAAGTCTTGTAAAAAATATCTTGTATAAATGCACGTAAAGAAAATATAACCTATATAATTATATTTTCTGAGATTTTTGGTACTATATTTGTTATCATGATACACGGTTGACACGCGCTTGTACACATAAGAAAATTATATATATATATTTGAAAGAAGGGTAAAATTCTTTCTCGTATCATGCCCGTAACATTTTCAAATTTAATTTTTTTTTTCATTTAATTTCAAAAACCTTTTTTCTTAATAAATATTCTTAGCAATTTAGTAAATTAAATAATGCGATGTCTGCTTTAGCCTGATCTGTGGAGTTTTTACAAAACAACTTAAGTCTATCAGAAATTCATAGACAAAACAACTATATGAATTAGTTGTTTAATTATTTAAACTTAATTAGACTTAATTACTATAAGTCTATATGAATTTCATATCAACTTAAAGAGTTTTCGTCTATTTTATTTGAAAATTTACCTAATAAGAAAATATACAACTTTATTAACATTCAAAATAAATTGGCTGTCAATTCTTTGTAAAAAAGAGTATTTGAAAGGCTTTTACCATATTTTAGTACTGAATATTTTCTTATGGCGTTTTCGTTTCTCGAAAAAATGTTGCATTTTTTCTGCCCTCTTTGTGCCATCTTTGAGAAATCTGAATTTTTCCTTCTTTGAGGTCAAGATTTTCGGGAAAAGAACATGATTCAATTTTGGAGGTCACTATTTTTATTCTCAAGAGGATAGAATTTCCAAAAAGGGCAGAAAAAATGTTGCATTTTTTCGAGAAACGAAAACGCCATTAGTTGTTTCTTTTGATTTTTATTTTGTATTTCTCTTAACGAAAAAGAACAACTTGTGAATGAGGATCAAAAGTAATAGTCTTAAATGATGTACAATACAATTATATTTTGTCATCTGTTATCATAATAATTATTATGTAATTATAATTATTTAAGTGGGTTTTTCAATTATTTTTATTACTACAAAATAAATAAATGAAATTATCGAAAATAATCCGTTGCTTCTCTTATTACTTTTAGCATAAATTATGCAATTAGGTCACCTTAACATTAGAATTGGTTGAAACAAAGAACTGTTTGCCAAAAACAATGTTAACTGTATAGGAGTAACATAGTAGTTGTGTCCCAAAAACATTTTAACTGTTTGTGATTGGCTGTAAAATGTTTGGCACCAATAAGTTAGTCATTTAAGGCAAATAACAATAAAAGATTGATACAAACAGTATTCTAAACACATTAAGTGTTTCCGTCATTTCTTGGTTATGACAACCACTTTGTTTTTTGAGTGTATGAAATGCCTTCATTCACTCCTTTGCCTCCTATTATATTTCAAATTCCAAGGTAATCAATCTTAAAAAGTAAACTCCGATCGAGCGTCGGAGCTGACACGCACATTTTTTTAATATAAATTTTCCTATATGTTTTATAGCTTAAATAAAACAGAATAGTTAACTGAAAGAGAAGAAAATCTTTATACCTTCCCCTAAAAGAACCTTTTATAACCCAGACTCTAAAAAACTGAAACTGCGTTTTTATCCTAAAAAATGGTGAAAAAGAAATTGTGCCATCTGTAACGAGTTCATCCGCTCTACAACTTCCAGAGATGTCCCTATGCCCCCATACCCAAACCAGATATATTTTAAACTTAACAGCCATCTCATTAAGAGACGACCTACATATTAGGGCTGTTGATGATATTAGGAACACACCTTCAAAGGGTTTTATCGCTAGTTGGCTTTCGGTAAAAATGCAGATATCTCTAGTTAATATCTCACAGTACCTCAGCCATTTCACAGCTCTATAAATGGCCATTATTTTAACGCCTCCCATGACTTTTCTTTCAAGTTTTGAGACCTTAGTAAAAATATGTGCGCATACTTGGTTTATCGGCAGTAACCTGTCCCATTCTACTCTTGCAGGGATTACTGTGTGAAAGCAATTATCGAAAGCGGGAGTGTCGAAATGTAGTCGATGTTGCTAGCAACTGCTCCTACAAGATCGATTACAGAGGAGTGGCCTATACGAGTGTTAGGCCACGGCGAGGTGCTCAAGAATATTTGATTTCAAGCTTAACTTTTTATCCAAAATAACTCCCAAGTAACTAACTCCCAACATAAAAAGACCAGTTCTGTTTTTTGTGTACCTACCCCCAGCGCACAGCTTTTGGTCCAAATATTCAGATCGGAAAGCGCTGACCGAAAGAAGCTCCGAGAGAGTGTTAGGAAACTTTTTCTGTGCAGCAATAGCTATGTCATCCCCATAGGCAATTACGTTACAGCCCACCTTTTCTATTTTCCTCAGTGGTTCATTGACTATCAAGTTCTATAATACTAATCCACTCAAAAATCTCATGGCCTATGAGTCACTTAGAGATGCACTGACGACTCTGCTGGTCAGTAGGTTGTTTATAAGCGCACAGAGTTACTCATGCACCCCAAGCATCATAAGAGCGTTAATGATTTCCCCCGGAAGGACGATATCTAGAAAAACTTTCATTGCGTATTTCTTGTGAAACAAAAAATTTACTATAAAGCCTACTAGGGAGTGGAGGGCTAACCTACCTTTCCTGTAAGCATGTTGCAAAGCTGCAAATACAAAAATCATGGTTGATTTAATAACCTATATATGTACAATGTGCCGCCTAACGAGAATGTGCACGTAAAGCATTTGCCAAAATATAGAAAAAAGCGTTTATTAATTATGGTTACGATGACTTTTCCCTCAAATCTTAATCACTTACCAACACTCAAGCAAAGCTAAAGTTTTGATCTTATCCCTTTTCCTAAGCCCCTTAATTTACATTAAGAATATCAATCTCATCACTATCCTGCAATGCTTTACATTCTGCCACTTTGCATATCCTATAGACACGCCCTTTTTAATCAAAGCTAACTTGAAATCATTAAAGGTCTTTAAGCCATTCAATACATTCCGTACTGGAAAGTGTTTTAAATTATAAAACTTGATGATAACTTCACTAAATAAAATCTTTATAAGAATTAGTGCCATGGGACCAGCAAAGTTCCCAACTCAAATAATCGCAACTTTTCCCTTACCAAATTATTTGATGTTTACCTTCTCTTTAATATTTTGCGACAAATAAAGTTAATGCAGTAATCACCTTAGATTTCATGCCAAACTCTATGGCCGGTATGTCTGTCAATGTGTACGTGTGCATGAGTTTTGCTCCATCTTCCCAGGGTGGCTTGTTGTAAATGCCATCCACATCCGACATAAGAATCAGCAAATCTGCCTGCACTTCCGCAGCCAACATGGCAGATAAGCTGTCGTTATCCTTTATTGCGATGCCCTGAGCACACAGAGAATAAAAATAAAATGCAATTACAAAGTTAGTAGAATGTACTACGTGGACGCAGAGTAGTTGAGATGATGACAGTGGCATCGATTTTAGCGACTTACCTTTTTCGAGCCAGCTGGCAGATCATCGTCCACAATGAACATTGGTGGGGAGACTGCGTCATTTGTGTTTATAATGGGAACAATATTAAGGCTAATTAATTCCGACAATGTGCAGAACAAATTATTGCGCGTCTCTTCGTTGTAAAAGTCGGGTTTGGTGACAAGGACCTGTTGACACATAAATGTTGAAATAGCTTGTGCACAAATGCAGCTTTGGTGCAAGATGAGCGCACTGGTCTCTTACCTGAGCTATTTTGACACCATATTGAGCGAACATGGCATCGTAAAGTGACATAAGACCAGATTGTCCAACAGCAGCTGCAGCTCTGGGCTCAAGAAGCATTCCTTGCTCCTAAAAAATAAATAATAAAAGGACATATAAAGTTGTAGCTCTTGCTGGTAGTTAGTAGCTTAAAGCTACCTCTTTGGTTGTGTCCTTGGGCGATAGCGTTTCTCGCATGGATAATGACATTAAGAGTTCCTGGGCTAGCTTTTGTTTTCCGAAGGCAACTGCTCCACTGGTTACCATCATCACTTCACGTCCCTCCAAGTGGCATTCTGCAACCTATTTAGGTAAATTGAAGGTATAAAGATTAACATTTTTACAAGATTTTCCATAATTTTTTTAAATTACAGATATAATTGCATAATGTGCATGAAAACTTTGAAGCTTTTTGCTCGGAATATAATAAATACTTTAACTGAATGGTTTAACTGAATGGAGACATTTTGCCTCCAACGACAATTTTCAAGGAAACTCTTGTAAGCTTCCTCATTCCAGCGTACTATAAGCCGATAGCACGCAGAAAAAATATATTTGACACAAACATAATAGCGAAGGATACTATTATGTTTAAAAACTTGTTTGCTATAAACATTAGTATATTTTGACAATAAATTGGATTTTTTTATGGTAAACATCAGTGAACTGCACAAGCCTACTTGAAGTCTATTTCAAGTACTTGCTTAAAATACAAGTTCAAGCATGCTGGAATTTTAAATTTTGACAACAATTCCGAAATCAGCTACCCCTAAAACTGCCAACCACGGAGTCCACAGAGCCCTTAAAAGTCCTAATACGTTTAAGCTTTCCCTACACAAGCTCATTGAATTTTTTGGTTACTTGCTTTAAATTCAATTAATTGAATACTTGCGAGCTTACAAACTTTTTCCGATCATTTCAAGCTTTTCAACTTTCTGCCCGACAAAGTAAGTCTCAACAAGCCAAGTCAATGATCATGGATATGACTTGTATCTGTTTGGTATATTTGCAAGCAGGCTAAAGCTTGCTTTTTCAGGTTTGGATACATGCTTGAATTCAAGTACTTGAAAAGGCTTGAACTTTAAGAAGGCTTGTGTAGTTTTCTGGCAAACTTACCCGTAAAATGTTTTTCGGTAGCACGTTATGTTCATTTTTATGTTCACTGCAAATAAGCTTATTTGTTGCAATAAATATATTATGTTTACTGAAACATAAAATATTTTTGGGGGAAATAAGCCTATTTGTTGTTATATTTTAGTTATTCAATATATATTATTATTTTTTATTTAATTTATTATTTTAAGTTTTGCTCTTTGGGGTTGTAAATTGCCTGCGGCCGAACAGATATATTTATTCAATTGAAAAAACTTTCTGTCCGAGCTGGGTTTGAACTAGCCAAGCACACTTTCAATAAGCTACGGCCACAAGTAATGGTGGCCTGACTAAAGCCACTAATAAATGTGACATGACTTTCAGTAGCATAAATAATGTGGACTTGTATTCCGCAAAAATATTTTTTTGTCACATCAATCAAAATATGTTTACCTGGAATTGTAAACAAATATTCATGTGATTGTCACAAAAATAGCAATATGTATGACAAACAAAACATGGTCAGAAGTGCGAAAAATATTTACGGTAAATATAAATATGTTTGCTACAATCAAAGTCAAAAATGTAATTTTTCTGCGTGAATGATGAAATTTGGCACATAAAATGAATGCTAAGCATTTGTTTGATGTGTTCTCCACAGCCAAGGTTTTTTACGGCAATAAGAGTGTCACAGTACGAAAACTTAAGTTTTTGGAAAATCACATATTCTTTTTTTTTTATAAAGAAATCTTTAAAAAATCGTATAAATCTCTAAAAAATTAAAGATATATTTTATATGGTAATTATTATATCATTTAATTCTTTCGGAAACACTTACGTTGGTTTCATTATTTTTGTGTGTTGGCACTCTTTACCGATATGGGCATTTCCATGGTTACGTACGTAACGTTTGTAAGCTTTTTTTGTTGTTAAAAATTAAAAAAAGCAAAAAAAATATGTAAACATTTGTTGACCTATTTTGATTTTTGAATAGCACTCTAGTAGAAGTATATTTAGTGCAAAGGTGGAAGCGATTGAAAGTATTGTCCAAAGATATAAGCAAACAAAAAAGGATGCGCTACAATACAAAAAATACAAAGAAGTGGGTTTTGTCTGCATCAATATAAACGAACAAAATCTAGTTGAAGTAGAAGTGTGCACGTTTTTTTAATATTATCTGGAATGGTATTGCTATAGCTATATTCATTATTGTTTCGTTGAAAAATCTTTTTAAATTATTTTTAAACAAACCATAATATATACAGTGTTGCGCAAAATAATAGCAACAAAATCATTGCGCTGCTTAAAAATCGTGTATCTTTTTTAATATATTTCACAAAAATGATTGTAAGAATGAAAGCATATATAAAACAAATCATATTCAAATTTGGTTTTGTTTTTTTTAACTAAATTTAATATTAATGTGACTACAAATAATTTGTCTGAAAGCAAAACATGAGCAACAAAACTTGAAAAATGTAAAAAACAGAAGTTCCAAGAACTATCGGTAAAAGTTCCGTTATTGTAAAGCAATTGTTGTTTGTGAGTCATAAGCATTTAAGTTAAGTTTTGTTTTTGCTGTAGTTGTGACTTTGACTGTTCCATTTATAAAAGCACGTTATATATACCTTGAAGCTCTAAAGATACAAATTATTTTCGAATATAAAAAGGGAAAATCGCAAAATTTTTAACGCGAAACAGTTTGATATTAATCGTTCAATAGTTTGCTGATTAATAAAGAGGGCGGCTGCGGAAGACATGGCTGTATGATGGACAGGAACATTTGTGGCGTGCTCAAACGAAACCCATTTGCCACATTTAAAGAGGTTGTTCGGCCACTTTATTTAGATATCCATTACAGCACTGTTCCAAGACGAGTCGTTAAGAACGATTTAAGAAGTTATAGACCGGCGAAGAAACCTTTGCTTACAGCTAAGCATAAAAAACAAGGTGAGGTGTTATAGATAGATAGATAGAAACTCCATTCCTGGTATTTGCTCTAAAGGCGGGGGTGTGTTAATTGCAGTCACATTTCTCTGAAGAGTTATTAATTCCAGAATACTGGGACATTGAATTCTGTTGTGTTCATGTTAAGTTTGCATCCTTGAGCCTTTTTATTACATGCTCTTATATTCCTCCCCTTTCTACCTTAGAAGTTTATAGCAAACATTTGGCTTCTATTAGTAAAGTTTGCTCAAAACTGCAATCTAATGATCATATTTTAATAACTTGTGATTTTAACCTTGTTACTCCGTCTATCTTCGTCTGAAATTTTATTATTTTTTAAACGAGCTCTCAATCCAAGGCCTGTTCCAACTTAACTGCATCTTTAACAAAAATAATCGTTTGCTTGATCTGGTGTTTCTGATGACAGCAATATCGCTTCTGTGTCTAAAGCAGATCCTCTGGTTACACCCGAATATTCTCATCATCCAACATTAGAAATTATTTTAAATTTTCCAAAACCATCTGTGCAGTACTATGATTCTCAACAGCCTATTGAGTTTAACTTTAAAAAAACACACTACGTGATTTTGAAGAATAACTTGTCTAATATAAACTGGAATTCTATTCTAAATATTAAAACAAAAAGTTTATCTTCTCAGAGTCTTGATGATGCGGTATATGCGTTTAATAGAATGCTCAATGATTGTTTTCTAAAAGCTGTTCCGCAAAGGAAAGCCTCTTTGACATAGGATCCGGTATAGTATACAAATGAATTAAGAAAAATGAGGAACTTGAAATCTAAATACTATAAAAAATATCAAAAAGCATATAACATATGCAATTTTGGATGCTATACTTCGATTAAATACAGTTACCAACAGTTATACAATCCTATAATATCTACTTAACAAAAGTAAAATTCAATATCAAATCTTATGTTAAATCCTTCTAGATCTTTGTTAACATAAAGCGTAAGATTGATTCCTATCCTTCTTTTAAAGTATAATTATGTTGAGTCTAATAATGATAATAGTATTTGCAATCTTTTTGCTGACTTTTTCAAGACAATCATAGTCCTATGATTGTTTAAGTTATCCTTTCAATATTCACTCTGGGGATATTTATTTCCCAATAATTGATACAAACACAGTCTTATCATTTTTTAAAAATATTAAAACATCATATAAAAGTGGTCTTGATAACATACCTTTAAGTATATTGAAATACTGCTGTTAGTAACTCCAATCTCTTTAATATTTACTTCATCATTAAAATCCTGCTATTTTCCTGCAGCTTGGAAACATTCATTTATTATTCCGCTGCATAAATCCGGAAATAGGTCTTTAATTGATAACTACCGTGGCATCGCAAAATACAGCGCTTTGCCTAAACTTTTAGAGGCAATTGTTACATCACGACTATCGCATAGCGTTAAATCTTTAATGTCCCCTTTCCAACATGGATTCCTTTCACGAAAATCCGCTGTTACTAACCTTCTCGAATTTACATCAAAAACTATAGAAAATTTTGGAAAAGGCATTCAGACTTTTTGACAGCATTTTGGAAAAGGCAGAATTTTAGCAAAGCTTTTGAGGTTGTAAATCACAAACTATTGATCTTAAAATTACATCTTGTTGGATTTCCTATACCGTTGGCAAAGTGGATTAAATCTTACTTAAGTAATAGAACACAATCTGTTCTTTTTAAGCTCAAGAAATCACACGAGTTTCCTGTTACTTCAGGAGTACCTCAAGGAAGTCATTTTGGGTCCCTTCTGTTTCTACTTTTTATAAACGATTTGCCATCTGTCATAATGCATTCTAGCATCTCAATGTTTGCTGACGACGTCAAACTCTTCCTTTCTTTTAAAAATGATATTGACGCTGTATTTTTGCATGCCGACATGGATCATCTTCATAACTGGTGCAAAACGAACCGTATGAACCTCAACATGAAGAAATGCAAGCATATGTCTTTCTCGCGCAAACAACCAATAAAATGTACCTTCAAAATTTGTGGTTGTCCATTGGAGTCCTTAGATATTTTCAATGATCTTGGAGCTACAATGGATCCTAAACTACGCTTTAATATTCATGTAAATAAAATAATAAATAGAGCAAATAGTACTTTAGGATTTATTAAACGTTGGGCAAAAGAGTTAAGTGATCCATTCATAACGAAAACCTTATTCACTTCCCTAGTGCGGCCTATCTTAGAATACGCTTCAGTTGTTTGGTGCCCACGATACGGTTGTTACGTAGACGACATTGAATCAGTGCAGAAACAATTTCTTTTGTTTTGCTTAAGCTATCTTTATTGTAATACTGATTTTCACTTACCACCTTATGAATATCGTTTACAACTCTTAAGTCTTCCTTCTTTAAAAAATCGGAGAATTATGATAAATGCTTGTTGGATTATAAAACTTTTACATGGATATGTCAACAGTCCATATTTGTTGAGTAAAATATATTTTAATATTCCTCTTCGTCCTAGAAGATCTTTTGAGTTACTCCACATGAACTTTTGTAGAACTAATTATTTGCAAAATGAACCTCTTAGAAGCGATTGCGGTGATTTTAATTTTGTATCTGATGTTATATCCTTAAGTGAATCCATGGACTCAATCAAACATAAAATTATAGATTACCTGCAGTACCGTCGTTGATTATGATTAAGTTCTCGCAAACATATATCTGATGCATCTGCTGATATTTGTAAACACATTATCATTAATATAACAATCTGAATGAATAAATGAATCTAAGCCTAAAATGGATAATTTTGGTATATGGACATCTAAATAATCTGAATGGACCTAAACCTGGGAACTTCAATTGCCTTATTTCTTCATGATGAATGTGACTACATTTGTCGACGGTACCGTGGAGTCTCGGTTTTAACCTCTTGAAACACTACGTTAGATCGATTTGTAATATATTAATATGAGTGGCCGATAAGACCTAGTTTGTCTTGATGCCTGCGTTCGCAACTGGTTTTCCTTGTTTTATGAAAATTGGTTTGGTGAAGTTGACCTAGTTTGTCGAGTAACCACCCTGTCAAGCCAAGATCCCACCGGCTGCAGGAAGACAGAACGATATATATTATATATATACTTATTGGAGTGATGTTTTATTGGTTATGAGACCTTGTTTGTCACACGACTCCGCCGATGTCCGGATACAAAAATTGTTGCTAACTTGACCTTGTTTGCCTTGAAAATGCAACCCTTCTATGCTGTCTGATATTATCGATTTGACTTAACTTCTTTTTTTTAAAGAAGCGAAGCTTTTTACGCCTCGTTTTGTGATTTGCTTGAGTGAAATCTGAAAAACGACACTTTTTCCATACACCTTTTCCTTAGAATTGTTGTTTTTTTACTTGCGTCTATTACAACAAGAGATATAAAATTAAAAATATTTCTTTGCAAGTGTGAGGATTGAACTCGCGCCTTGCGATTGAGAGTTTACACACTAATCACTACTCCAAACCAACCCTTTCCGATGTGATGTGATTCATTCAATATTAAGTGAAGCTATGTTGCAGTAGATGACAGGAATTTATTAAAGGAATTGTTCATTAGCTGCCCTACATATTCTATTTTGAATGCGTGAAGCTATGCAGCAGATCACAAGTATCGATCAAATACTACGTTTCCATGGCGAGTTAAGTCGAGGTTGACTCGGCATTAACTTCCCATGGAAATGCGAGTTGAGTTGAATCCACGAAACTTGTTAGATTTAACTGAGTTAGATTGTATGCGTTCAGAATATGAAACAGTTGCTCAACTGTTTAGTGAGGTTTTATTGATTATTTGTTATTTTATTTTATTTCTGTCACTGCGCTGACATAAAATGTAACAAACCGTTCAGCAGGCACACAAAGTAGCGGAAACTAATACTGATCAAAGACTCAATATGTTTAGTAAATTTTGCTCCTTCTGAACGCACACATTTATACTAAGAAAAAATGGCGAATAGAATGGCAGAAGTCCAACTCGACTAAATGTTGTGCATGGAAACACTTTCGAGCTAGAAACGCCATTATGTCAAGAAAACCTAACCAAGGATCAACTCGCCATGAAAACGAAGTCAAAAGCATTTTGCATGTTAAGTTCTTAAAACAGCTTGTTTTCTACCGGTTATTTAGTGTATAATATACGATGTTTTTAAATAAAACGTTGGTTCTAATTCCAGCGATAGCCACCATTGTTATGAATAGCATTTTTATATTTCAGATGATTCGGCTGAATAGTTTTTGTTTTTTCTACAACACCATGCCGAAAAAAGAAGTTTCGAGATAAATGAGTATAAAGAGAATGAATGTAGATGAAACACTGTGGCTCGACACCTACTAAAACGGCTGTAAAGTATGTAATGTAAAGTAACGTAGAAAACTAAAATCCACGGATCTATACGTCCCGTCAAGTTACGTTACGTTTATTAAAACCACTTGTATAAGAAAGCATTGTTTCAAACAATAAGTGAAAGAAGGCACTGCTGAACTGACATTAGATCACAATACGTTACTTCTATTATAATTGGACATTAACGTCTGAAAGACTATACTTTTGAAATATAAAAAAATCAGTTTCATAAAAAATTCTAAGCCTTAAACAATGCTGTTTTGATAAATATAATTTGCGAATGACAAGCTATCCAAATATTTGCACAACAAGACAAGGACAACTATTGATGTAATATTTGCTAGAAATATCGATGGCATTACATCTATATAATATACATTTGATATGTAAGATATTAAAACCCAATAATTTCATTAACATTTACAAAAATAATTCAAAATTAATGTAAGGTAATAAAATTTACTAGTGGAACTATTATTGTGTTCAGTTAACATTATGGTATTTAAAATATTTTAATATAAAAATTTTTTTATTAAAAAAACCATTAAATAATGAAACGTATAAAACAGCGAAAAAGCTTTGCTTCTCTCGTGTGTCCAGCGACGCATCTGTTTTTTTTTATTTTTATACTTTAAGCAATTTATTAAAAATTTTTAGTTTGTTAATAATACATGATTTCAATAAAAATCATACTTTGTATTTTTGAATTGTATTAAATATCTTATTTTATAATTTTAAATTTGCTATAAAACCTGTTAAGGTTTAGCAATTGAATCAATAATAATAATAATTATGTTTATAAAATCATGATTTAAATACAAATAAATACAAATTCTAAATGTTTGATAGTTTAAATCATACTTGATTTTAAATACAAATTCTAGTTGTTTGATAGTTTAAAATCGTTTATTGAGCTTAAAGTCAAAGTTACAACAACAAAGTTTTTTCAAAGGAAAAAATCACAAACTGATTTTATTGCAATTTCGGCCGTGCTAAAGGCTTCATCAGAAATCTTTGTGATACCTCGTGTAAGCACGCACTAGCGCACTGCACCACAGAGGCGATGAGAATCGAAGTGTCAATTTCTCAGTTTTCTCCCATTTCACATGCTCACATTTGTTGTTGTATTTTTGCTTTACTTTAGTCTTTATGCTTATGTTATTATATGGAGTCCAACATTCTGCTGGAAGTCTTCCAACAACAAAGCATGTTTACTGAAGTTGTTTTTAGATTTTTGCTGATTTGTTTTCAGCTGTTTCTGTTTGGTTCTAACTTTGACTTTAAGCTCAATAAACGATTTTAAACTATCAAACAACTAGAATTTGTGTTTAAAATCAAGTATGATTTAAACTATCAAACATTTAGAATTTGTATTTAAATCATGTAAAATCAACTTAATAAATAACGAGGTCATTTAGGAAAAAAACTAATAATAATAATTTAAACAATAATATCTGAAATTGTGAAGAGTGGCAATTTATTGTTTTTTAGACTCAGTCTTTGCAAAAGAGCACTTAAATTGTACCGTTCAAAAAAGGAAAACCGTTGTTTTAGCAATGAATCAAAGTTCAACTTGATTAATTCAGATGGGATGTGCACGGTAAGGCACGGTAAGGAAACTGCAAAATAAATTTTAAGCACAGAGGCATGGTATTATGGTCTGGACTTATTTTTTATACAATGAAGTTGAAGTTCAAAAAATCTATGAAATTGTGGATCGATTTGTTCATAAAAACATTTTAGAAAGCAAGATGCGATCACATTCAGAGTTAAATATGGCGCTTCAGTGAACGAGTCAGCCCGACAACGACCCGAATCACACTTAAAAACTCATCAAGATTACATTGGCCGGCACAATCATAATGACTTGAATCCCATTGAAAATATTTATGGGATTTTGAAGGTAAAAGTTTCTGGTCAAAGGTTTTTCAATAAGACTGCAATGTATGAAGCCCTGAAACTTAACTGAGAACAAGTACCTTATACCAACATATCTAAATTAATAGAGCCGATGGAGCTCAGATGTGTAGCTGTTATCAAGAATAATGGATCTTACACCAAATATTAATTATGTTGCTTTTATTTTGATCTCAGACAAATTGTATGAAGTCGCATTAATTTTAACTTTCATAAAAAACAAAACCATAAATAAAATATATGCTTTGATTCCTATAATAATTTTTGTGTGTCCCCAATATTTAAAAAAGATACACGATTTTGTAGGAGCGCACTGATATTATTTTGCGCAACACTGTACGTTACGATACAGATTTTTCCCTTCAAAGAAGTAAACATTTTTTATAGTTTTGTTTATTTAATTGAACTAAAAAACATATACAGGCAGGTTCTGCATTTCACTTCCGAATCAACGTGAAATTAAATCATTCAATTGAATTCGATGTTTGGTGCTCTAAATATCACATTTTTTGTTAATACAATTAATAATATTGATAAATTAAATAAATGAATTAATACAAAACGGGAAAAAGTCCAGCTCTTTTAGCTCATTTACAACAACTTCAATATTTCCGTGTATGTTGTAATTCGCGGAATTATGTACATGGCATTGTTGTTGGTTGCTCGCTTCAAAAGCTAGCTATCAATGTTATTACGTGTGTGTTTTTTTTTTTTGGTATTTTCTCGTAACGCACACATGGCGAGTTTTTTCTTGTAGCATTTTCAATATCACTTGTCCGGATTCATTTTATTTTTTGATTTACTGGCTGCGTGTAACATTTGGGACTCGTCAGATGCTTAAAACCTATTTTTGCATTTTTTTTTTTTTTTTTTGAAAGAGGCATTAGCTCAGTGTGCTCATATTGTTGTTTTTGTTTTTAATGTTTTTCGTCGCCATGGAAGCTTTAATTATTTTTATTTTTTTTTTTAAATTTGTTATTTAGCTCACTGCCACGACACCTCTGATCTAGACCACCAGCTATCGAATTAAATTAAGATTAAGTTCACTCGGAAATAAATTTCAGAACCTCCCTGATAAAATGTAATTCAGGACCGTAAAAATCGAAAACTGAAAAAATTGAATTAAACTTGGTATTATACAAGTATGTATTTATTATACCTACAGGCGCTGTACATTGTAAAATTTGGGTGTTGACTTCCGGTAACTGCTGTACCGCCATTTTTATATAATTTTATTAATTTTAAAATACTCGAGCTGAAAAAAGGCCTCTTCCAACTACATTTAGCATCCTTTATATATTTGATTAGAAATTTTTGCAATTATGTATACTTATAATACGAAAAGTAAAGAAACGTGTCTGAGAAATGAGAGAGATTTCATAGCATTAATCATATTGTAATTAAAACAAATTCGTGTGTGGACCTAGATACATAAGCTAGTCAAATGTAATCCAATTTTCTTAAATATAAACAACGGAAACAACTTCTTTAGAAAGAAGCCACTTGTCGCAACTTAAGCTACTTAGATTTGTTACAATTGCTTGGTGCAAAACAACTTCTATGATACAAGACTTTTTCTTTTCAAAAGCCGTTTGAAAAAACATCCAAATTTTTTTTAATCGATTTTTTACTCGATAGCAAGTTATTTGGAAATGCATGTTTAATTTTTGTGCAAAATAAGAAACAAAGATATTTTCTAATATAAATACACAAAACAAGTGTAAAGCATTGAAATGCTTCACCAAATTTCAGTACCGAAGTAAAAGCATTAGAAAAGATTGTGCTTATGAGCTCTTTGACATATCGACATGTGAAATCAAAAAGTCGCAAGTTACATTTATAAAATATTACAGGAGAAGCAAAAAAATTTATAAATTTCTCAAGAGCTTGCACTGAGGGCTTTTAGAAATTTGTTAACAAAAACGTCGTTTTTAGTTGTAGGAGTGTAAAATTTTGCAGGAACATGTAATTTCGTACGGTATACATCATAATTAATCAAAAAGTCGATTTTGAATTTTTGGTAACTTCAGCTGTTTTGATTTCCTATGACGATATGCTCCTGCAAAATCAAACGTTTTTCCGAATGCCATTGCCCAACAAAAGTTCCAATATTAGAAAATTCCATTTTTATTGGACCAAAAGGGAGTACGGAAAATGTGTATCAAAACCATAGATTTACTATGGTTAACGGAAACTGGCTAAAGATATCTTAAACAAAATAAAGAAAAAAGGAAACCATTCAAAGCCTGTTATTTGAAGATACCACAATTACTGACCCTGTTAAATTAGCTGAAAATTTTAATAATTTCTTTGCTTCCATAGGCCCAGAAGTTTTTGCTGAGAATGCAATGTGGAGAACTCGATGCAATTGTTGGTCTAATGAACATTGTATATCGCAGAGCTTCTTCTTTAAGCCATCTCTTCTTTTGAAGCATTAAAGATTATAATATCCCTAAAAAACTCTAATTTGGTAACATTGATTTGTTTTTTAAATAATTTTGTAAAGCGAATTGCTTTAAATATTTGTGAGCGTAGAAACTAGGACATTTCCAGATGAAACGAAGCTGTCTGAAGTTATACCCTTACATAAAAAAGGTGATTGTTCACTTAAAATAACTTCAGGTCAATCTCACATCTTTCCATCTTCGCTAAAGTCCTTGAGAAGGCTGTAAAGACTCGCATATGTTATTTTCTTGAAAAGAACAAACTTTTTAGTAAATGGTAGATAGTTTGGATTCAGGGCAGGGCTATTCACTGAAGATGCCCTTCTTAATATCTGCAAAAATGTTTATTCTGGCCTTAATTATAACCATATAACAGCTGCATTTTTTATAGATATAACAAAGACATTTGATACCGTCGATCACTCTATTTTATTGGCTAAATTATATAATTTCGGAGTACCTCAAGGTTCGGTGCTTGGCCTAGTCCTTTTTCTGATTTTCATAAACTCACTATTTTCGCAAAACTTTGTAGGCAGTATAAATACATTCACTGATGATATGGCCTATACTTTCACAAGTAATTCTCCATTATCCCTGATTTGGAAATATTAAGTCACTGGTTCAAAGTTCATAGATCAGTCCTTAGTGATAAAACGAGAATAATATATTTCAATGTTTTCGACAAAGATTTAGATTTTAGTAACTTTTCCTTTCACTATGGTAAATGTTAAAATTTCTTTTATTCGAACTCTGTTTACTTGTCTAGTAATTACCCCAAATCCTACTATGAAGACCGTTAATGCTCGTCGAAATGTTCCAAGATTGAATGTGTGAAACCCTTTAAATATTTCGGAGTAGTACTTGATTGCAAGATAAATTGGTCTGACCATGCATTTATAATTGTTGAAACTATATTGTTGTTCTAGTCTTTTAAAGTGCATATATTTTGGTCAAAGTTGGAGTATGGATTGACATGTTGGGGTGGTACGCATAATAATAAAGTATATCCGCTTTTAGTCTCGCAAAAACATTCCATTCATCTAATTCTTAAAAAATATCACCGCGAAAGTAATCTGCCTCTTTAACTTGTTTAGTACTTTAAAATCTTAAAAGCAGGTTTCAGTCAATCTGGTTATTCGTTGAGCAGAATTACGATAACTACAACTTAGGCGCTAACACTCGGGACTTACTATCTATGCCACAACACAACTTTCAATTTCTATTAAGGTTTTATATAGCAGTTACTCCAAGGCTCTTTTATAGGCTGCCCATTGCCATTCGATCTATTCGCAGAAAACCTTTATTTGTCAAAAAAGTAAAATCATGGCTTTGTACTCTGTTTTATTATGATGTTGATGAACTCCTCCGTGTAGTCATTTAGTTTGTGGAATGTCTATACAGACTTTTATTTTATAATAACTAATCGCTTACCTTAATAAAGTAATTTTCTCGGTTTTTTTATTTTTTGTGTTTATTTTTTCTTTTTAAGTTTCTTTATAAATTAATTCTGACCCCACTCTGTAATAAATTTATGTCAATTTTTATCATTAAATACTCCACTACTTTTTCCTCTTGTTCTCTGTGAGCTATAGATTATAGTTATTTAATAACTTTATGGATAATGTAGAGTTTATATATCTCTTTTTTGTTTTCTTGCTAAAATTTGTTTAAAAGATATATATGAATTTGTACATATAATACATACCCTGTATATTGCAAAAATATTGATTAAATATAGATTGAATTGAATTGAATAAATGTCATAACATCATCAAAATTCTAAGTACATGTGAAATTAGAATGGCGGGTAAGGAACGCTTGTCCAGAGTTGAAATTGCATCTGAATCTAACGATGTAGTACATGAAGACTCAGGAACAGAATCTGAAGGGAATAAGGTTTTACGAATATTATCAACGTGCAGCATACTATAGCTAAGACAGATCGTAAAGTTTCTAATGATATAAAAATTTCTTATGTAGCAATGGCATGCGATACAGTGGGAATATGATTATCGTGCACTTTTTGTTAGCTTAGCCTTACAAGATATAGGAATGATTTCTTCATCTCATTCTTCATTGGTTGTTGATTGCAAAAAATTTTGAAAACCTCAAAAATCTTTATGAAATTAAATTCAGAGCTCATACGCACTTGAGAATCGAGAGTTTCCTGGACTTTAATTTGATGGTCGTTATTATCACACTATTTCCCAAGTAAAAACATTTGCTAGAATATTTAAGAACATGTCGTTGTTTTAACAGAACTAGTAATACGTCACTTGCTTCTCTAGATGGGGGAACTATTAGTTCAAAAGCCTTTTCAGGTCCAATAGGGAAGAAACTCTTAACATGTGAATATCTTGCAATAGTTTCACTCGTTCTTATTACATCCAATTAACTGGGTATTAACTATTCGGATTTAAGTACAGATCAACAATATCTATATCAAATTGCTCTTGCAGTTTCTACTGGCAATACGCCTGCTAGTATGATGTATATAAATCCGGGTAACATATCGTATTCGAAATGGCTTACGATTGCCAATCGCATCCTTCGTCTTTACGTAACCACCTTAAACCCTTCAAATAACTCGCAAACTTTGGCGAAATTTGTCCTTCAGTACGGTTTGAAATAAAAACCAAACCATATATTTAGTTTGGGAGTTTACACTTGTTTAGTAAGATAGCAAAATCAAGACATTTTGAAAGTGTGGTATTAAAAATAATAGATACAGTTTTTCAGATTAGTTTAAGTTTGCAATTAATACTTTGCCCATTCTAAAAATTTGTTACTGACAATGCTAATAGATAAAAGGTCACACATAAGAGAAATTGCTCTAACACATGGTATATTAAAAATTAAACATAATCATTCTACAGTTCACTAAGATGTTTGTGTATTCAAAATACCTGCATTAAATTTTTCTGCAGTAGATTACTTCGATATAATTATTTGGCAAGACGAAAGCATCTCAATTCTGCCAGTTTTGAATCATCTTTCTTGAGATAGTTTGCAAAATATGAATCTACTAAAGTTACAAATATTTTACATTTTTCATGCCTAATGTGACATCTTTTTGACAATTTTTTTATAAATCAATTCACAATAAACATCTCTAACTACTGCGAAAAATACTTTTATATCACTATCGTCTTTAACTGGAAAAATTCTGTTTGTTCTTATGTTAGTTTCGTTGCTTCTGCAGGCTCAATAGTTTTTTGACTCTAATGAAAATTTGTGATTTTTCAGTTGTGGCTGTTATCTACTGTTTAATATTTAATTTGTTTCTTTGTTTTTTATTTTAAATAAAAACGGTATTTCGCAAAATTAATTAATATTAGTAAGCAATGCATTATAAGTTTGATTTAAATTATAATTTCTTATAAATAAAGCTTCTTGTTCAATGGATTTCTTTTCATTCTCTTATATTTTTTTGTGCGTGTACTTCTTTTTTGTTCTTCTATATTTATTCTATGTACTTCTTTTGTACTTCTTTTTAAAGTCTGTGCGTGTACTTATATTTTGCTCTGAAAATGTTGGTCACATCATTCATGCCATACACAAGCTGTTGAGCGTTCCATAAGGTCGCGTTCAACGCTTTTAGCTTAGCCGAGAGGTTTAGCTGAAAAACGCTTTGTGTATAATCATATGGAAAAAGCTCAAAGCGTTCATAGTGCCAGCATAAAGCTAGCATAAAGCTTAATTTCAAATGCTTTTCAGCGCTTATATTTCCATCTCGCTTGCTCACACAAAAAAATAATTTTGCTTTTTATACTTTGTTGTAGAGCATTTTTAAAATGCTATTCGGCACATGTTTATCTATTTTGCCTGTTAACAATATTTCCGTTGATGTTTTTTGTGCTGAAGTTTTAACCGTTGTTGTGTTGTTGTTGTGTTGTTGCTGTGTTGTTGTTGCGTTGTGGTGCCTTTGTGGTGCTTTTCAGTTGTATGCGATTGTGTATTCTATTTCGTTTGTTTACATAGTTTTCGTTGTTCTTGCTTACTTCTTGGGTACTTTTTATGCTGAACTTTCCACCGTTGTTATGCTTTGTGTTTTCAAGTTCCTTTGAACTTTTGTTTGTTATTGGTTTGATCTTTCATCATCTACATACTCATTAAAAAAAAAATTTACTTTGCAAAACGCGATTGAGGGCATTATTTTCCAAAGAGACAAATGAAAACAAAGCATGTCAGCCATAAGTATAAAGCGCGCACTATGAACACCAATAAGCTCAATAAGCTACTTTATGCAGCGGTGAAAAAGCGTTCACTATGATCAAAAAAAGCTTGACAAAGCAGCTTTATGCATCAGCTTCAGCCAAAGCGTCCACTATGAACGCGGCCTGACACTTGTAACTTGTAGTGAAGATTCCAGATATGGATTATTATTTTTCTTTTAGTTTAAGTTTATTTCAGTATATAAATAAATGCAAAATTACATTGATCCTCAGCGCCAAAAAGGCTTAATAGAGGTAAGAGGCAACTATTATTGATCTTAATAAACTTAACAATGCTCAGTTCAAAAAATTAAGGAAAATAAATAAAAAATTTTAATATAATATATATCAGCCTTAATTGTTTAAAATTCAAGAAGAACTTCAACATTATGTAGCAAATAACTTTTTAAATTTTGCTTGAAACTAGATAGTGTTCGAATATTTTTTAAGGTATCAGGTAACTGGTTATATTCACTTGGTCCAGCAAAGCTAACACGCTGCTTAGTCAGATCTAAGCGACACCTTTTTACCCTCAAGTGTGAGGCTTGTCTTGTTATTCTATTTGTAAGAGTAATATTTTGACTGAACTGTAAGGTATTTGAACCAATTCCATGTAACGATTTAAAAACACGTGACAATAATTGTTGTTTGTAAGAGCCTTGAACAGGGAGTATATTCTTCCCATAATCAATAAATAAACGTGTTGTACTATGCCTCAACGGAAGGTTCAATGCGATTTTAAGTGCTTTGCTTTGAGCTACTTGTAGAGATCGTATTGTCTTTATAACCATATATTATCGGTAAATACGTCAAATGCGAATGCACTAAGGGTTGATAAAGTAATATCTTTGTTTCATTATTTAATTTATTCTTAAATTTATATAAAATTCCAATTCCTGACGCAATTTTTCTTTTTAATGTGAACATATGTGGAGATCCCCAACGTAAGTTATGATCCAGAGTCATACCCAAATATTTTACGATTTTTTCTTCATTTATTGTAATACCGTCAATCTGAACGCTCATCACTTCATCGTTGGCCATGTTGCAAGTTTTGAATCTTATTAATTTCGTTTTGTTTCTATTTAAAATAAATTTAGTCAATATCATATATTCGAAAAGAATTTCGGCATCATACTTAACATGAGTTTTTAACACTTGCAAATGATTATGCTTATAAAATAGACATATATCTTCTGCAAACATAAAAAGTTTATTATTAAAATATATAGTTTTCAAATCATTAATAAAAGTTTTAAATAGTAGCGATCCGAGAATTAGCTGGCCTTGAGGAACTCTACATACTACAGAGAGCATTCCACTATTTGAATCTCCAACTTGAACAATTTGTTTCCTATTTCTGAAATAGTCTCTGAATAAATTTAGAATAGCTGAACTCAACCCGAGCCCATTTAATAATAAAATAAATAAACTGGCCATTTCAGCCCTTGGAAGGACTTTGACCTAGCTTCTATTGATCAATTGTGTTGTGCGTGTTTTTAAATGTTTGATCACAAATGACCGAGAACTGGACCTACGTGTTTTATGCCGACTCCGAACGGCTTATGTTCTCAAGAAGCTTTACATGGCAATTTTTACTCTCTAAGGTTTGCCATTGTCTGCAGAGAGGTGACGACCGAACATAAAAATTATTTCAATTGAAAAAACTTTCTGTCTGAGCTGGAATTGAACCCGGGCTACCACGGTTCTTTAGCTTAGGGGCCACGCACTCTACCCACTATGCTACGGTCGCCAACATTTAATTTTGATAATAAAATTTCGTGATCACCAAGAATAAATGCTTTCGAACAGTTAAAAAACACTTTATTCGTGCACGGATCGCATCTAGAGGTTGTCTGCCAACATTTAAAACAAAAGCAGATTTTCAAAACAGTTTTAAATATAATATATTTAAAACTTTACAAAACTTCCTTAAAAAAAAACAAACAAAAAATACAATGAAAATTAATAAGAACTGTATACAAAAATAAAAACTTCAGAAAACGGAAATCATATGAAATACAATAAAACTTTATAAAAAAAATACAAAAATAAAAACCATAAATGAAAGGATCTCAGATTACAAATACATCGAAATCTGGATAATCGGAACAAAAGTTATAATTTAGACCTGCTATAATAGAATTTCAAATGAAAATCGGAAACAAGATGATATCTGATTGAGCTGAAATTTTCAGAAATGTTTAACAACATTAGCTCACAAAACAAATTTTCGATCCACCTTGATACGGACACATCAATAATATGTAAATAAATTGTATCTTTATCTATATTCTATACATTATTTATTTATTATGTAAAAGGCTTCCCACGTATCTGCGACGACGCTAAACTTAAAAACTACTGAACTGATTTTAGTAAACAGTTTCAACAATAATAAATGCTATAAATACGATTTGTTAAATGAACGCTCAAACTGTGAATAGCCTTAATGTAGCTGCGAGGCCTCCAACATCTGTACACAATTCTGCATTACATTTGTTCAGGCATGGCCGCTAAGTAACTGATGCCATCTACCTTACACAGTAAACCGCTTTTGCAGAATTCTTATAAAACTTTAGGTGATTTTTTTGTGCTCTGATTTATATTGCAAAATTAAATAAATATTTAGTGGACGGATTGCCAAAAGCAAACATTCCTAAAGACGGATAATGTGGAATACAGGTAAATTGCTGGACATGTAAAAATGCAAACGAATAGTAAAAAAAAACAAATATTTTTAAGGTGGAACAAAAACTGACATCTGAATTTACGGTAATGTGGAGCGAAAACTATTTGGTTTTTGCAAATTTTATTTTCAACAAGCAGCTGTCAACAAGCAGCACAATGCAACAGCAAACAAAGGTTTCCTCTCTTTGTCGCGAGGGCTTCTCACAATATAACACGACAGCCATGTTGTGTAGTTGCTTTCAGGGAGATTCTTTCTGTTATACAGTGTTGATTAATTTTCTTCGCAAATGTTTAGATGGGAGTTGCCAGAATTTAGTAATAAGCATAAATTATGCTTTGTAGCCTTGCCAACTAACTTTTCCCGACTTAAGATTGTATTAGTCTATCTATCTAGACCATATATCTATCTACAGTGATGCGCAAAACAATAGCAACAAAATCAGTGCGCTGCTACAAAATCGTGTATCTTTTTTAATATTGGTGACACACTAAAATTGTTATAGGAACCAAAGCATATATTAATACATCATATTAAAAACAAATTATATTCAAATTTGGTTTTGTTTTTTTTATTTTATATAAAATTAATGTGACAACATTCAAATTGTCTGAGAGCAAAACAAAAGCAGCATTATTAATATTTTCTGTAAGATCCATTATTCTTGATAACCGCTGCACATCTGAGCGGCATCGACTCTATTAAATTAGGTATGTTGGTATTAGGTATTTGTTCCCAATTAAGTTTCAGGGCTTCAGACAGTGCAGTCTTATGGGATTTAAGTCAATGTGATTGTGCCGGTCAATCAAGGACTTGAATCCCATTGCCTCTAATGTAATCTTTGAGGAGCTTTGAAGTGTACTTCGGGTCATTGTCGGGCTGAAACGTTCACTGTAGCAACAAATATCACTCTGCATTTTCTCGCATATTGCTTTCTAAAATCTCTGTATATGCAAAACGATCCATAATTCCATCGATTTTTTGAAATGGTTAAACTTCATTATAGAAAAAATAAGTCCAGACCATTATACCACCACCTCCTTGCTCAAAATTTATTTTGCAGTTTCGGGCTTCAAGTCGTGTACCTGGGCGGCGCCGTACCGTGCACATCCCATCTGAATTAATCAAGTTGAACTCTGATTTATCGCTAAAAAAACAGTTTTCCATTTTTGAACGGTCAAATTTAGGTGCTCTTTTGCAAGACTGAGTCTAAAAAACAATAAATTGCAACTCGTTGTCACAAATTCCTACAGAATTGTTTAAATTATAACACCTCAGCTTGTTTTTTATGCTTAGCTGTAAGCAAAGGTTTCTTTGCCGGTCTGTAACTTCTTAAATCGTTCTCAACGGCTCGTCTTCGAACTGTGCTGTGATGGATACCTAAACCAAGTCTCCCAACAACCTCTTTGAATGTGGCAAATAGATTTCGTTTGAACACGTCACAAATGTTTCTGTTATCACGCAGCGATGTCTTCCACGGCCGCCGTCTTTAATGTACCGTTGTTACATCTTTTGTGAAGGTATATTTCTTCATTAATCTGCAAACTATTGACCGATTAATATCTATTTGTTTCACGTTAGATATTTGCGAATTTTCGTTTTTATATTCTTAAATAATTTTTAATTTAAGAGCTTCACAGTATTTAAAACAAGCCATTATAAATGGAACAGTTAATGCCACAACTAGCGCAAAAACAAAACTAAACTTAAATGTTTATGACTCACAAACAACACGTTCTTTACAATAACGGAATTTTAACCGATAATTCTTGGAACTTCTGTTCTCTTTTTACATTTTTCAAGCTTTGTTGCTATTGTTTTGCTCTCAGACAAATTGAATGTAGTCACATTAATTTTAAACTTAGTAAAAAAAGCAAAACCAAATTTGAATATGATTTGTTTTATATATGATGTATGAATGTTTTCTTTGATTCCTATAATCATTTTTGTGTGCCCCCGATATTAAAAAAGATACATGATTTTGTAGCAGCATACTGATTTTGTTGCTATTATTTTGCGCAACACTGTATATATACTATGAAAAGCGTTGTGACACTGCACGGATGTTTGACAATAATGCGAGAACCACTGAACCGATTTAGACGATATAGATACCAAACGATTTGTTATTTAAACTTAATCGTGATAAGCTATTAATATTTTTGGCCACTCCTACTTTTCACGTCTACATTATGCTAAAAATACTTCGTTTCGTACGGTTTTGGTCGTACAAGACTACAATTTGGTCATTTTGTTTGTATAGTTACTTAATTTATCTGTTCTAAAAATGGGTTTCCACGCCCCCTTTAACCGCCCAGAAATCAATGAAAATGCTATATTTCAAACAGTTTTGGTCGCATAATACTACGTTTAAATTGCTCATTTGGAATCAGCCATTCAAAAGTGCTTACATTGATTTTTTTTCTGCGAAAGTATCTCATTTCGTTTGACAACTGGTTCTTTGTTTTGTTTTTACTGGTTGATATTGATGATGATACACGTGTATAAAATGATTTGTTGTTTGACGTTTTACTTTGTTTTTAGTATGTTCGGTGTTTTTTTATACATACTCCATTGAATGCGTTTGAAATAGTTTGTAATAAGTTTTAAGCATAGTACAATTATTATATAGTAGGAGCGACAATTTTTGCTGCGATAAACGTATGTCAAACAAAAGAAAATCAAAAGAAGAGCGTGCTATGGTGGCTATGGAGATATCGAAAATGTTTTGTGTCACACAAAGAAAATAAAAAAATAAATTTAAAGTAAGTTGTAAATAATGTATGCAAATTAATAAATTCCAAAATTAATCTTTTTCTTTGTTGATAGAAAGTGAAACTCCACGATACGATGTCAGTGGTGCATTAAGAAAAGTATTGAAAAAAAACTGTTATTGAAAGCTCGTTTTGTTGTTGTTCGTTTTTGTTGCCTTTATAGCAGCTCGTGAGGAAAAAAGTTGTTGTCAAGGCTACCTGATAAATTTTTTATCATGGTTTTAAGAACATATCCAATCTCATTCAATTGTTTTAAATCAGTTGAATTGCAACTGAAAATTTGTATGGAAAATGAAATGACTTCGTTCTCATTTAGCTGAATGGGCTGAAATTAGTCACTTAACCCAATGTTAACGTAGTATTTATAAGACTAAAATTTGATAATGTAGTTTGTAATATTTGAAAATTTTTTCACAGAAATTATTTTTAAACTGTAGAACATTGTAAATATTGTAAAATTCTCAAAAAATAAAATTTTATACAAAAAATTATAGGGGGTAATGACATAAACTGTTTATTGAGCTTTGTGTCAAAATTAAGCAAATTTTGAGATAAATGATATGTACCATGAAAGAGTGGGGAAAAAGGAAATTGAAAAAAGAATTATAACAAAAATATCTTTTGGCCTATTTTTTGAGTACAAATTGAATATTTTAAAGGTTTTGTGAAAACAATAAAAAACATTGAATTGGTGAAGTAACGGTTTATCTTTACTCATTTCTCCAAATTCGCTTAATTGACCTTTCAGACAAAGGAAATTTGATGAACATCGATTTGAAAATGGCCGAGATGTTTGCTTGCAAATTAAAAAAATTTCAAATTTTTATCGTTTTTTTCTCATTCTAATTTTAATTCTAAAGAAAATGTGTTATATTGAGAACATATGTACTTTTCAAGACATCGCAATAATTTTATTGTCATCATAAAGAAAATTTTCAATTCGCTTGGTATACGTACAAAATATTTTAGAATAATTTTTCGCTTACCGTTATTTTTATTAATTAACAAATTTTATAAAAAAATTTGCTGTACTGAGAAAATCTATTGTTTTCGAGATATAGCCAAAAATTAAGAAACTTAAGAAGAATATATTCATATTCAGAAACTAAGTTTTTACATATTTTTTTACAAATTTAAAAAATTTTTTACCAATATTTTATATAATCCTGTTATGCAGGACTTATTAAAAAATCAAAAGACAGAAAAAGCCAAGCAACCTGTTGTCACCGTAACAATTACTGTAAGAAGGTAATTCAAATTAAATAAAGTAATTTTTTATTATTAATACCATTTTTTAATTATTAAACAAACACAAATATTTTTATATTTTGTATTTGAAGATAAAACAAAATACTTTAATTTTAAGATTTCAAATTTTTACATGGTATTTAATATTGTTATCGCAGGTGAAGCAGCGAGTATTTGCTAGTATTATATAAAAATGTTGAGTTGTTTCATAAAACTACAGTAGTATATAGCAGTTTTTATAAAAAAAAAAACTTAAGACCTTCTGTGCTCTGAAGGACGGGATTGAGTTGTAAAGAGGAAGGACGAGTCTTAGATTAAATATAAGTTTCTACGCAAGACCACTTTTATGAGTAAAATGTAAGCAGCAAGATGCAGCAGCACAGACAAACAACATTATTAAAATGTCATTAGTTCAAGGAAATTAGAAAAACAGCTATTCATAAGATAAAAATGAAATAGCAAGAAACCAAAACCTGAAAACAGAGTTTGAAAAGAAGAGTTGTTCAAGGAAGTGAGAAGAAGATGTTGTATCCAACGGTAGTTTATTTATGATGGTGTATTTTAATACATTGTTTGTATGCATATTGGTGCTATGCGAAAATCGATTACAAGTAATGAATAAATTAATTGCTTAAAATTGCATTGATTAAAAAGGTTGATTAAGCAGAAAAGATTACCGTACATAAACAAAAAACATTTTAAATTGAGTCAGTGAATGAACGTGTGCATAATTGTTAATGCATATAAAAAGGAAACTCAATTAACTGTCACGGTGAGATTTACAAGAGTGTGACATAGAAACAAAGTCACGTCGATAATGATTTTTAATTTTTTCGCTACACTATTCGCATAGTTTTTACTGTGAATTAATTTTGAGAAGAGTTTGGGACTGAAAAATGATATAAAAAGGATATATGCATATATTACAATTACAATATTCTTAAATTTTATCGTTTTCCACAGAATTACAGATCTTCAAGAAAATGATTTGGCATTACTAAAAAGTGTTGTTTTGCAAAATTAATTTTATTTTTTATTTTTGTTGTATAAAACAATGTAATCTAAAAATTTTAAAATAAGAGCCAAAAAGACTCCTGATCTTTTTATTTTTTTTTTTTTAACCTGAACTCGAATGTAACTTTTTCAAGAATTTAGTCCCTAACTGAAATCCACGTTTTGATAAACATAAAAAAAACGAATGAGTGATATTGCAAAAGTAGTGCATCACTTGTCATAAACTTTATTAATGAAAAAATAGTAATGCATTACTTTAATAAGAAATTAGTGCAATGCAAAAAATAATTAATGAAATTTAAGTAAACTCGCATTTTCATTGATTTCATTAAGTTACGGAAGAACAATGCTTTACCTTATTTTTATTATTGTTATGTTTAACTAAAACCACTGTTAGTATTCTTCCAACTCTTTACTATCAATCTTATTGGCTGCATCTTATTCTACGGTTTACATGTATTTATAAATGAAATTATTTCGCCAGCAATGTGCATTGGCATGGCTGACTAGGTGGTGTCATGAATAATGGCAATTTGAAGTTTTGTGTATGACCGTTAAATGTGTCATTGACTTTAATCAGCTTGAGTAACCCAGCGAATACACGGGACAGTGCAAGTCCGAAAAACTCAATGACGCATAATCATAGTCGACATAAAGTACACTTTAAATTCAGTAAAGTGTACTTTTAAATAAAGTATCTAGTTAGAGTCAAAGTATCTAGTTAGAGTCAACTAGAGTTAATGTCTAGTTAGATTATACTCTAACGCTTAAAGTATGCTTTGACTTTAAAACAAGGAAAAGCTGTAACTAAAGAAGTTAGCAATCTATTAAAAAGTCATTTTTGTGGTGAAGAAAGTGAAAATGTTTCATTTAGAAAGAATAGAAAGAGATTTCGACATATTAAACAACGATAGATGGTTCAGACGTGCAAAAACATATAAAAAAAGAATGGACCCTTTTGATCTAGAAGATGACGACTTTTACAGCCGATACAGGTTTGATAAAGTCACAGCTCAGTTTTTAATTGATGCGTTAGGCATTGAAGAAGCGAGCAACAAACGAGATCTTCCAGTGCCGGTAAGCATCCAAGTTCTGTGCACTTTGCGATTCCTTGGAAGAAATGTGCATCATAGCGATATGGGCAAGTTAATTATTTTTTTAATAAATTTATGTATTCGTGAACGATCTTTGCTTTTATCATCTAATAAGTATACTTTGAAAAAATTAAAAAATTAATATAATTTAGCTGATATAATATAATTTATAAAAAGCTGATCTTCATGGATTATCTCAGGCTACTGTTGGAAGAATAATTAAAGATATTTCAAGACGTATCGTCTTATTGCTATCACATTTCATTCGCTTTCCAAATGGCAATGATATTACTGAAGCTAAAAATCAATTTTACAGTATTGCTGGATTCCCCAAAGTAATTGGAGCTATCGACTGCACCCACGTACGCATAAAGTGTACGGCAAAAAATATTGGTTTAGAGATGGCGGGTCATTACTTTAATAGGAAAAGATATTATTCGTTGAATGTACAGGTATTTTTTCTAAATGTACCTTATATATATGCAAGAACTTGCCTCTCTATCAATCCACCAGATTGTGTGCGATGCAAATTGCAGAATTCTCGATATCGTTGCTAGATCCCGTGGTTCAAAACACGATGCTAGAATTTGGAACACCTGCCAACTGAAAACTCGCTTAGAAGTAAGCAAACCAGAACACAATGGGATCTTACTTGGCGACGCAGGCTACCCTAACTCAACAATTTTGTTAACTCCAGTTAGAAATCCTTCAACTCCTGAGGAGCAAAGGTAAATTAAAATGGATTTCAAATTAATTTTTTTTTTCAATGAAAGCACTTTTACAAAAATTGTTTCAACTGTACCGCTAAAGGCGAATTTACACGATTCACTATCATCCTTCACTTTGGATGAATCATCTGATTTGTAAAATGTAAATTGAGTTTCATCTTTAAAATGAAGATGATTGTCATCCACATTGAACAGTGAAAGAAGTAGAAGGTCTTCCTACTTTTGATGAAAGTGAAAGCAAACCGAACTGATGTGTCATTCGTACTAAAACACAATTGAAAGGTGTTAACATAATTTAAAGCAGAAAGTTTATACTTTTTTTTTATTTAATTGCTGAATAGCTTTTATTTACTTAATTTTTTAAAAGTCAATAAAATTAATCAGCCAGAGAATATATTTTGACATTCAACACCGAATCATCCATCAAATTTCAAATTTACACTTTGAATAATGTAAATTAAAAATTGATTCACTGTCATCGTTCAACGTTCACTATCATCGTTTTTAATGAAATGTGTCAATTCGCCTTAAGTCACTGTATATTTTCTTGATCTAATTTTTTTCCAAAATGTTATTTATGTGTTTTCTACAAAAAATTCTAGTATCAAAATAATTTATGTGAAAAAATTACCCCAATATCTCTTTCCAATCAAAAGTTATGACTAAAAATCTATTTTTTATACAATTGACTATCTATAATAATAACATATCTATCTATATGTAATAAAACTAATTTTCTGTTTGTTTGTTTGTTTGTATACAAATCTTAACGGCTCAACAGATTTCGCTCAAACTAAGTACACGTACTAAGTGCGTCCCAATTTAAAATGTTACATACTTAGTTTTAGCCACGCCCCCTCCGAAGTTTTTCAATTAACGGTAATTTTGTTTACACCGTAATACTTTTTACCGTCGGAGTTTTTTGTGTATTTAGTTTCAAAAAATTCAGGTATTTTGACATCAAAAACACTCACATATATTAAAAATTGTAGAAATTTTCAGTACAACGACTTTTTCATAAAACATCGTTACCTAAGAATGAGAAAAAAACGACATGAAAGTCAAAGTTTTGTCTTTCGTTGAAATATCTCCGCTGTCCATTAATATATTTCATTCAAATTTTTTTGTTCAAAAGCTCAATTAAATCACTTTACAAAAATAGGTTTAACTGTACCGTTAAGTCAGTATATATATGTTTTATGATTATGTCAAAAAAGGGTCCAAAATTGGACTCAAAAATTGTTGTTGTTGAGAAAATGAAATCAATTAAAAATTGCACATCTGGCTACTTTTCATATGACATAGCATTCATTTGCAAAAATTCTTCCAGCTAAGCGCAAAAATTATTTTACTGTTTTTGTCATCAAAACAACAAGGGTTTGATATTTTTCGCGAAATTTATTTTTTCTAAAATGTTGTTTTTATATTTTTTACAAAAAAGTCAAGTCTCAACAATAATTAATGTGAAAAAATTACCCCATATCTCTTTCCATTCAAAACATATGGCTAAAAATCTATTTTTGCATACCTTTGACTATCTATAGTAATAAAACTAATTTTTGTATTAAAATTCTCTTTCCTTTATGCCCACTTTTTCTAAAGTAATTTTTAAATGTTTGGCATTTTAGATATAGCAAAAGCCATATTGCGACTCGTACCAAGATTGAATGCTTAAATAGGCAGCTTAAATCTAAGTTTCGACTAATACTTGAAAGGCTGAAAGTTGACCTGAACACAGCTGTAGCTGTTGCCGTACTCCACAATATTCCGAAGGAACGAATTTTTTCATGTAGGTGTTTTTCCTATAAAATTGTATGCTATTTTATATACGATATATTTGTTTTAGATTTGGACACTGATTCCACTGCTAGCCGAACATTGAACAGCAGTGAGGTCATAGAAGTATCCTCATCGAATTCTGGAAGAGCGTACATAAGCGCATTTATCAATACCTACTTTTGACTTACATTGGCACTTATCCAATTATATTGAAAACTGAATTTATTTGTTTAGAAAATAATAAGTATTTATTGCAAAAATTTATTTATAAAAACAAAAACAAGTTTGTTCTATAGACACTTAACTAAAGTATAGTAAGTCCAGTTTTTTTTATTCATTCTTACAACTGGAAAAAGCACGCACCAAGAAACTCTTATAGAGTATATAAACTAATTTGAAAAAGAAACAGTTATGTTTAAGTTCAGTCTTTTAAGTTTAAACTTCATTAAGGCACTATTTATATAAAAAAACAAATAAGTCTATTCTGAAGACATCTCAAAACTACAGCATTTACAATTGTAATTCAGAAAAAACAATTCAAATTCAGAAAAGATAAATTGAAATTCAAAATTTTTATTTGAAACTAGCTGAAACCCGGCGCGCTGCCACGCTCCCTTGCATGTAAAAATTGAAGTCGAATACTGAATTTCGATGCTGTGCGACCTATAAATCCAAAGCTGCTAGATATCCCATATTTGGGTTGTATGGGAGGTGCAACGCCCTCTTGACCAACGCCCATTATATGTGATCAATGAAACTGAATGTGTAAATTAAGGTCGAATACGGAATTCCGACGCTGTGCGATCTATAACTCCAAAGCAAATCGATATCGCAAATTTGGGACAAATAAGAGGTCCCTTGGCGAACGCCCATAAAATTAAATCAATGAAATAACATGTGTACATTTAGGTCGAATACTTAGTTCCGACGCTGTGCAACAAATAACTCAGAAGCTATTCGATATCGCAAATTTGGGTTGTATGGGAGGTGTCACTCTCCCTTGTCCAACGCCCAAAAAATGTTACCAATGAAAGTACATGTGTAAATTAGGATCGAATATAATTCCAAAGCTATTCGATAGCACAAATCTGGGTTGTATGGGAGATGCCAGTCCCCCTTTTCCTACGCCCACAAAATGTTATTAATGAAACTGCATGTATGAATTGAGGTCAAATACTGAATTCTGACGCTGTGTTACCCATAACTTTAAAGCTTCTGTAAATTTAGGTCGATTACTGAATTTTGATGCTGTGCGACCTATAACTTTAAAGCTATTCAATAGCACAAATTTTGGTTGTATGGGGGGAGGTGAAACACCACCGTTTCCAACGCCCATAAAATGTTATTAATGAAACTGCATGCATAAATTGATCTCAAATACTGAATTTCGATGCTGTGTGACCTGTAACTCCAAAACTATTCGATATCGCAAGTTTTGGTTGTATCGGAGGTTCCACTCCCCCTTGTTTAACTCCCATAAAATATCATCAGTGGAACGACATGTGTAAACTGTGGTTGCATATCGAATTTCGAGGCTGTGCGACCCATAATTTGCTCCAAAGCAATTTGATATAGCGAATTTTGTATATATTTGTGGGCGGTAAAAGGGGATGTGGCAATTTTTCTTAAACCATCTCGTACTCGAAACAAATCCACTGCCAAAATTTTAGCTCGATCGAACCAGTAATTTCAAAGTCTCTTTATCTTTTCTTAAAAGTAAGCGTAGCTATAGTGGGACCACGCCCATTTTAAGTATAGTTACCGAGTTATCATACAATCTTAATTACCAAATTTAAGTTTAATACGACAAAAACTGTCTTAAATATAGCATTTTTATTAATTTGTGGGCGGTAAATTTTTAAATATGCCTGTATTCATTGGCGTCGGAAGCGGGGGGCAAGGTGGGCAGTTTCCCCCCCCACTTTTTTAGCTAGATAAACAATTTAAAAGGAAAAGTTATTCAAAATATCAGTTTTTTTACAACGATAATATTTTTGTATCATATATTTTCCTCTTCTTTCTCTCTTCTTCATGTTTCATGTGAAGAAATTTTGGTGAACTTTTTTTGCACCACCATTTGTACTGCCCCCCCATTTGTACTGCCCCCCCAGATGAAATTCGCTTCCGACGCGATTGCCTGTATTGTTCGCGTAAGTGCAAGCAATAAGTTGACAAAGCTTTATCGCAATCGGATGAACGGTATTGCAGCAAATAGCGAACGAACAAACAAACAAACATTCATTTTTATATATTAGATGTAAGAAGCATGGCCGTAGCTTGAATTTTTGAAAGCTGCTACCGGCCTAAGCCCCATTTTCGATTTCGACACATATTTTTATTAGATTTTTGGCAATAAAAAAGGGGAGGGCGAAATAAGTTTGGGGCTTTTATGAAGAAATTAGGTCAAAAAATTGCAGTTCGGGGCCCCTCACCCCTTTTTTTATTGCCTAAAATCTAATAAAAATAAGTGCCGAAATCGAAAATGGGGCTTAAGCCGGTAGTAACTTTCAAATATTGCAGCTACGGCCATGATAAGAAGGTCTTTACTTCTTGTAGAAAGGGGAGTGGCTTCGCCCACTTTTAATATGAAGCGACTTCTTCTGATACCAACACCATACGTACCAAATATAATCACCCTACGGCTACCATTGCCTGAGAAATGAGGATTTAAAGTTTTGTTTTGTATGGGCGTGGCACCTCCCCTTTGTCTAATCACAACTTTAAGTAGCCTATACCTTAACCTTCCCGGGACTTTTTTGAACATTTTGCAAAAAACCCTATCAAAATCGGATGAGCGGTTTGGCAGCGCATAAAATACGAACAAACCAACAAACAAACAAATATTAATTTTTATATATTAGATTCAGAAAAAATTATTTGAAATTCATAAAACGTGAATTTCAATTGATCTTTCCTAAATTCCAAATAATTTATTCTGAATTCCAAATGAAAACTTTAAATTTTAATTTTTCTTCTTTATCTGAAGGCGAAGAAGTTCACACTTTAAAACGTGTAGCTAATTTGACTGATCTTGTTGCCTTTTTATTTATTCAATTTCAGTCTTAAGTTGCTCCATCTTCATCAAATGAAGCTCGTCCGTCTGTGCCGATTCTTTTGAGATCTGTTGTTGCCTTTCCCTCATCACATCTGCTTTGGAATTTGGAATTTCTGTTTTGGAATTTCTAGCATGGACTGAATTTTAAGGTCTCCTTCGTCCAATGTTGTAATATTCATAACATTTCCTGTAGCTATAGTCGCCTTCCTTACATCCGCAACTGCCCTTTTAGCACCCTATTTCATCCTCATCCACTACTGTTTCAACCGTGGAACGTCCCGAATATAGCTAGAGGCCAACATGTCCACTCTAATGGCACTCCAAGCAGCTTTCTTTTTGCGGATCATTTTCAAGTAGTTAGTTTTACTCTCAAATATATTTATGTGAGCACTCATCAGCTCCCGCAAACATTCCTTTTCAGCAATGCTCCAGTTGTGTTCACGCCTTCTTACCTACGATTTATGTTGTTTAAATTTGATAAATAGTTAATAAAATGGTGCATTTCTTATATTTACTTCTTCTGCGATATTTTCAAATAGTTTTTCTTCTAGCGATGTGTATTTGGAAAGTTGGGCAATCAATTTTTCTGTACAATAAACCACCAGAGTTGCCATTCTGATCTTAAGAAGGCACTTCTACGTAGAAGCATGTAATAAACTGACTATGATAATTGAATAAATAAAGTAGGCTTTATTTTTTTAGTTAATAGCTAACTAAAGTCGACTTTGAGGTGGGACTATGATTACGCGCCAAAAAATTTAAACATTTTTACTAATACACTTATATTTGATTCACTGTCCGCTGTTCACTATCAGCGCTACTGTCAACGAAATTTCAGAGACAGTGGATTTTGGCACTTGCAGAGAGTGAAGGGATTGAAGTGTTGGTTTTGTTGTGATTTTAGAGATATTTTCGGATTTTTCAGGATATCTGCTATTTTAACAATAAGCAACACTAAAAACTTGTTTGATTGCAAACAAAAATGAAAGCGAAGCTCAATACGACGCAAATATTAAAGAAAATTAAATATACACAATTAATAGTTATATAATTAATAAATTTATATTTTTTATAATTATATAAAAATAATTATTAAAGAAAAACCGCAATTGCAGCGAGAATTCGCATTCGACGACATCTTGTTAATCAACTTGCTCTTACGCTTGCAGTCGCTTGCAACTTGCAGCTAATTTCGAGTTTTTTTAATTTTTCAAAGACAATATGCATGCTTTACTTTCGAACTTGTACCGTCCCGTGTAGACGCAGGGTAATGTATCGCGCTATGTTTAATTGAGAAATGATTTTATTGAATTGCTGATCTAGTTCGGTCAGCTTGAGTAATGTATCGTATTATGCTTAATTGAGAAATGTCATCCATAACATTACCTTATTTAATGCAGTTGTTCCAGGTCTGGTTATTATTATCAGTGAGGACACTAGTGAGGACACTTAAAAAAACAAAGCTAAACCGGCAAAACAAAAAGTCAAAACAAGCTAAATGGCGTGAAAAAACAAGCTAAAAAACAACTTGATCTTTTACATAGAACTTTAAGGTTTCTATTTAATTTTTTACATACCATTTAATTTTAATATACCGCTCACCATCTAATTCGAAGCATTTTGTGAAGGTACTTCCGAAAAAACATTTTTTTGACCAAACGTAGGGATATTTTGTCATATATTCGACATTTACAGTCCGATCTTAATGTATGATATATCGATGCTTTTGTCTTGAGAAGACTAATTTGTTTGCTCTAAAGGTCATTGCCTTAAAGTACCCCATTCTAGAACTTACCCACCAAATTTCAGTTCTTAAAAACCTTACGTCCTTTAGCGCTGTATCTAGGATTTTTTCGGGGGGTTTGCTAAAAAAATTGCAACCAATAAAAATAAAAAATTTATTTTTATTTTATTTTTTATTTAAAATTAATTTTCAAATAAAAAATTCATTTTTATTGTTTTCATTTCTAAAAAATAAAAATTAGGGTAGAGCGAGGACGGTTTGACGAAAAAATATATTTTCATAATTTTCACTAAAAATTTAACGCATCGCTAAAAATTTGATAGTGGATATTGTTCCTTTATTAGTTGACGTGCAAATCATTTATTTTCCAAATGTGCTTACCAAATCATTTTCTTGGGATGGAGCTAAGCAAAGGAAATGGGAAAGTGTCAAATCTCCCCACTTGTGGGAGAACTTAACACAGCCTTAGAAGTATTTAACAGCATGAAGTAGGAACTCGCTTGCAACACGGTTTCCAGAAAAAATCTTCAGCCGATAAATTAATGTTGTTTTATTTATGGTATATTTTCGGGCAGTACTTGTAAGCGTTTCAATGTTATTTTTAATAGGCAGTTATGCTTTTAAAGAACTTTTTATCAAGAACCCCGGTGGGGTGAAGAGTTTCGGTGGGTGAAGCGTTTCGGTGGGTGAAGCTTTTCTCCTGTCAAATTTTGACAGCACGGTGCATATAAACCAGTGGCATACCGTCACGTGTTACTTTTATTGCCGCACAATTTTTCATACAGCGAAGCGTTCGACATACATTGTGTTGCTCTTTCAAAATGGTGGTATAAATTTCTTTCCAAAAATTTTTTGATCAAGTTAATTTATCGTGTTTTATGCCAACTACTGAACACAAATTCAACGTAAATATATCAATCAAGGTAAATATATCAGTCAAGGTAAATAAATATATCATTGCTGGTTTAATGTTGTTCTTAACCCTTTCCGTCCCCACCTACACATTTGTGTATGCATTTTTAAAGAGCAAGAACTATGTTGCTATGCCGTCTTTACCCCCTTCTTTTATTGTTTTAGCACTATTTGCTATCCATTTTTCACTCTGTTATGAGCTTTTGTGTATATTTTTTCCGCATTTGGTCAAACACGTGGTACGCAACAAACATGTTTCGGAGCGCGAAAGATAAAAAATGTAAGTGTGATTATTTTGTTAAAATTTATCTAAATAAAGGAAGATTTTGCTATATTAAAGTAATAAAAGCATTATATTTTATAAATATGTGCAAAATATGTACATAAGTGCAAAAAATGGTTGTGTTTTTGTAAGAAACATATGTGCCTACACATATGTGTGGTATGGGTCCTTACTAGCTCACTTTTTTACATTACAGCCAAAAAATATGATTTGGAAAACCAAGCCGATGTTGAAGAAGTACTGAAATTAATATGCAATGAATCTGATATTGACAGCGATAGTTCATCAAATATTGAGTCTTCGACTTCGGCATCAGATGATGAAGATTCGGATGTTGAAGTCAGCGCGCACACTTCTTTAGAGGACGCAAATATCGCTGATACTAACAACGTCGATGAACCATTGCAGCAGACTGGGAGGCAATTGTTGTGGAAGAGAGGAACATTTCTTGCATATGTTAGTCAATTGCAAGGAAATTGTCACCAGGCAATGGACCCTCAACCAGCACTAAAGTACTTCGAAAGGTACTTTGCTGATGAACATTTTGAAGACGCAGCAATGTACACTAATATGTACCACCTTCAAACATTCGGCACTGAGTTGAAAACAGATTCAACCGAAGTAAAAAACCTTTACGGTGCGCATTTATATTTCGGCTGCATCAAACTCCCTCGTTTGCGAATGTACTGGGAAAAGAAGTTCGGCACTAACATCGTGTCTGATAAAATAGCTAGAAATCGCCTATTTTTGTTAAGAAAATTTCTTCATTTTGTAGACACTGCAGAGACTCTAGAAGAAGCCAATTCAAATTATCTGTGGAAGGTTCAACCAGTTATTGATGCTGTCAGATCACGATGCCTTGCCATTCCAAGGAATTTCGAAAATTACTCCATCGATGAGCAGATGATACCGTTCCTAGGAAGATTGCCGATGGGACTAAGACAATATGTTCGCAACAAACCGCGTCCAGTTGGCCTTAAAAACTTCATGATTACATCGTCAACTGGTACTACTTGCACTGATTTAATGAAATTTTTATTTATAACTTTTATTTTTTCAGGTATTGTTCTAGATTTTGAAGTTTACCAGGGCATGAAAACACCACTTGGAGACCGATCTCTGGGCTTGGGTCCTAGCATTGTTCTTCGTCTGGTGAGAACTGTGCCAGTAAAGTCGTCAGTGTTTTTTGACAGGTATTTTACCACGGTACCGCTTTTAGCGCGATTGGCTGAATTGAGTTGAATTTGCACGGAACAGGCACGATTCAGGTCAATCAGTTACGCAATGTCTGTTTGAAAGATGACAGACGCATGAAAAAGGGAGAATCTGATCAAATAATTAGATCAGATGAAAAAATTGTTGTAGTCAAATGGAAGGACAACAAATCCGTAACACTCGCTTCTACAGCATATGGACAAGATCCAGTGGGTAGCGTGAAAAGTTGGAATAAGGAGCAGAGATGCAGGATGGAAATGCCTTGTCCCGCCATCGTCATGAAATATAAAAATAACATGGGAGGAGTGGACATTTGCGACCAAATGATAGAGTGCTATAGAACTTGGATCAAGTCAAAAAAGTGGACACTAAAAGTAGCTCTTCACTTTATCGATTTGGCAATAGTGAATTCTTGGATGAAATATCGGCGCCATTGTCAGTCCAAAAATATGCCACGAAAATGCATTAAGGATTTGCTAGCATTTCGGTTAGAAATTGCAGAAGCTTTGCTCTGTAGACCCAAAAGAAAACTACACGAACTGAACGAGTCAAGCAGCAGTGAGGAATAAGAACAGATAAATAAAACCCTTAAATGCTATCCTTTGCCTGGAACAAGCAAACGGTTGTGGACAAACTGACGACAGCTCGAGCATGCCGGTTAAAAACATGCCATAATCACACGCGTACTCGGTGTGAAAAATGTAACGTTTATTTGTACTGAACCAATGAACTAATTTTTTCTATTTTATTATTTACTATTTAGAGAATAAGAAACTGAAACCAATGAACTCATTTATTTTACATTATTTTTTGTTATACTTATTTTGTTGGGCAAAGCCATCATTATTTTAATATGAAATAAAAATTTTAAGTTTTTTTCCATCTAAAAAAAATTTGCGTATTTTGACAGAGTAAAGTCCCAAGGTACACATATGTGTATGTAATGTTTCTAAGGACATGAACTTTGTACCTACATAAAAAATACATTTTTGTGTTTGTTTTGGGATAAATATCATATCCTGAAAGTTTAATTGAAATCCGTCGATTTTGAAGTATCTTGGGACGGAAAGGGTTAAAATATATAAAGTGTTTGTGAAATATCTATCGAGCTGTGTTTTCAATAAGAAACATTTCATCCCAAAAACTCCGTTTTAATGCGTATTTAGTGTTTTTGTGTGTGTTCAATGCGTTTTTATTGGTTTTTTTGGCATTTTTCAATTCATTGCAGCAAATGCGACCGGCCTTATCACTTGACATGCGTCGACATGGGCAACCGTGGCTACTACACCTGTCGAAACTGCGACCTCGATATTATTGATGAATAATAAATTTAAATTCGATGGCTTAAGTCTTCAGTATTTTAGTTTCTTGCTGACTCGAGGCCATTGAACTGATTTATGTTGATGTTTTTACATGAAAACAGAAAGATTCTTTTGGTAAAACGCTTCACCCCACCATTTTTCAAAAATCGAAAAACGAACATTTTCGAAGTATTCCCATAATTTTTTGCCGAAATCGAAAATGTTCAAATCCGAGCACATACAAATTAAGAAAAATGTCCATTCTTACTATTTAAGCCAAGAACCATTGAAAAATTATAAATTTTGGTGGTGCTGTGAGACTAAAAAAAAAGCGAAACTCTTCACCCACTGACCCTATACCTTAGATATGTTATATTGCAAAAACAATAATAATAAAAACAAGAACAATATCAATAACAGCTCTAAGAAAATAAAAATATATAGTATAAGGATTTTAATATTTGATAAATCCTCTTACCTGGTAAATGTCAAATCATCCCTTAACCAATCATGGTTTTTAAATTTACCGACACTCGCTATGTTCTTTCGTCAAATCATCCTCGCTCTACCCTAAATACGATTTTTTTTGTAATGCTTAATGCTCTAAAACAATTCATATATATGTAAATAAGACTTTAAAAGTCAAAATGGAAATAAAATCGTCGAAATGAAATGAAAATAGAAAATATTTTTTAAAAACAATATATTAGATCAGCGTTTCTTAACCAGGGGTCCGCGGACCCCTGGGGGTCCGAGAGTATATATATGGGGGTCCGCCGTCTAATCTATGGACATTTGAATTAATAATTTTTTTAAGTATTTATGTCCACTTACACTATACAACTTTATGTCCACTCATGAAATACCGTGGGATAAATGTGTGGCAGTTAGTACCGACGGTGCTCGAGCTATGACCGGTACACGAACAGAACTTCAGGCGCGCGTGAAGAAGATGAATCCATCTATTATCTGGCATCACTGTTGCATTCATAGAGAGGCATTAACTGCTAAGAATATGCCAGAAAAATTAAAAACAGTTTTGGATGACATAGCGCAGGTCGTGAATTTTATTAAAACCAGGCCTCTAAATTCCCGTATTTTCGGTATGATATGTGAAGAAATGGGCAGCATTCACATGCAGTTGTTATTGCATGCTGAGGTGCGTTGGTTGTCTCGTGGCAAAGTCGTGTCGCGTGTTTTTGAGCTTAGAGATGAGATCAGAATGGTTTTTTTTAATAATTCTGTTGGCAGCGCCAATAAACATATAAATCATTTCAATAACTTTGACTGGCTTATAATGGTGGCATGTTTGGCTGATATCTTTAGTGCCCTGTACGAGCTGAACTTAAGTCTACAAGGAAGAGATAACAACATCTAAAATGTTGAAGATAAAATAGAAACTATGATAAAAAAACTTGACCTTTGGACTAATCGTACAATTAAAAAAAACTATAATCAATTTCCTACACTGGTAGCGTTTTTGGAATCCTCTGGTGGAGAAATGTTGCCAACGCAAGTAGAAGAGGAAATAATTAAACACCTCCGCGGTTTGACGTGTTCTTTTCGGGATTATTTTCCAGAACCCGACAGAAATAAAAACTGGATAGCAGACCGTTTCAACGCAGAGGTTTTAGATAAAATCGGCTTGACAACGGTACAGGAAAATCAATTAATAGAAATATCATATGATTCAGCTTTAAAACGTAATTTGAAAGAATCGTCTTTATTAAGTTTTTGGGTAAATTTAAAAAATGTTTATAAAGAAATATCAGAAGCACTAAAATATTTACTGCTTTTCTCGTCCACATATGTGAAAAGGCATTCTCTGCTCTTGTATACACCAAAAACAAATACAGAAACAGATTACAATTGGAATCAGATTTGAGACTACAACTAAGTAAAAACATCAACCCAAATATTACTAATTTAGTTTTAAAAAAGCAGCACAAACCTTCACATTAATACAGAATTTTTAATTTTTATAAAAATTTCATTTTTTCAGTACTAAAATAATTTGTCCAAAATTTATTCCTGTGTTTTTATTAAGGGGTCCTTGAACTTGTGCGTGATTTTCTAGGGGTCCGCGGAGTGAAAAAGGTTAAGAAACGCTGTATTAGATCATAAAATCAGAAAAACATAAAAAAGTTAGAAAGCAGAAATATCAAAAACTAAATTTAATAGGTGCACAACAAAAGCAAGAATAACATGCAAAAGGAAAGTAGTTAAGTATGATAAAAATAAATTTGAAGTCTAGAATACAAAATTAAACCGCCTAAATATTTTTAATATTTAAAATTGTTTTTAGTACTGCTTTGCTTTGCTTTAAATCGATGGTATAAAAGTTTCACATTTCGGGAGGGGGGGGGGCACACTGGCCGAAAACGCCTATCTAGCGGCATTTAATTCAAAACATGTGAATATCTGTATCCAATCATTCAGCCTAACCAAAAAAAAATTTAATGTCGACTCTTCATTTAGTGTAAGCTTTTTGACAACAAATTCTATAGAAATAGTGTCAGAAAAGCTCACACTTTGCTCAAGTGTGCTTTGCAAAATCACCATCCACGTAAGGATGTTGAATATCCGATACAATGCGTTTTTTATTTTAGAACTCACTTTTGCATCAGAATTAAAAATTGATACAATTTCAGACGCATTTATTTTTCCACCCTTGTATAAACTCACTAGTGACGCAACCATAAGTTCATCAACTGGGGTTTTGTTGACTACACTCTAAAAACTGATTGAAAATTCTCTACAATAATTGTTGTGAAATTTCACGGCATTTATTGGCGATTTTGTAAAAAAACCACGCTATGCAGCGTTTTTTTTCAATTTTGTCTGAAAATCAGCGTCTTTTTCCAAAATATGTATATTTAGTCTACTATTGACGCTATTTGAGCGTGTCTTCACTCAGAGAGTCTTAAAATATGTTTATCTCTCTACTTTTCACGCTATTTTAGCGTGTTTTTACTCAGAGAGCCCTCAAATATATATGTTCTCTACTTTTTATGCTATTCCAGCGTGTTTTCGCTCAGAGAATTCTAAAATATGTATAGTGTCTACTTTTCACGCTATTTCAGCGTGTTTTTGCTCAGAGAGTCTTAAAATATGTATATGTTCCATGATACAAAGAACTACAGATAAAGTATTGCGCATGTTCGCCATCTTTGTTGTGACGTAGTTCGAGCTTTTCAAAGTGGCTAAATAAAAACGTAGTCGCAATATATTCAAAGGGGATAATTTATTTATAGCGATGAAAAATATCGACATTTTCTTATTGAAACTGGGTTTATGGAAATGAAATAAATTACATTACCAATTTATTTATAAATAAATTACTTGATGTGTTTGACAGCACTTTGATTGCTTCGTTTTCATTTTCTTGTTCTTCTCGTTTTTTGTTTCGTTTGTTGAAAAATTGTAAATTCATTTTATGGCCCGAATTAAAATCGATGTTGTTCTCATCAAAAGCATCTAAAACTTTAGTTCTTTATTACATAATTACATAAAATATAATTGAAAATTATAATTTACGCGTACTATAAGTGCGCAATATTAGAAATTGAATTAAATTAATGCAATATTTCTTAAATGCTTGCAACTGTGCTGCTTGCTGATTGTGTTTACTTTTTGCTTTTTCACATTTTCTTTTGTATGTATACACCACGTGTTACAACTGACAAGCTCGAGTGACGTAGTGCGCAGAAGATTTCATTTTTTGCGCACGGAGTAAGCTATCTGTATATTTTTGTTTCATGTATATGTTCTCTAATTTTCATACTATTTCAGCGTGTTCTCGCTCAGATAGTCCTAAAAACGCTCCAGCAGCGTTATTTTACGCTTGTCTTTAAATAAACACCTCTGCTTTAACGTCATATGATTTCAAAGAGTTTATTCGAACAAGTGTCAACTTATATACAACTTAAACAGTAGATTGCTCACAGCTTAATTACTCAAGCTTACTGAAGTCGGAAAGAGTAGCGCCTTCTGCAGAGTTATTGACTCTATACAGAGTTGTTGTTGTTGCCATGTTCAAAACTTACTTGAGAGACTTCACGCATTTCTAGCTTTTTTTTATAAGCGCATACAAGATTGGTACAAATAATTTTAGTAGAGAGTTTTTGCAAGAGAGCGACAGAAATAATTTTCGATGAGAGGATTCCCGTATTTTTAACGATAAATGCTTATAATTTTGCTCTATGGGATTAAACGACAATAAATGTAAGCAACCAGTTGCCAGCAATTATTGTAGTTAATTCTCGTGAATTTTTGTTAGAGTTTAGTGTGGAAACTCTGTTGACTTGGGTTTTCGCAGAACATTCTGAAAACTCCTTTAATGGTGTTCCAATATTGCTAGATTTGGTTGGGTCAACTAACAAAAGGTTACAATCCAACCATTCCTTGTTTTTTTTTTTTTCAAAAACTCGATACTCTACAGCAGGCGTTCTATTTTTCCACTAATTTTCCATTAAAACTTCTGAATTTCTTTTGAAAATCACGACACTCTTCTTCGCTTTATCTTATATATTTATTTCTATCGACTATATTATCAAAAAAAAAGGTTTCTCTGCTGCCGAAATTTCTTCAAAGGGATTCTTGCCATGCCAAATGTTATAAAGTGTTCTTTTAGAAACCGACATTGAGACTAAAAAGTGCATATAAAAATGAAAAAGCAAAAACTAGCATCTGATTTTTTGCCAACATAATCACTATGAACCACACATAAAGAAAAAACAACAGTTAGCCCGAAACCAATCGGAACCAAAAAGTTGTGCTCCACGAAAGACTAAGTAAATCATATAAAACACGCTAACACAAATGTTAAATTGTACAACGATTTTTTATAACAAACCATAAACAAAGACTGTACACGTTAACATTTTTAATAAATACACACCTTAAGTTTTAATTTAACGCCTTCGATTAATGAACAAATGTTTTTTTTTACAACAATATCCACGCACTTTGCAAAAATTAGTCTCTTTGTTTTTTTTTCACTTGCTCCAAAATGCTCTATGTTTGATAGCATATAACTCTGCGAATACGGAAATCAAAACAAAAAAGACGCCAAAAACACAATTGGGTATTACTAAATGATTATTAATAAAAACATTTGTGGAATTAGAAACTTTAAAATTTAGATTAAATGCTGCTAGAATAGCAATTTCGGCCACTGTGGGGGGAAGTGGGTCAGAACCCCTGAAATCCTCCCCCCAAAAATACGGCTCTGTCCTTAAGTATCATTAATCTTTTCCTGAAGAAGTATTTCAAACTATTTTAAAAAATATTTTAATTTGTTTTGTTGAACGTAGTAACCTTTTCAATTTTTTCGACATAGCTTCGGTATTCAGAGTTCGTTCTTAAAGTATGATACATCATCGATGTTTGTGTCTTGAGGAGACCAATTTTTTGCTCCAAAGATCTTTGACATCAACTAGCTTTACTTTCTGTCAATAGACCCGTCTTTTATTAGGTTGCAAAGACCATTTTCAATATCGGAAATCAATTGCGTAGTAAAAAACGGTGACAGAATATTTTTATAAGTAAAGCTACGTTTTTGACAGCTCATCAAAAAAGACAAACAAAGTTAATTTGCTATGATTTAAATACAAATTCTAAATGTTTGATAGTTTAAATCATTCTTGATCTTAAATACAAATTCTAGTTCTTTGATAGTTTAAAATCGACAAACAAAGTTGTTTTCAAAGGGCAAAGAGACTAAACCACGAAGCTAAAAAATGCTTTGTGTATAATCATATGGAAAAAGCTCACAGTGTTCATAGTGCCAGCATAAAGCTTCTTTTTATATGCTTTTCAGCGCTTATATCTCCATCTCGCTTGCTCACACAGCAAAGTAAATTTGTTTTTTATGCTTTGTTGTACAGCATGTTTAAAAGACTTTTCGGCGCTTTATTCTTGTTTGACGATTTATTATTTATTGCGTCGTACTGCATTTTTAAATGAATTTCGGCAGTTGTTCTTTTATTTGGCTTGTTAACAATATTTTCGTTGATTTTGTTTTATTTGTTGGATACTTTTCTGTGCTGAAGTTTTAACTGTTGTTGCGTAGTTGTTTTGTTTTGTAGTGCTTTTCTATTTTATGCACTTGTGTATTCTATCCCGTTTGTTTACATAGTTTTCATTGTTCTTGCATACTTTTTGGGTACTTTTTGTGCTGAACATTCCACCGTTGTTATGCTTTGTGTTTTCAAATTCCTTTGAACTTTTGTTTGTCATTGGTTATTTTTTTTTTTTTTTTTTGTGATCATCACGAATCTACATACTCTTAAACAAAAAATCTTTCATATACTTTGCAAAACGCAATTGATGGCATTATTTTCCAAAGAGACACATGAAAACAAAGCATCTCAGCCACAAGCATAAAGCGTGCATTATGAACACCAATTAGCTAAATAAGCTAATTTGTGCAGAGTTGAATATGCGTTTACTATGATCAAAAAAAGCTCGACAAAGCAACTTTATGCTTCAGCTTCAGCCAAAGCGTCCACTATGAACGTGGCCTAAGCCGCAAAAAACAGGCTAACCGCTTTATTTTGTGTAACGAAAATGTTCACCAACGACAATCAAGACACGAGAGGCAATAGAATTTCTTATAGAAAAAAGTAGTGCTTTTCGCATCTTGCTCGTCGTTGGTGTGCATTTTCGTTACACAAAATGAAGCGGTAAATCTCGCCAGGAAAAGGCTAAAATGGTCACACCGATTATTATACAAGTTATGGCAAAATTCTCATATCAAACTTATAGAGTCAATCATAATAAATAATTTCACATTGTTTTATAGAATCTTAGTATTTTTGCAAAAGTATGTTGTAACCAACATAATTAAAAATAATGTAAAGCTTTAGATAAGGCTTGTCTCTATAAGTCAATTTTATTTTAGAGGACATTTAAGAACAGGAAAATTACGTCAGAACGGAACAATTTTCATATAATCAACATTTAGCAACGGGTACCTACCTAAGGGCAACATCGTAGCAAGGGGGGTGGAGCTGTTCGCCCCCGGGTGCTTAGCCACAAGGAGTGCAAAATTAACAAAACAGTTTTTTCGACATAAATCTGTATCATAATGTACAATTTTTTGTATATATATATATATATAGTCTCCGACCGAATTTTCGGTTTCGGTTACGGCCAGTTTCGGCCCTTTTTGTCATATTGAGGCAGAAGCCGAAACTTGCCGAAACTTTTGGTTAAAACTTCTTGCATGAGTCATTGAATTCAAATATAAAAAAATTTACAACGCATTGTACAAAACAAAAATTACGAATTTGTCTATAATTTGATTTCTCGTGTCAACGCAAAACATTTTGGTTAATTTTATGCGTTCGATACTATCATTTTAGATTTTATCATCTCTATTGCAATTAATATTAAAGTTTTATAGGTACTGAATTGATATTTAAACTTCCGAACGAATTCTGTGTGAGTGGAATAGAGGTAAAGAAAATGAAATTATTTCTATTTTTATAATACTAAACCTTTAAAAAAAACAAAAATACTTTGTTTTGTAGTTCTATAAAAATGTGCATTGTAAGTGCGTACTATTTTGAGTATGTACTGAAGACATAAAGTATGCAATGCTTTTGTAATAAAAAATAATATAAAAAGTTATCTCATTTATTATAAAAGTAAACTTCAATTAACTATTATAAACTTCAATATTCAAATAATACTTTCTTATATTAAATTTTTTCTTATGTGTATGAAAGTACTTCAGTTTCCTTTTAATAAAAAAAACATTATTTGTAAAAACTTAAATTTTCACATTAATAACCAGTTTCGGTGTCGGCCAAATATTATAAAATGGCCCAATATTCGGTTTTGGTCAAAATTCCGGTTTCGGTCAGACACTATATATATATATATTTGTTCTTTTAATAGGAGCGCATAGTTTAATATCAAAGCAAATATGTTTTTTCAGTACCAATGGTTGATCTTTTTATATTGACTGCACTTTTACATTGCAGATACCAAAGGCAACAATAATAGCTGAACGCATTCCTTACAATGCGTTCGTATCAACTAAGTGCCCATTAAAGTTTTTTAAGCGAAAAAAAACACTGCATTAAAAATTTTATTTTAAAGCGACTGTTTATTTCAGGTAATATTTTTTTATCATTATAATTATACAACTTTTTGAATTTTTGGTTAACAAATATTAATTATCATAGCAGGAATCAGTATATTAGTGAAGCACCTAAAATATGCGGTGGACACGATTTTTCGGAGCTTGTTCATCTAAAAAAATATAATTTCGATTCTGCTTATTTTTATAGCTTTTAATTGAAGATTTTTGAAAAATTTTGATTTTACAAAAATTTTAGTTGAAACCCCGATTTTTGACTTAAAATGTCATTCGTTTTAGGTTATAAAGAAAGCATTTCTCTAAACTAAAAATCGAACTATTAAAAGTACCAATTATATTTGCCTAACAAGTGCATACAATTTGGAAGCAATCCTTATCATAGTTTTCGAGTAATGCTGTCCACCGGTATCAAACAGCACTTTTCGAGAATAACGCGTTTAAAATTTCAGAAGTAGTAAGGTACAGTACTGTAGTGGTATTATCATAGCCACCACATGCCACCACAAAATAACTTATTTTTATTAAGGGTTTTCATGCAAAGTGGCAGGCTTCTAAGTTGGGCAATTAGTTATTTTTATCAGACAGGTTGTATGAACAGCCCTTAAAGTCGATTGTGCAGTTGCAGCATATAAGTCAGCTGTGCGATCTGCCAGCGATTCGTTCCATTTAAACAGGGACGCTTTGCGGATTGTTTGCTTGTTTTCTGAAATTTTTAGAATTAAATCTTTATTAGTTTTGCTCAAATTATAACTTTTCCTTCAAAAAAGAAAACAGCTGATTGATCATATAAGTTTGCCACCTCGTTTGCTCACCTAAATCGAAGAGCAAATTTATCTGGTTTGTGCAAAAGCTTTTTCATACGAATTTTGACAGTTCATTTATAAGGCTGATAAACTTATAAGGTTTATACCATTTATAAGGGTATTGCCCATTTGCATGAAAACCCTTATTATCTTTGTTTTAGTTATTATTTGTTTCTTTCTGTCGCTCTCCACGTCGCGTCTATCAATGCATGTTGATCGAAAGCAGGTCAAGTGCTTTGAGTAGATGTCACAACCACGGAAATATGTATAAAATTTGCTTGCACGCTTACCTAGTGACTGCAGCATGTGCAAGCGCTGCACTATTTTTGATTGGTTTGTGGAACGAAAACAAAACAAAAAAGATCACTCAATTAAATGTTGTAAAATTGAGTGAAAATAAATAATGGGGAGGAGTTACTAAATTGTAAGAAAATTAGTATTGTTTTTTTTAATATAAAAACCCAAAAGATTTCAAATAAAATTTAGATTCTAACGAGACATCAAAGTCTTATTTTTAATCTCATATTGACGACTCAGAGCGGCATTTTTGCCATAGTCAAAAACAGCCGAATTAGGCATCAATATCATTTAATTTTTTTGTTTGAAAAAAATATGTTGTTAAAGTTTTAACCTTTTAACAACCATCCTTTAAATCCTTTACAGTACACTGAGAAAACAAAAATTAAAAACGTACATTTTAAAAACGTTTAGTAAAATGAATATTTTTAAAAACATTTTACGACATACAAAAGTGAAAACAAACATTTTTAAATAGAAAAGTGAAACGAAACCTTTTTAAAACAACTACGAACGTTTTAACATGACATAGTAAAATGATTATATAAATATATAAATACAATTGGAGTGGTGGTGTTTCGTGTTGGGGGGTAAACAAACATACTTTGTTTAAAAACAATTGATAAAAACGAATTGTTTGTTATATATGTTTCATTGATTTATATATTTGATATTTGTTCAGAAAATAAAATAGAGGGTGGTTAAATTTTAAAGGCCGATGTTGAATGTGAACCACACCTAAACGTCAAGTTTTTTCTGCATTTCATTTGACATTTCTGAATTTCAGACTAATTCAATTTGAATAATGGAAAGATACACAATAGAGCAACGCGTAAAAGTTATTCAGGCTTATTTTGAAAATGGACGTTCAAATCCAAATGTATATCGTGCACTTCGTGATTTTTTCGGCCAATTTAATCGTCCAAATGTGCGTACAATCGGAAAAATCGTGCAAAAATTTGAGGAAACTGGGTCTGTAGGAGATGTGAAAATACCAGTACATGCTCGTACAGCTCGTACTGCAGAAAATATTGCTGCTGTTCGCGATAGTGTGGCTGAAGAGCCGTCCACCTTAACTCGTCGTCGTGCCCAACAATTGCACCTCTCACGCTCATCGTTGATGAACATTATGAATAAAGGCTTGCATTTACACGCTTAGAAGGTGTAATTGACTCAAGAACTAAAGCCTCTTGACCATTTCAAGCGTCGTCAATGGTCAGAATGGTGGCAAAAATGGCAACAGTGGATGATCAATTTTCGAAGAAAATCATATTCAGTGATAAGGCATATTTTCACCTCAGTGGATTCGTCAATAAGCAGAATTGTCGTATTTGGGCGAATGATAATCCAAGAGTGATTATCCCAATGCACCCACAAAGAATGACTGTTTGGTGCGGTTTATGGGCTGGCGGCATCATCGGGCCGTATTTTTTCCAAAATGAGGCCGGTCAGGCAGTTACTGTGAATGGTGTTCGCTATCGTGAGATGATAACGAACTTTTTATGGTCCGAATTGGAATATATGGATGTGGACGATATGTGGTTTCAACAGGACGGTGCCACTTGCCACACAGCTAATGAAACAATGACTCTTTTGCGCGACAAAATCAATGGCCGTGTTATCTCACGTGGTGGCGATGTCAATTGGCCGCCACGATCATGTGATTTTACACCGTTGGACTTCTTTCTTTGGAGTTATTTGAAAGAAAAGGTGTACGTCAATAAGCCAGCAACAATTCAAGAGCTAAAGTATGAGATAATTCGGCACATTAACGGCATAGAACCTCAATTATGCCTCAGTGTCATCGAAAATTTGGACCATCGGATGGAGGTGTGCCGCCGAGGTCGCGGCTGCCATTTGGCCGATATTTTGTTTCATACATAATTGAACCATACCAATATTATCATAATTAAAAGAAATGACAATAATTTCCTAAATAATTTGTGTTTTATTCAAAATCAACATCGGCCCTTACAATTTAACCACTCTTTATTTCTTCATTCTTGATTTCATCACTCAAACTAAGTATTAAGTAAGTTTTTATGTATTTAAAATAAACTGCATCATCACCTAACATATTTGAACAAGACTTGACATAGCTAATGATAAAATAATTGAAATAAAACTATAATTTTGGAAACAAATAAAACGCTTTTTAATTAATAAAAATAAAGAAATTGGGAATTTTTGGAAATGTGTTGAATTAATAGGAAATAATGAAAAGCTTATAACTACAGCAATTTTTATTAAATTAAATTAAATCTGAGAATATTTAACGATGTTATACATTTCGAAAATGTAAAAAAATTGATTTTTTAAGTAAGTAAAGGGTGCAGGCCATCAAAGAGATTAATTTCAATTTTTATATATATTGAGTAATAATTGAACTTATTTATGAATGGCGATGCGAAGAATTGTTGGCGAATCTAACGTTTGGCTTAAAATTATTTTTAATAATTTGCGTATCTGTTGGTTATATTCTTAACTTAATAAAAAATTATTTATTGTCTACAATGTGGCAGTCAGGACTGACAGACCTCTCAATCTTATCTATTGAAGACGAATAGGTTCAGATTTCTTTGAAGTTATCGAAAAGTTTGCATCTCTGAAAGCAAGAAGGTAGAAATTTTAAATAATAATGGTACCTTGAACTTGGATTTTATGAATGAATATCACAAAACATTTTTTTTTCTCAGACACCGAACTGATGTTTTTAAAGTGCAAAAGTTAAATATACTCAATGCATCTTAACAAAACTATTATAACAATAAAAAATTTTAAGCAAAACAGTATATATGCAAATTTTTATTCTTTGTATAGAGATTTTAGATATGGATAAGGATGACCTTCCTTTCGGGGTGCAAAATCTTTTTTTCGCCAATATAAAAACGTGTAATTTGCGTGTATTTTACAATACATTTCGAACGAGCTTTGAGCTTAATCGATACTATGGCCTATTGAAATGCTCTCCAACCTATTGTACAATTATGTATACTAAAAAAACCGTTTAGTCATTCATCAAATGACCTTTCACAAGGATATCTTCACATTCCGTTACAACAGAGGTGGAGGTCACTTTTGATGATTTTTATATTCTAAAAAAGCTTTATATGGAAGTTTCCTCTAACTATTGCTATTTTTTGCAGAGAGATGATGGCCAAACAGATGTTTTAATTCAATTGAAAAACATGCTGTTCCTTAACAAACGGGCTACGCTCTCTAAGCAGTATGCCACGGCAACTACGTAATAATTTTTAATAAGCATAATACAATTTTTTTCATATTATATGCTTTTTTAAATACTAAACTGGATTCTAATAACGTTTACGCAGTTTTACCTGTTCCACAATTGAGGCAAGGCGTCCGAGAGCAAGTCCATGATTATCTTCTCTTGTGATGACAGCGCTTCCAAGCTTCACAACCAAACGTCTTGCATACTTCAGCTGACTACGCTCTGTAAAGGTGGCTTGCTTTCGTTGCAAATTTAATCTATTTTCCAGCACCAACTGAAATAAAACAAAAAAAACAGTGCTTTAAAATTAAAACCTCAGCAAAATCGTTTTCCCATTTTTAACAAATTACAATCTCGAAGTAAAAATAGAGAATGCAGCCCAGATTGCTGGAAATGTTTTCTTTGACCTTCAAACGTAGATCAATACTATTTCGTTGGCAGAGTTCCTTATCATTATGTTTTGTATTAATATTTTTTTTTTTTTTTTGTTAAGTGCCAGATAAAGGCTAATGTTTGCTTGAAGCTCTGTCAAAACAAATTTAAGTACATGACTATATTTGTAACAGCGTATGTGTTAATCAATGACCAACATGTTTGCATGACGTCTGATAATATTCATACAAATTTAGGTACATATGTATATGAATATGTGGAATGCCGCTTACAGACTTTATTATTAGCGTAATAAATCACTTCGAATCCAAATTATTTTATGACGTTGCTTTCTGTGTTATTTTTTTTTTATTTATTCCCCCATATCTTTATATAGGTATACAAAAAGCAAATGCTATCTATATGTCTGTAAATATGTCTGTCTGGAAGTCTGTCTATCTGTCTTTCCGCTATAGACTCCAAACTACTGAGCCGATTGAGATACAATTTTGGTAGTAAATATACATATTTTGAGTACGAGATGGTGTAGGAATAATGAAAGGTAATATTTAATAGCGGAGCGTGACACCGCCAATGAAACTCCGACACTTTGAACACAAAATATTGCCACTAATATAAGCTTAAGGTGGTATTGCACGTTGGAAAAAAAATAAAAATATTAAATTTAAAACATTTATTGTAAAAAGACTATAATGCATAATAATGCAATTATAAACAATATTCCATATACAAGTAAAAGATTCTTGTTTTTAATGTTAATTCTTCTCGCTGGGTGGCTTAAAAAAGTAGTAATTTTTAGCCGGGGTCAAGATATTTTGGTTATAATTTGCCTACGCTACGGCGATCGAAAGGTTTAAAAATTACAGCTTTTTTAAGAAGCAGCGCTTAATTTTTACAACTGGGCCAAACTTAATAATTCTAGTATAGGTTGAAGCGACTAGTTCCATTATTAAGCATTATTAATTTTTTTTCCGGATAAATTGTTACCAAAATGTCTTGACCTCGCCTGAAAACGACTAATTTTTCGGAGGCCACCTTACAAGAAGAAGATGCATAAAAACAAAAAAAAAACTTTTTGGAATACTGTTTTTTGTATTATTTGAGTAAAATCAAGTCTCTATGTACAGGGTCCGCCATATAACGTTTTTTTTTTCAACTAGTGCTTATTTCGTAAATGGTAACACTTAGCTCATATCTGATTTGACAGATAATTAGTTGTATCCTTCCGCTAAACGAATATGGTTGTGTATACGCTCGAACAATGCTCGGAAATATTGCGACATTACTTTGAAAATCATGGTAATGTTGCAGAATGGGTGCGAAAATTGCGTACGGATTTTGGAAGAAGAGAAGCACCGTCAGCACCGTATGTTCGTTACCTTGTGAAAAAAGTGAAAGAAACTGGCATCTTTTATTTTTTTTTTTTACATGCAATAACAATAGACTTCAGCTACTACAGCTTTTTCGCACTTTCTCCGCATTAGATCATCTTAAGAACCAGCCCAAATAATATTAAAACATCTCAATAAGGCCATTCACAGTTCGAATACGCTGGTCTGACATTTGTTCGATCTGGTATTTGTACGCCAATTTACGAAAGCGTATTTTGCTTCGTTGTTGTTTTGCATATAAATGCAAATACGCAGGCACGCGTAAATAAAAGCAGCCCTTGGACGTGTTTTTTGTACCTCGTATTTTTATGCTCTGTCTACAGCCGCATAATCACATACATCACAGGGTTGCACAATCTTTTTATACGACAGTCACATGGCGAGGTGCTCACAGTTTGAACAATAACAAATGCTATAAATACGATTTGTTAAAAGTACGCTCAAACCGTGAATAGCCTTAATGATATTGATAAGAGTGGTCCAAAACAATCCAAAGTGAGAAAAATTTACCCACCATAATATGGGTTGGGCTCAGGGACAACACAAGACATCCTCATCGATAAACCAAAGCGTGAAAAGCCAAAAGCAGTGCGTACACCCGAGAATATTGCTGCTGTGGCAGAAAGTGTGCGTGAAGCGCCATCAACATCAATTCACCGTCGTTCTCAACAATTAAACATTTCGGAGACATCATTCAGACGAATTTTGCATAAAGACCTTGGTATGACGCCATACAAAGTCCAATTGATTCAGGAGTTGAAGCCAACTGACCATCCAATGCGTTTTCGCTTCGTTAAGTGGGCCTGCGATCGACTTACAGAAGATGACGATTTTGCCAAAAAAATCATCTTTTCAGATGAAGCTCATTTTGATCTTGGCGGGTATGTAAACAAGCAAAATTGTCGCATTTGGGGCACAGAAAACCCGCACGCATACATTGAAAAGCCGCTGCACCCAAAACGAGTCACTGTTTGGTGCGGATTTTGGTCCAGAGGCATAATTGGGCCATTTTTCTTCGAAAATGAGCAAGGAGTGGTCGTTACAGTCAATGGCGATCGTTATCGGGCCATGTTGAACGAATTTTAGTTCACAAAAATGGAAGAGGAGGATATTGGCAACATTTGGTTTCAACAGGACGGTACTACGTGCCACACAGCCGAAGCTACACTCGATGTTTTGCGCCCTGTTTTTGAAGATCGCATTATCAGACGCAGATCTGATGTCGTTTGGCCACCTCGGAGCTGCAATTTGACACCGTTGGACTATTATTTGTGGGGTGCCCTCAAAGATAAGTGTTACGCCGACAAGCCAGAGACAACTGACGCTTTAAAGGACAATATTCGTGAAGCCATTAGTGAAATAAGGCTGCACACAATCGATAATGTGCTTAAAAATTGTGCCGCTCGTGTAGGCTACTGCATGGCCAGATGAGGCAGCCATTTGAATGAAATTATTTTTCATTACTAACCGGAAGGATTGTACTTTCAAATAAAAAAAGAAATTTGAGAAAATATTCAGTAGTTTTCTTTTTATAGCATTTTCAAAAAAATAAAGTTATTTGGCGGACCCTGTATTATAGTCATTTCACAATAAAAGTTTTAAATTGAGTCCAATTTTTTTTTTTTTAAAGGTGCAACGTCATCTTTAGCATTTTAATTGGGAAGAAAGGTGACTTTTGTTAAAACTTCAACCAGAAAAAATACTCGTAAATTCAACAAATTTACAATTATGGCGTTTTCATTTCTCTCTTTGTGCTTTCTTTGAAAAATCTGAATTTTTTTTTCTTCTTTTGAGGTCAACATTTTCGCGAAAAGAACACGATTCAATTTTAGAGGTCACTATTTTTATTCTCAAGAGGGCAGAATTTCCAAAAAAATCAGAAAAAATGTTGCATTTTTTCGAGAAACGAAAACGCAATTAATTTTAAGTAGTTTTTGTATTTGTTTTGTGCTCACCAAAACAAGTTTTTTAATTTTACAGCAATCAATTTGTTAATAATACCAACAATTTACAATGTAGTTACAAATGTTTAATTTAAACAACAAAATAAGAGGCTTGTTATATAAACAATGCAGTTATTTGCAATAATATTAAACATATTTAATTATATTTATTTATTATTACCGCTTAAAAAAAGAATACATGCTTGTATAAAATTATTAAAATTATAAAATACATATTTTTTATCTAAAATATATTACGATGCAAACGCAAATTTTGTCCGGCGTAAGGCTTTTTAAGTACAAGTCCAATCTTAATAAATTTAATATGCTTTGGTAGGTTTAGACCCGTAGATGTGAAAACTGGACCTTTTTATTTCTTAAAAATTTATAATTTTTAAGTAATAGCGAGATAAAGTTTGCATATAAATGTTGTTGTTATGTTAGTTTTTCTCTCTTTAATTTCAGCAAATGCCTTACAATATGTGAGATATTTAGCGCCACCTATCGGCTAACAGCTATGAAACTGTTATACTGACGAATAACCTTTTATAATTTCAAAGCTAAAACTATAAATTGATATATTCAATATCAAAGTGATACTAGAATGATTTCTTACAGTTAAAAGAAGATTTCTAAATTGTTGGTCGGAAAATTTTTTACTTTTTAAAAATTTACATAAAAATTTAATACGAAATTGGAAACTGGTAATGCAACATTTTTGTTCAAGCATTTTTCAACTGGTAATCAAGAAATATTCTTACTCCCGTAAATTTTAAATAAATTTGGGTATGAAATTAAATATGCTAACATTATATCGTCCTTGCGCGTGCAAGACCGCGTATATTGCAAAAAGGCCAATTTTATTTCAATTTTGATCAGTTGAAAATCTATTTAATAGCTTAAAATAAAATCTAGATATGATTGATTTTGGCGTTTTAACGCCACGCGGGCTTACTAGTTGTTATATTAATATAGAAAGACCCCGTCTCATTTTAACCGACTTTAAAAAAGAGGAGGTTTTCAAGTTGGTTGGAGGTTCCTTTTTTTTCTTTTTTTTTTAATGTATGTAGGTACCTGTCTAAAAAAGTGAGCGATACTCAACACAGTGGCGTGGCAATATAAGAAAAACTCTGTATATCGAATAATATTAACCTAGAGTACTGAAATTAAGTACAAGGGTAGGCACAATTATGAAAAATTATGGTAAAAAAGTAGGCGTTATTCGATAAAGGGCGTAGAAATATTAGAAAAAGGCTGTAACTCGAATAAAATTGACACTAGGTTACTGAAATTAAGTACAGGGGTAGGCATTGTTGGACAAAAGGGCGAGAAAACATAAGAAAAATACTGTATCTCAGTTAATATTGACACTAGGGTACTGGAATTTGGAATAGCGGTAGGAACAATTATTACAAATTATGGTAAAAAAGTGGTGGTTATTCTCTAAAGGGCGCGGCAATATAAAAAAACGCTGTAACTCGAATAAAATTGATACCAGGTTACTGAAATTAGGTACAGGGGTAGGCATAATTATGAAAATTTACGGTGAAGAAAGTGGGCATAGCTGGACAAAAGGATGTGGCAATATAAGAAAAATACTGTATCTCAGTTATTATTGACACTAGGGTTCTGGATATTGGTACAGGGGTTGGAATAATAATAACAAATGACGGTCAATAAAGTGGGCGTTATTCGACAAAGGCGTGGCAGTATTAGAAAAACTTTTTAACAAAAAAAACCATCTTCAAAACCACTACAGAGTGAGAAATCATTTTAAATTACTTTTCACATTAATTTTTGGTCAAATTTGATAATTTATTTATATCTATATATTACGCGAGCAAAAACATTGTGGTACCATTTTACCTGTGTTAACGTCAGCCTATTAACATAAATCTTATATCGTTGGAAAGGTATTTTCGTTTACATTTGCAGAATATAATTTTTATTCGAATAAGTTGTCATTAAGATAGGTAAAACTAGGCAAATGTAAAAACCTTTTTTCCCAATGGGACAGTGCAAACCAATAGCAACACAGCTCTGTTGACCATCGTTGCTGTAGCATACACGACAGTGAAGAAAGTGACTCAGAACACTTCAACACATGGTAAAATTAGACAAGGTAGTGTTAGAGCGGAGAGCCGGTGACCGAAACTGTCTAAACGAAGTTGACATTTCATACAAAATCTGCAACCAGTGAGAATGCAATATGAAAGCAAAATCTCGCAAAAATATCAAAATGGCTGAGTTTGACAGTTATGGTCACTAAGAAAGAGAACACATTCATCCCTAACACTACCTTGTCTAGTTCTACTATGCTTCAACAGAGCTGTGTGGCATTGTTTTTCTGTTTCAATTTCAATTTCAATTTATTTGATTAATTTGTTAGCATATAAGAACATAGGTCTTTTCCATGCCTCTACTATAATAGTAAATAACAACTAAAAAATATCATTGAGCAATGAATATAAAGTAATTAAGTAACTTAAATTTAATATAAAAAATTTATATAGTTTAAATAGAGTTTAATATAATTTAAATAAAAAATCAATTTCAATTTAAATTTATATAATACTCAACAATTTTTATCCTTTTTTGATAATATAAAGAAAAAACATAAACTGAAAAGCAAGAATGAAGTAGTTAAATGAAGGAAAGAAAAGAAAGAAAAGATAGAAAATAGCTATGAAAAGTGTTCGAAAATTAAATGCTTAAAGGCCTTTTGGTTGGAAATAATTTTAACATGGTTTGGCAGTGAATTCCACAATCTGATAGCGCTGACAAAAAACAGCCTACTAGACCTTTTGTAATAAAAGCGAGATATCAAGAGGTTGAGGTTTCTGCCCGACTGAAGTTTCTCAAAAAGATAAAGTGGACGACGTGAGTAGATGATTTTGTGCAAAAAGATACAATTTCTTGCTTCAAGATAGCTAACAAGGCTACGTCCAAGTAATTTTGCGCAGAAGGAAGAGATATGGTCAAACTTCTTTAAGCCGTAGACATAACGAGCTGCATTATTGAGAGCAACTAATAACTTGTGTAACGATCTCGAGTCGAGTTTGCTATAAACAACTTCATGATTCACGTTTTTGTTGCTGTTTCTTAATTACTCTCTTCAAATAATAACCTGAACAGAATGAAGTAATTTCATTCAATGAACCCAGTGGTAAATAGTCACATGACGTAAGCAATTATTTCTTTTATACCTACAATGTAGCTGTGAGACCTCCAACGCCTGTAGAGTTGATAATTGAGTTTTTGAAGTGAAAATCTTTACTTTAACGAAACCCTGACTCATGACACGACATCCATAAATTAAGAGAAATGCCATATTTCAGACAGTTTTAGTCGTATTAGCCAAAAATATATAAAATGTAATAAATTTGGTATGTTAGTGCTATTTAAAAAAGTTTCCATGACTACTTTCGATGGCTGTTAAACGACAACACTGTTTGTTTGTTTGTTTGTTCGTCCTTTATCCCTTTCAGACCTGACGATAAGCCACTGAGAATTTTTTTATGATTTTTGGAGTAAATGGACTTTATATGATCTGAAAATATATTCAAACCCAAAATTTTGATATTTTCATGTCCTTCAAGGATTTTCAAGAACCAAAAGTTGGTATTGAAATAATTTTTTTTGCACCAAATGACCTCAAATCAATTAAGATTTTAAAATATATTATTTTATTCGTTAAAATGTGTCCACTTCACTAAAATTGTGCTATAAGTATTTTAGTGAATGAAAAAAACAACGCTGCTCATGTTTTTAAAAAATAAGTGTGACACGAGAATTCCGTGAAAATTTAAGAAACGGCAAAATGAACATCGAAACAATATGAGAAGCAAGCACAAACAATAATCAGCGCAATCGATACATGAAATTTTATTTTACATTCTGATAACGGCGAGTACAGAGTACGTAAAATGAGTTGTGAATATGTGTTAGCCAAAAGTATTTATCAATGTGATGTTTTTTAACTTTGACAAACGTTTTACAATAAAAATTAAAAGAAAAAACAAAAGACAAATCGATTTTGATATGATAGAGCTTCGATCACAGGCGATACAAGTATATTATTAAATTGGGAATATTATTATTATAATTGTTTTTCTATTTTGTATTATTATCATAAAAATATTAATTTATCCATAAATATGACACTCTTAAAGCCGGACCGTCAATTTCATAAAAGTCTGATTATATTAGCGCCGACTTTAAAGGTTTTATATTCATGGAGATATTAATATATTTATGATAATAATACAAAATAGAGAAAAATATAATAATAAGATTTCCAATTTAATAATACAGTGGAATTCACTTACGACCTCGGTTATTCTTGAAGTCCGCATTTTCTAATTTCTCATTCCTTAGGAACTGCGTTCGCTTTTAACGTCGGTGGATATAACGACGAGTTCGCATATAACGACGCAGTTTTCATAATATATAATAAATATTTTCACATATAGCGACGACGAAAGCAAGTTGAGACTAGATTTGCTTACTTATGAATTTTTTTTATTTATATGTGAACAAACAATATTCACTGAACATATTTGCAATTTTTGCTTTGTTGAAAGGGAAATAACCATATAAAATTCATTGACAACAAAACAGCATAGCTTCATTTGCGCATGTGATTTTGCTCAGTATACATTTGTTCCTTCAAATGCATGATTGATTTTTTACTGTGCTCAAAATGCCTCCACAAACTAAACGTAACGCGTTCATCATTGAAGAAAAATCTGCAATAATCTGGCGGCTTGAAAACGGCGAGGAATTTCTTTCGTCATATTCTTCAGTATCCATCATATGGAAAGATAGGAAAAATATAAGGATCACACCTCCTCAAAATGTAGAAAATCCAAAAATCGCAATATATACCTCTAATCGATCGTGAACCGATAAGAAAAAGCCAATGATTTAGTTAGAGTTTTAGGTAAAACGAATTTGTCTTGTTCAGAAAGTTGGATTTACCATTTTCGATAGCGACACTGCATTGTTAACAGCAAGGTTTCAGGTGAAGCAGGTGATATATCCCAAGGTGACTACAGAGTTTTTTTCTCAAAACTTCGAGATGGCTATTAGGACTGAGAAGAAATGTATAATGCTGATGAAACAAGGTTCTACTTTAAACTCATGCCCGATAGAATTTTAAAATTTTGAGGTAAAAAGTGTATAGGAGAAAAAGTTTTGACGGTTCGTGTTACAGTTTTGGTTGCTGCGAACATGGATGGAAGTTTGAAAAGGAAAATATTTTTTATCAGAAAGTCAAAGAAACAAAAAACTTATTGGCCCATTATCATAGTCAAAATAAAGTAGACTTTAAATGTAGTGCAAGCTTTTTGACAACATATTATATTAAAAAACTGTCAAAAATGCTTATACTAAATTTAGAGTCGACTTTTATTTTGACTATGATAATGGGCCATTGTATTTATTTACGCTTAGTTTTATGTTTTTATTTTTACTATTGATAATAAATTTTTTTCTTTATAATAAATTAATTAAATTAACAATGAACAAAAAAAAATTATGTGTGCATATAACGACATTCGGTTGTAACGACGAAATATTCCGGTCCCTTCAGGGTCATTTCAACCGAATTCCAATGTATATATAAATAAATTATCAAATTTGACCAAGAATTAATGTGAAAAATAATTTAAAATTATTTTTTACTTTGTAATGGTTTTGAAGTTGGTTTTTTGTTGTTTTTTTTTTTTGTTAAAAAGTTTTTATTTCTTCCTTTTCAGAGATTATGATATAAACTTTTCCCATTCTTATATAGAATTTTGGCACCTTAGTATCAACATTAACTGAGAAACAGTATTTTTCTTATACTGCCACGCCCTTTTGTCCAATAACACCCACTTTCTTGACCGTAAATTTTCATAATTATGCCTGCCCCTGTACCTAATTTCAGTCTCTTAGTGCGAGTATTATTCGAGTAACAGCGTTTTTCTTATACTACCACGCCCTTTATCGAATAACGCCTACTTTTTTGACCATAATTTGTAATAATTGTTCCTATTCCTTTACCAATTTCCAGTACCTTACTATCAATATTAACTAAGATACAGTATTTTTTATATTGCCACGCCCAACAAAGCCCATTTCCTTCACCGTACATTATCATAATTATGCCTATCCCTGTACCTAATTTCAGTACCATAGTGTCAATATTATTCGAGTTACAGCGTTTTTCTAATATTGCCACGCTCTTTATCGAATAACGCCCACTACTTTACCAAAATTTTTAATAATTGTGCCCACCCCTGTACTAAATTTCAGCACTCTAGTGTTAATATTATTCGATATACAGAGTTTTTCTTATATTGCCACGCCCTGTGTTGCATACCGCCCACTTTTTTAGACCTCCATGTCTAATTTCTCTGTCTGTTGACCAAAAAATTGCGGCAATCGGGCAAGTACTTTATGAGTTATCGATGTACATACTTTAAAAAAAATAAAAAAACCAACCAACTTGAGAACCTCCTCCTTTTTGAAGTCTGTTAAAAATATCCTAGCTTTCATACCTTGCACACGAATTCCTTTTTTTTTTTTTGGTAAAAAAATTACTTTTTATCTCTTTTCCTAATCCCAGGGTTCTTTATTATCAATTCCAAAATCCCGAAATTGCTTTTAAATCCCGAAATTGGAAGCCCTAATAAGAACTCATACTTACTTTTTTTCTATCACGTGCTATTTTTTAGGAATGGTATTAGTAAAATAAATTAAAACGTATACGTCCAGTATACATAATGTGACCAACCGTTCTCCTTTTGGAGGCTTTATACTTCTTTTTTGTTCGATGTAGTTCTTGTATCGAAGTAAACTAAAAGTACTTCTTTTCATACTTCTTTTTGACATCTTTTTGACAATTTTTTCATAAATCAATTCATGAAAACATCTCTAACTACTTCAAAAAATTACTTTAGGTCTGTTTCCGTACGCGATTCAAGTAACTTTAAATTAATTTGTGTTTAGATATATTTAATATTGTTTCTTTATATTATTTTTGAGTTAAAATAAAAACGGTTTTTCACAAAATTTATTTATATTAAGGTAGTGACGCCCGAAATTTTGACTTTTTTCATAAATTTTTTATATAAGAAAATAATAGCCCTATTATGATTTACAACCAAACTGAGTTGGGTTGTCTACAACTCAACTCAACTTAGTACACCACTGGAAAATTTGTTGGTATTATGGCTTACAACCATTCTAAGCAGAGTTGTATGGAATGCTTTCAAAAATTGTAATAGAATTAAATGGAATTTTGACAGCCGAATATATACATAAACTGCTTTTTTCATTTTCACTGTTTTATCTATTGGTGCAATTGAAAGTTAAAAGAGTTTAAAGAAGTTTTAAAAAAATTTTTAAAAATGTCTGTATGGTTCTTTGTTTGTGTTTTAATAGCATTGAGACGTTCTTCTTCAATGCTGTTTACTTAAGTAAATCGCCTACGGCTGGGATTTGGAACAGTTTGGCTAGGTTGTGAAGATTGGTTAAAATGAGTAGGCTATCGGCGAGGCTGTAGAGATGGACTTTGATATGTAGAACGGCTTAGATATGCAGGAGATCGGTTAGGATGCGTAGGAGATCGGATTTGGTGTGCAGGAGATTGGCTGGGAAGAAGTGGAGATCAGCTCGTGGTTTGGGCACATTGATTGGGCAGTTGGCAGTTCAAGTGGTTATAATCATTTTCCCTTTGATCAGCATTTGAGGATTAAAATGTGAAAGGTCTGCCTGACGGTGTTAAAGTATTGTGGAGTTTAGTCAAATCGGCAACACTTCCAGTGGATGTTTTGTGACGGACCTACTTCTGTTGCGGAAATTTCTTTGTTGTTGTTTACCAAATTTCTTTTCAAGGTCGACTAGTTGTTTAATAATATTTATGTATAAAATAATATTTTTCCAAAATTTTCTTTTATTTATTTTACTTATAAACAAACCCTTTGCCGTTCCTGTGGTGAGTGTGTTGGAGGCACGGTGCTATTGAGCTCAACAGTAAACTTATCCCAGAGCTCATTGGTCAGCTGCTTGCTATTCCAAAATGCCCTTTTCCCCTAGTCACAAATGAATACTTCTCTAGAAACCATCCTATCAAATTGTTTTTTGGAATTTACTTTCCTAAATATTATTTATTTAATTAAAATCGGTTTTTATTAATAACACTGTGCGACAGCCAAAATCGGGATGGAATGAAACCACGGGGAAAGTTATGTCGGTCAAAAAGAATTTATATGTGTCCCGGCGTTTCGCTGGGTCTCGATATATCGATTTGAAGTTAGTAAGTATCGATTGGGGGATCTTGTCACGTTTTAGGCTCTTTTGTTTGACATAACTCGAGAACCACAAGTCCGATTTTGCTCACACAAATTTAAAAAAATTAAGAATTACAATTTCTTTAATATTTTAAAACAACGTTCCGCTACATAAGCAACAGTGTCGCAGTTATGAATAAATGTATGAAGAAAAAAAATATTTTTTGCCTAAAAAATTAAATTTTTTTTTTTAATTCATAAAAAATCCAAAACGAAAAAACTGTCAAGTCTTATTACTTTCACGCAAAGTCACATAACTTTTAAACAAAATGAGACATACATCATGAAAATCAATGTAAGCGTTTCGCTTTTTATCAAAATTAAGTGAAGCTATCTCATTTTGACAAGAATATTGATTTTATGTTTCAATGAATTTGGATAATATTTATTATGTATTATTTATTATTCATACGCAAAATTAAAAATATCAGGTTATTACATAGATACATACATACATTACATAGATAGGTCATAAAAATTGATGAATGCAAAAACTTATTTTCGTTTGTTTGCGCCCTTTACTTTCTTGCGTGGTGGTTCTCCCACTTGTTCAGAGTCTGCATCGGATGAGGATAGCAATTGTCGTCTTCGATATCCGGTAACTTTGACATTAGGCTCCCAATTGTTGCCTTCTTTCAAAAGCTGGGCAAGTTTTCTGCTTCACGTTGAAACAAGTTTAATTCTGCAATAATCTTGTCCATTCTTGCTTGTGATATTGGAATTATTTTGTTCGATCGGCCGGCTTCTGGTGTTGGTTCATAGGTGAAATCCGATTGATCCATTGTTTTAATAAAAAAAAAAGTTTCTCTGTCAGAACTTGGAAGCGGTGGAATTGGTATTTCACTGAATGCGGAAGAGGTCTTTGTGCACTTTTAAACAGACTTATTTTGTTTGCACAAGCATAACAGTTGTCGGAATTGTGCTCTCCTGGATCAGTCCAAATCATTGGTACACCAAAGCGAAATGAACTGAGTTTCCCTTGGATCCACATGTTAAGACCATTGTAGCACGTTTTACAAATTTTGTCTGGGACCCACGAAACGCCGCGAATTATTTCGGAATCAAAATGAAGTTTACGAGCGCGCTCCACTTGCTCAGTGAGTAATCCAGTATTTGTTGGAAAAGCTCTTTTGCCACAAACGTAACAATATAAATTGAGATTTTCTGGACAATTTGCACTCGTTTCGATTTTATACTTTATTACTTTTTCGTCACTTTAAAAAAAAACCGTACTTTACGCGTTCGGATACACTTTTTGAATGACAAAAATCGATCAATGAACACCTATAAATAATATATAAGTTTCAATATTTTACTGACAGGAACTTATGAATTGGCGCATCTTTTAAGGGTGGCTATATACCTGATTCAGCTCGTGTGCGTTTTAAATTTTTCGAAACGTTCCAAAACCACTCATAAATGTGAGTGCAATTTGTGTAAAAAAATTATGCAGGTAGACTACGGAAAACCCCAAATAATTAAAAAGTGCACTTCATAAAAATGAAAATAAAAAAAGTCATCAATGTTTTTTCCAAGGAATTTTGAGCATATCTCGAGCAAATTTTTTAAATTCATACCTTCACTTAATTTTGAATAAAAGCGAAAAGCATACATTGATTTTCATGATATATGTCTCATTTTGTTTAAAGGTTATGTAACTTTTCGTAAAAGTAATAGGACTAGACAGTTTTTACCGTTTTGGATTCTTTTATGAATTTAAAAAAAAAATAATTTTTTAGGCAAAAAATATATTAGGCAAACGTTATATAACAATATTAAAGAAATTGTAATTCTTAATTTTTTTTTAATTTGGTTGAGCAAAATCGGACTAGTGGTTCTCGAGTTATGTCAAACAAAAGAACCTAAAACGTGACAAAGGCCCCCAATCGATACTTACTAACTTCAAATCGATATATCTCGATTCCTAGATGAGACCCAGCGAAACGCAGGGACACGTATTGCTTCTTTTTTACCGATATAACTTTCCCCGGTAGTTTGAACCCTTCCCGATCACTGATCCTTACCATTTGTCTCACAGTGTACTTGTTGCAACTTACAAGTTATTTGCCAATTTGCCTTCATAGCACAACCAGCAGACAACCTAAAGTTTTTACAGCACTTTCATACACACTACGGCGTACTTTATTCTTTTGTCTGTAACTTTAAAAATATTTTAAATTTCGGCCTTAAACTTTTACAGCCGTATTCATAAAAAGTTACAAAGCTCTTGTAAGCCCTTTGTAAGACACATGCCTAAAAACGTTATTCATAAACGTTCAATAACGAAAAATACCTCTTGTAAGAGCTTCACAAATGAGAGAATTTTAAAATAGGAACAAACCTTCTGTAAACCTCCTACAAAGCTATTTTAAATTTTAATGTTCTCAATTGAGAGCAATCTTCTCATTTTGTGACAAACTAAAATGTCAACAAACAAATAAACAAATGAAAATAATTGTGTTTTGTGATCAGTGTTACCATATGGCAGTTTTTTGCGAGGGTAGACAGTTTTCCAGTTTTTGCCTAAAAAATCATTTTTTTTTATTTAACCTAATTTTTCAAGTTTTTACGATTAAAACAATGCTTACTAGTTTAATGAATCAAATACAATAAATAAAATAAATTATATGTTACTACAAAAATATAAGTAACGCTTGAAGCTGCTACTCATTTTAATACTACTTTTCGCGTCCTTTCAAAAATTTATTTATGAAGTGGTAGCGCAGTTGCTATTATTGTTGCTTTCGTTGTTTCTGTTCTTTTGTCTCGATTTTCATTCGTAAAGTCTTGACTGTCAATATATATATATATGGATATAAATGCTTTGAAAACTACAAAGAAATTGATTTAAATGATTTCAAGTTCTTAAAAAATCATAAAGACATGTATTTAGAAGTCAAGGTATATACGTCTTTAAGCTCTACGCATAAATTATTCGAATCAAATGAAATGGATTTTAGAGAACATGGCTTAAAATTTTACGTTGAGCTATGCAATTGTTTATTACAAAAGTTTGATTTTGGGAATGATTTTTTAAATTGTGTCGAACTTTTAGCAACAACGAATATTTTTCACTATTTTAATTTGTGTATTTTTCTACCTAATGTCATCCATTCAGAAAAATTACAAGAAATTGACAATAAGTTGCATGAGTTGCACCACATTAATTTCAGTGATTTGAATTTACTTAATGAAAATAATATTGAAACTTTTTGGAAATCAATTTTTGATCAGAAACGTTGAGATAATTCCGAAGTTTTTCCATTACTTACAAAACTAGTTTATGTTGTTTTAACGATACCTGTAGCAACAGCAAATGTAGAACGTATTTTTTCACAAATAAATATTAACAAAACTCCAATCAGAAATAAATTAGCAATTCCCATCTAGTGTGAAATTTTTTGAAGTAAAATTTTTTTAAGGAAAAGTGATTGGAACTGCACAAATTAAAACAGTCATCAGAAATTATAAAAAAGTTTGATCAGAATATGTTTAAAAAATTATTTAATTTTTCAGATTTCATCATTTGTGACTGTTTGATTTTTCTTAAACAGTCTTTTCATTGCAAAATTTCACAAAAGGTTTGATACAAAATGTATTTCTGATTTTGGGTTTATTACTACAGATTTGAGAAAAAATTATTTCTGCATTTGCTGGTGCTTCAGGAATCGATAAAACAGCATAAACAACTTTCCTTTGTAATGAACAGACTTGCAACTATCTTCACATTTCTTAAAGTAATCTATAAAATTAATTTAATTTATTAATGAGTAAAACTATTTTATATGGGATCTAATTTACTATGATCTCAAAAATTGGAAATGACATTTACATTCATATAAATATCAAATGTATATTTTTTTAACAAATTTTTAAGTTTTTCAATAAATTGATAATTTAAATGATTTTAGTTAATGAGTGAAATTGTTTTTGTTTTGTTTAATTATTTATTTAATTTAAATACTTTCTTTCAAATACAAGAATACAAATTTTAAAGCACTCCTTTTAAATATATATGTTTAGATATTTTTTTAGTTCCAGTTTTTTCACAAAAAATTAAGATTTTTTTTTTCTGAAAATTAAAGTTTAAAAAATATGGCAACACTGTTTTTGATTTAAGTGTAAACAAAATTTTTAACAAATGCCTGTCAATATATCAAATTCACAAACCAATTTTTTGCTTTTTTAAATTTTTAAGCAATTGTCATTCTATTTATCAAAGTCACAAACGAAAACTACAACTGTTCCTACTTTAAAGCATCAGTATTCTCACTTCAACTACAAGACTCTTACAACTCGTTTATGAATACAACGCTTTTAAAGAGTATTTTAACTTCAAAAAGCATTTTAACTAAAAAACGTTTGAAAGCTATTTTAAAATATTTTTATGAATACGGCTGTTAGAGTATATTTTTAAGATTTAATTTTTATATTTTATTGTGAAAAATTGATTTCTTGAATTTGAATCCGTCACACTATACTACTACCTTAATAAGCAATGAATTGTAAGCTGGATCTAATTTTGAATCTTTTATAAATTAAACTTTTTGTTCAATGGATTTATTCATGCATTTTTTCAAACTTTCATTTTTTTTTTTTTTGGGTGTACTTCTATTTTGTACTTCTATATTTATTCGATGTACTTCTTTTGTACTTATTTTTAAAGTCTGTACGTGTACTTCTTTTTGCTTTGATATTGTTGGTCACATTAAGTATACACCTTGCTTTATATAATTATAAATAATTCGAGTAAGACTGTCAACAAAAGTTCTTATAAATTTAAATATGACATATGATGAATTTCAGTAAAAATCGAGATGCATTGAACCCGACCCCCTCAGATATCGATGAAATTTTGTTCATAGCTAAATTTGATTAATACAAACAAACTCTCATTTTTAGAAATGACTGTTTTGCGATTTATTGGGCGTGGCACAGTGGGAAAGTTTTCGAAAAAACGCGAAAATGGTCAGAAAGAGCTCCATTTAAACTACAATAACTCAGAATCGGCTGAACCGATTTCCATGATCTTGGTATCATTAAAAAGATATTTTAACAGGCTTTATGACACGTTTTATGACACAAAAAAATTACACTGTAAAAAATTTATAAAAAAAAATTTTAACTAACGAAAAATCCAAAAAGATCAAGGGTTTTTTTACAGTGTATTACTTTTTTAGAAAGGTTTATCCTTTACCTATACCATATCAAAAAATAAAAATGGGTTCTTTTTTAGTTTTTTTTTATATAATTTTTTAAGTAGTGTACTTCTAGTAATTGCCCTTATATTTTATATTTACAGGTTAAATAAATAAACATAGTCCTAGGAAAATTATGAATATGTTTTAACCCCAATTTTTTAAGTAGTGTCACTTCTAGTAATACGTACCGAAAGTTTTCGAAATAATTCGAATAACAGCGAAAATATCAGGTCACATTCTTACACATTTACAAAATAGTTCAACAATTATAACATTTTTTAAATGTTTACAAATAAAAAACCATCAACAATTGTTTATATTATTTGCCATGTTTTTATTAATTTGTGTTTTTTTTTTTATTCACATTTTTTTAAGTTAATTATTTGTAAGAAATTTTGCGCTGCTCAAATTTGGCACAGTCAGAATATCTGCGCACATGTACAAAAGTTTCATTTATCGGAATGAATGAATGAACGCCTTGAGTTCCTGTTATAGTTTGAGCTTCTTTATATCTTGAAAATAGCTTTTCTTTAACGTTGTTGTATTCGTCAGCATCTGCGTCAGCATCTGCAACTTGTATGGTAGTCTTATATGTTTCTGATGCCCAGTGATAGAGTTGCCTCGTTGTCTGGATTTCATTTTTATTTGCAATACTATAATTTCGAGTACCTCTCTTCAATGTTCCTCCGATTCCATCACATGCAGATTTTCCGTGACTGGTAGCATAAAAGTGCCATTCAGCGTCAGTACCAAAATCAGATTTGTGATGGCATAAATTAATGAAGTTATATTTATTTTTATATTGTGCTCTTGCACCATCTGATACGTAAATGATTTGATTAATATTGTTGGTTATATTGGCCTTCACGAACTGTATCATTTTTGAAATATATAGATGAACTGCTATACTATCATGGGTATTGCAATCAGATATTATGGCGAAGCTTTTATGAGTTAATTTATCGTTATCTGAAAATAAACAAACAAAGGAAAAAAACAAATAAATAAAAAATATTAAATATTTTGATGAGTGTGGATGGATGTGTTTACTAATACCAAAATATTAAAATAATTACCTTTGTAATAAATAACGAACGGATGTATTGTAGCCTGATCATTATTCCAATGGTATCCTTGCACGGCATCTTGTACAAGAAATGCATAATTTTCAGCAAAGTCCATTTGAATTAACATTTCTCCTATTAACAGCGCCGCTCTTTTATTGCTGATAAATTCAGATTGTCGCTTTGCTATGAAATGATGCGGAATCAGAACTTTGATGTGTTTAGTAAAATCGCTGACAAATGATTCTGGGTTGGTGTTTAACTTTTTCAGAACACATCTAATCGTTGTATTCCACTTTTTGTATATTATTTCTTCAGTTGGTTATTTTCAAAATGTTTTAGCATATGCGTTTTTAGATTATTTAAATTTTTGAAGTAGTGAACACACATTGAAACGCAACACTTGCTTTTTTCTATGTCACCATCACAAACAACGAATTTGAGAACATCTTTGTAGTCGGTAAATGTGCATTCTCTTTCAATACAAATTGATTTTAAGCCACTTTTTTCAAACATCAATTTCATATTCTGATGCAATGTGCATACACAGATATTTTGCTGGTTTCCAACTCCAAGTTTCATACAATTTTTTGGCCTTAACATTGTAAATTTTGTAAAACCCACTTTGGCCAAGGGATGTTTTTTTTCAATTCGTAGTAAGATTCGCGTAGTGAAGATAACATCAGTCTTTTTTTAACTTTTCCACGTAAGTTTCCTTGTTTAACTGTAATTGAATCTTGCGATCCTGGCATCATTCGGCTAATTTCATCATCTTCATAAAATAACTTGACTGTGCTTAGAGTTTCGGTTGGTAAACTACGTGTGCTCATTTTTAAAAGATTGATATCTGCAAACTTCGTTTTATTCCTTTGGATATCTTTACTTTTTTTGATACAATCGTGAGATATATCATCCCCAAAACGATCTTTAATTTCTGCGTGACTCATATTGATTGGTAAAAGAGATAAAAGTTTTTGCTTTTCCAAAAGATTTGAGCTGTTCTCTATTTGATATTTGATGTTTTGCAAAATTTCTTCGTAAATGGCTTTGACGTTTTCAAGTTGCGCTGACAAATCAGACAATGGATCAGCTCCAAGTGAATCTGCTACATTTTCCAAAATTTGCAGTGATTTTCTATTTCTGTATGCATCTCGTTTGATATATTTCCTCTTAAGAGGCGACATTTGGTTTGGTAGATGAGGAATAATATGATCATTTATATTTTCAATGAGTTCGTTGCTTTCGATGTTTGCATTACGGCTGGTACAAGTTGGAAGTTCATTCAATTCTTCCCTAATTTCATCGCTGGGCATTGTTGGTAAATAATTTGAGACTTCATTCTGCTCCACGTTGGATTCATTACGACTGCGCGCTTTTCTCAGTGTATTCCGGCAAGTTTCGCAAATACGGCTACAATGAATGCTGGCGACAGCTGGAAAATATTCAATTATATTTGCAGCCTCGTTTTCACTTATTTTACGAAGCGAAGCGCAACACTTATTAGATATTTTTATGCATCTGTACTTTTTGTTTAAATTCATATTCACTCAAATTTTTAAAAAATACGCGTAAAAATTGTAATGGGATATCTTGGCTTCTCGAAACTGTTTATAATTATGAATTTCGGTACGTTCATCAGGTGCATTTATATAGCAATTTTTAAGGCAAGCAAGAACTTTTTAGAGTTAAAACATATTCATAATTTTCCTGGGACAATGTTTATTTACACAGTACAACATTTTTCAGTTCATTGATTGCCAACTCAATTCTGAGAACTGTATGTAAAATTAGACCCAAAAAGAAGAATTTCTGCATCATTCGGTTTGTCTTCTTACCTGCCAAAATATTTTTAATATCGATTTGAAGTCAGTAACTATCGCATAGGGGAATTTTTCACGTTTTATGCACAACAATATTTGGAGAAAACATTGACACCTTTTTTATGATTCTGAGAATTAAAAAAAAAGGAATAAACAAAATAATAAATAAACCCACATTTAAGGGTGCCGATTATTTGGAAAGTTTTGCACAATTTGAAACGTACAAGTGCTGAATCAGGTATATAGCCAGCCACCCTTAAAATATGCGCCCATTTATAAGTACCTGGCCGTAAAATATTGAAAAATACGTAGTATTTATAGGTGTGCATTGATCGATTTTTGTCATTCAGGCAGTGCCGACGAACGCGAACAGTGAAAGTGATTTTTCTCCAGTTTTTTAAAAGTGAATAACAACAAAACATGAAATATATCAATATGGAAAACAACAAGTGCCCAAATTTGGATGAATTTTATTACGTTTGTGATCATATCGTCCGAAAAATACAGAAAAAAGATCGAAAAAATTTGTTTACTGAGCAATTCAAAATTTTTTTATTTTAAGGGTGGTGGCTATAACTGATTTTTGAAATTCATACCTTTACTCAATTGCGAATAAAAGCGAAACTCGTGCATCGATTTTCATGATCTTTGTCTCATTTTGCTCATAGGTTATGTGACTTTGCGAAAAAGTAACTAGACTTGAAACTTATTTCAGTTTTGTATTTTTTATGAATTTAAAAAAAAAATATTTTTTTTCTTCATGCGCTTATTTTTAACTTGGAAACTGTGGCTTTTATAGGAAAACAATATATGAACAGATTAAGGAAATTGGAATTTTTAATTTTTTTCAAAATTTATTTCAACTAAATCGGGCTAGTGGTTGTCGAGCTATGTCAAACAACAGGGCCTAAAACGTGATAAATTCCCCAATACGATAGTACTAACTTCAAATCGATATTAAAAATATTTTGTCTGGTAAGAAGACAAAACGAATGATGCAGAAATTCTTCTTTTTGGGTCTAATTTCACATACAGTTCTCAGAATTGAGTTGGCAAATCATGTGTTGTACTGTGTTATTTTACCTGCAAATATAAAATATAAGGGCAATTACTAGAAGTGACACTACTTAAAAAATTATATAAAAAAAATAAAAAAGAACCCATTTTTATTTGTTGATATGGTATAGGTAAAGGATAAACCTTTCTAAAAAAGTAATACACTGTAAAAAAACCCTTGATCTTTTTGGATTTTTCGTTAGTTAAAATTTTCTTTTTTTTTATAAATTTTTTACAGTGTAATTTTTTGTGTGTCATAAAACGTGTCATAAAGCCTGTTAAAATATCTTTTTAATGATACCAAGATCATGGAAATCGGTTCAGCCGATTCTGAGTTATTGTAGTTTAAATGGAGCTCTTTCTGACCATTTTCGCGTTTTTTCGAAAACTTTCCCACTGTGCCACGCCCAAAAAATTGCAACACAGTCATTTCTAAAAATGAGAGTTTGTTTGTATTGATCAAATTTAGCTATGAACAAAATTTCATCGATATCTGAGGTGGTCGGGTTCAAAATTTCAGTTTTATCTTGATTTTTAAATGAAATTCATCATATGTGGTAAAAAGTATATATTTTATACAAAAAATTAAAAATATTTAATTTTTTCTTTAATGTTGGGAAGTATCTTCTCACATTAATAGCCAGAAGTAATATGCTAACATAGTGACGTCACAACGACCTTGAAACCTTTCTTCAAGCCTGTTCTCATCCAGATGAAACCGTTCCCCCTGTTTATCACTCACAGCTTCAAGATTTGAAGGGAAAAGAGATAAATGTGGATGAAGAAAATTAATCTTTAAAGGCATCTGAGTTTTTGGCTCTGAAATTACGTAAAAAACAACCTTTAATCACAGCTTTTAACAATGTTTATGCGCATACTATTTCACTCGCAAATAAAAAATCAAAATGTGAAACTAACTTATTTTCTCAATGACGACGATGTTTACTAATATGGGTCGTTTAAAAAAATATTATCGGTGTGTACCTCAGAAACAAGATATGATAAAAACAAAGGACATCCACTGCCTTCATACTGTAACTAAAAGAAAACTATAACAGTAATCAGTTTTTGAGGTACCGAAATCGTGTCAGGTAGTGTAATTATACAGCAATATAAAGACAATGATAAACACACTTGACAAAGCGAACGTAATATACAATATTATGTGTAATGGAGACGTTTACCACTTATTTGACTTGGCATATGTGATAACAACAAAAAATAAATCTAACCAAACATCGCATTCGAAAACAATAAAACCTACACCTAACTTTGATAGTGTAAAAAACCAGCAACAAAAGATAAATTCTTTAAGAACGTGCACTACTAAAAATGATCTACATCAGAGGTTCCCAACCAGTGGATAGCAGAAGGCTTACAGATAGGCTGTGACAAAAAAATCTATCAGAAACCTTTGGATAAACCACCAGAAAAGACGCGAAAAGCAAAAAAAAAGTTGAGTATATATTGAATGAGCAAAATTGTATTTTACAAGTACGACTGAAGTTGCTATTTATTAAATGATATGATATGAACTGTTTGGATGGATTTATGACAGAAAACGATATGGACTGGTCTAAGTCTGTCGTTGTTACAACCGATGGAGCCTGTGTCATGTCTTGCAAAATCTCAGGACTAGCAGCGTAAATTGAGGCAGTTTCGCTATTAGTTGAACGGGCTTACTTTCACAGAGAGGCTTTAGGTGTGAAAGGAATGAAAGAAAACCTCAAGGACACACCTGATGATTTTGTCAAAATCGTAAATTTAATCAAGTCTCAACCTTTAATCTCAAGAGTCTTTGGTGTGTTGTGCGATGGAATGGAGAGTAAGCAACTACTCCTGCCTTGTGAATTCCTTTGACAATCTAGAGGCAAATTTCTGTCCAGATTGTTCGAGGTACGATTGTTCTTATAACAATTGCAAGAAAAAGAAAAGTAGAAAGCTCAAGCTTTTTTGACAACTGCCTTAATGATGAGATTTTGTTAATGAAGTTGGCTTACATAGCGGTTATTTTCAGTTCTCTACATACTTTTAATTTGACCTTACAAGGAAAAGATGTTCACAAATTCTTTGTGCAAGACAAAGTTAGAGCTACAATCAAATATATACAACGGTGGTCTGATAAAGTTCAGAAAAATATCTTATATGCCTTCCGACTTCAGAACGTTTTTTTGGACGAGAGTGATCATAAAGTACATTAAGAAACTTACAAAATTACCGTTGATCATCTCGAAGCCTTGGCTTCTAACCTAAGACGCTACTTCCTAAGACTAAGATAAAATAAGGAAAGCTGTGGATTTCATTCGATTCGATGAGGAATACTTAAATTATCTTAGCCTCACAACCGCCCGGGTAAGCTACTACTCTTTTAAATCTTCAAACATTACCGTTACTAAACAAATTTTTTATTTCTTTGTTTAGTTTTGAATTTGAAGTTTATAACTAATCACAATCATAAAATTAAAATGAATCAATTTAAAATGTTTTCATGGAATTGAATTCTTTCTAAAAATAATGCTGTAATACTGTCTTTATTAAAATTTTATTGCAAAATAAGAAGTCAGTTTTGTAAGGTTTTAATTAATTTAATTTTGGTTTATTGGGCTCAAGGTCCAAGAATAATTCTTAATTAAAAAAAACTCTTAATTTTAATTAAAAATTTTTATTCAACAGTTTCATTTAAAATACTTAGTTGGAAATGTGTGACTTTTTAAAATTTCCCTTTATATTTTTGGGTGTGTTTTTTTAAGAAACAGTACATAATAAATGGTTTTGCTTTATTTTGCTAGAAAATTAACTCATTGATCTTGTGATTCCATGATGAAGTCAGTCTATAAGGAGAAATACTAAAAAACATTTTGGATGGAAACGAGGACAAAATATCCAACAATATCCATAACTGCATTAAGGTTTCTGATGGTATTTACCACTACACGGAGAAAACTGTTTGTATTGTGGTTAATCAAAACTTGCGCTTGATTCTCAGCCACTTCAAAATTATGCTAAATTTCAGCAAAAACTAATCAAAATTTGCTGCTATACGCAAAATGGTCCCAGGAAAAATGGATCCAAAATAAAAAATGAAAAAAGACACCAAATTTTAAATTAAATACAACAACACGAAAAATTGAGGGCATATTTCCTTTTTTTTTGGGGGGCCATATTTCCTTTCTTTGGGCCATTTTTCCTTTTTTAAAATTTGAAGATTCTCTTAAAATTTGTTATGTTTAGCGGAATTTTTAACGGTATTTATTTGTTCATGTAATTCTACATTATAAAAACTAGAAAAAAAAGAAGTGCTTGATTATGAGTGTTAAGCAAGCAAGCCTCAGTTGATCAGTGCATTATGATAAAATGATTTGCCCTTGTACGAAATGTTGTTTCTAACAGGGCAAACCATTATATTAAAAAAAATTCCTCTTCCATATATTCAATATAAATGATCAACAGCTGCTTGAAACATCCTCGGGGAACAATCTTAAACGTTGCGTCCATCAAGTACTTCCTGTTGTGCTGAGGTACATTTTCTTTCATAAGGTCTATTGACTTCGAAGAAGAAAATATAATATAAGAGAAATTGTCTTCCATAACACACGCTGTGTAGAAATTACTGGGATTCGCTTCGTTTCTGGAAACGCCAAAATTTATCCAAACTTGTTCAAGTTTGAACGCTTCAATGACGTCAAGGCCTGTTTTCGGAGAAGAGACTAATAGTTTTCCAACCAAATAATGCAATCCTCTTCTCATTTTGGAGAATGATAAGTTCTCCAAAAACTTACTTAAACTTAACTTACTTCTACTTAAAGTTATACATTAACAGCCCTATTCTGGCAAATTAACAAATTTTTAACCAATATTTTGAATATTTCTGTGTTTGTTGTAATTTTTTTGTTTTAAAACAAAATTTGAAGCTCAAAAATAAAAAATTGTGATAAAAATTGTCAACTGCTTTTCAGTTATTGACAATTTCATTAACAAATTTTGTTTTTTGAGCTTTAAATTCTGTGTTCATAAGCAATAATCGCTTAAGTCGACTCAGAACAGAACTGAGTTATTGATGTAGATGTGTTCCACGCATATAGTTTTATAAACACACAAAATCTGGATGCTAGGGTCTTCTAGCATGACCCTAGCCAAAGTTTTGATACAAAAACAAAAGAGCCTTTCATATAACTTATATGGTGATTGAAAACTTTGAAGCAATATTTCTCGAAACTTTGAAAACAGACTTAAGCTGTTATTGCTTATCGGCACAGAATTTTGTATTGAAAACAACAAACATATAGAAATATTCAAAATACTGGTTAACAATTTGCTAATTTACCAGAATAGGGCTGTAAATGTATATGCTTAATATTTTTCCTCATAAAAATAAATTCCTCAATGAAATTTTGTCAGAAAGAAATTGGGGTCTTTTTTTATTTCAGTTTGTGGCCGAATTTCATTTTATGTGGTGGGGCAATATTTCATATTAAAAAAATACCCCAAATTTGCGCCTTTTTTCATTTTTTATTTTGGGGCCATTTTTCCTGGATCGCAGAGCCTTCAATTTATAATAACTAAGCAAATATTTGCTTGAATTAAGCAAATCATTTGCTTTTGCAGTTTATAATAACTAAGCAAGATTTTGATTTAATTCAAGCAAATATTTGCTTAGTTATTATAAATTGAAGGCTCTGCGCAAAATGGCCCAGGAAAAATGGCCCCAAAATAAAAAATGAAACAAGGCGCAAATTTGGGGTATTTTTTCAATATGAAATATTGCCCCAATATTGAAATATTTGCTTGAATTAAATCAAAATCTTGCTTAGTTATTATAAACTGCAAAAGCAAATGATTTGCTTAATTCAAGCAAGTATTTGCTTAGTTATTATAAATTGAAATAGCAAATTTTGATTAGTTTTTGCTGAAATCTAGCATATTTTTGAAGTGAAATAATTATTAACATTTAATTAAATTGAGAAATTACTGGCGGTTTGAACCTTGGTCGCATGAGTGTAAGTGCATGGGCTTATCCATTCGACCATCGCAGTTGTTAACCGATCGTCGCCTAATTTTCTTCATTAAGAATAAAAGTGTGCTCATGTGCTTAGAATAAATTTGTTTGAATTGAGTAAAAATTCGCTATTTGAGTTTATAATAACTAAGCAAATATTTGCTTGAATTAAGCAAAAATTTGCTTTTCAGTTTATAATAGCTTAGCAAAATTTTGCTTTAATTTAATCAGAATTTTATTTTTTCTTAAATACACGAGGAGTGATTGCAATTTAGCAATCTTTTACTAAAATAACATTGTGATTGAGCAAACTTTTGCTGATTTGCTTTTAAGCTAATTAATTTTCTCCGTGTACATATTTATGTGAACGTACTTTTTCAACTATGATTTTCCTAAATAACAAATACAGAAATCAACTCAATGTTGAAAGTGACTTAAGATTAAAAACATCTTAATTCAATTCTGACATTGACGTGTTAGTTCAATCCAAACAGTTCCAAAAATCTCATTAATGTAGTATCTTACTTAAAAACATAAATTGTACATATTGATAGTTTGTGATAACAATTTTCTTAACAGTTATCATATCACAGCTGAATGAATTTTTATGCCTAAAAAGTTAAAACAGTCTTTAGCTGCGTTCCGTTCGCCTCAAAATAATCCAGATTATTTTTTTTACATGCAAAGCAAAACAAAAATAATAATCCTATAACAAATAGGATTATTTTTGCTATCCATATAAAATTGTGATGTAGCCTTTAAAAAATTTCAAAACAGGTGCCGCACCTGTATATTTTTATGAGCTGTCATTTCATTTTTTAAGTTATTTGTTTGTTTGGTACAGTGACTATTAGGTGGCCATGACAGCTACCTATTTTCTCACGAGCTGCGACCATTGAATGTTAAACAAAAGAAAATAAAACAAACCGCGTGTGTCACACACATTGGACGCATTCAGCGGAGCCAACAATTACACTTAAATTATTTATATAATTGCATAATATTAATAATTAAATTAAATAATTTACAATTTTTCTGACGTTTCAGCGTAAGGTATCGCTACCATAATAGCTCACAACAGTTTTGAACGACACGATCATGATTGCTTGTTTGAATTTAATTTTGAGTGCAACGGTAGTGCCCTCTACGAGTCGTTTTTCTTGCCGTTCCTTTGAGAAAATTTGTTATCGCGATTATATTTAGGTGAAAGGAACGCAGCTTTTGTGTAAGTTTATAATTGTAAGGTTTTTTACTCTACCATGAACTAATGGACCGTGGAGGTATTCCAAAAAGCTGAAAAAGGTTAGGAGCCACTATTCTACATTATGAATTCATCTCTAGAAAGAAGACTCTACTTTAAAGAAGACACAGACAAATGCGCCAACGTAAACAACATACAGACTATGTGTGCAAAAACAGAGAGTATCGACGCTAAAAGAAGATAATATAACTTTGTCAATTTACTATGTAAAAATGCGTAACTCAGGCAGGTTTTATTTTTGACGAAAGTGTTTTTATTTTTTTAAACTTAAAATTAAATTTTAGTTTTGTAAATATAAATTGAAATTGTTTAATTTTTAATGTGTTGCCATTGTTTTGTTACCGTTTAAAAATGATAAAAATAAACAAAGTATTTTGTATGTTATTAAAATTAAAACTTGAGCCTAAGCAACAGCGAATAAGGCCACACAAATTCTTAACTTTATATAATTTTCCATATTGCTGACATATATTCTTAATCAGCGCATAATGAAATTTAAATTTTTTTTTCTAGTTCATTGATTGCATCAAACTCTGGTTTACATATTTGCTTGTCATAAGTATGTCATAACGTATAAACTTATCTGAAAGAGTTCAATAGCCCTAATAAAAACATTTTCTTGTATTTACTCAATACCAATGTTATCAAATAATATTAAAACGATTATTTTTTACTGGCAGAGAAATTTGGACTGGTTTTGCAATTGCTTGGTTATGTCATAAATAAATAAAAAACTGAAAGAAAAAGGAAGGATTTCTAAAAATAAATTTAATTTAAACTGAATTTGTGCAAGATTTCTTGATTTAATTTAAGTCGAAACAATAAAACTACTCTTATAACCGATGGTGGTAAAAGCAAATTATTTACAAAGAAAGCGGCAACGTACTGTATTATTTTTTATTTTCTCCATTTTTACTGCTGTCGTCCGTTCAATCTCTATGTAACCCTTCACTCTTCTTAAATTTCTTCTATCTGTTTTTTGAAAATCCTTCTTAACAGAAACATGATTTAATCGATTAGGAGTGTCATATTCTTATCAGCCTTATAAATTTACTATTGCTCATCTTCCAACCACTTCTATAAAACATTCCATTTGATTGGAGCTTAGCAACTTAAGATGGGTTCATTCAAATTTTAATACCAAGATACATTTCGCTTGATTGATTGATGGAGCATTTCTTTTAGGTTAATTTCGTTTTGCAAAATATAATATGGGTTTTTCTTACAGGTTGTCTTGGTCCATGTGTGCTCACAGCTCTCCATAAATTTGTGGCTATCCTTTGATTAAGACATTTTACTTGTAAAAATCCCTTACTGAGAAACATTTTGTTATTTTTCAGTTATTCACGAAGTTCGGCAATGATTTTAAATAATAGCACAGTGTTTTTTACGTTGTTTTGCACAAATTGAGTGTTTTTGTTGATAAATATTTTAAGCACAGTGATCACTGTAACAAACCGATTTGAACTAAAATCCATGCCCGCCAATGTATCGCTGCTATTGATAACGTTGGAGTATAGCGTTCACCCGTCTATGGCTATGGAGTGATTACGGACTATTCTGTTTTTTTTTTTCATTGAATTAGGTTTTTATCAATTAAAACAATAACAAGTGTAATTTTACTCATACATTTGTAGGAATAAATAATATTACTGTTATCTGGAGGTCTTTGGAACTTTACCCTTCCGTCTCGCTAGCTATTAACTAAACCGCTTGGAATTGTTTTCTACTGCAGTTATCTTGGTTTACATCGCGAACATCAATTGCACATGAGGTTACAGTTTGTACTTGTTATCATTTGCTTGTGATCGTGTAATAACGTGTGTACTTCTATATTCAGATAGACCTTAAAGTTCACTGAATGCAAAGTAGAACAATTTTCACTATCAAAGATATCAAAAAATGTAAATCTTGATGAAAGAAAAATAGGAAGTGATTCTAGTACATTTTATAGCTAAGACGAACGAGTGTTGAGGGTTTAAGTAGTTGAAGCTTTAAAAAGGTCGTTATGCAAAGCACTTAATCAAATAATTGTGAGGTAATTGACTTTATTGGCGAATTGGTTGCAATGAGGATTACAAAATTTCGAGGAAAAATTAAATAAAAAATTGTTAAGCCTGTTGTGAACCGCACCTCAGTGCGGTTTTTTCAGTTTAGGATGACAAAAGTCCCAACCATTTTTTGTTGAATTTTAATAAAAAAGAGTTTTTATTCCGAAAGAAATATATGTATCTGAGTAAAACACAATACCTAGAAGTCTTACAAATGTTTGGATTTTTTTTAAAATTTGTTTAAGTTGAAAGCTGTTTTTTTAATTGACAAAACCTGAGTGCAACGCAAAAGTTGTATGCCAACTTCCAAGAAGTATAACTTTTGTCGTAAAGAATATTTTTGAATAATTTTTTTTTGTAATGAGAAACACTGTTAAATTGTGTTTTGATTTTTTAAAAATAAAAAATATTAGAAAATTAACAAAATTAAAATAAAAAACCATGTTTTTTCATTCTAAAATTTAAAAATTTTAACTTTTCAGTAGAGTTTTTAAAAATAGGTCACTCTATATTTTTATAAAATTAAATTTGAAATGTGCTTAATGTTCCTACTTTCAATTTAAAGAAAGTTCCTTTGCGGTTTTTTTATAAGATTATAGAAATCCTCATAACAGCAACTGTATCTCTTAGTACCAATATTTAAGACGTAACTTATTTACTTATTTATTTTATTTAATTAAATTTATTTATTAGTACAATAAGAACCAATTTCTTTTCAAGTAAAAAGCATGACATAAGTCACTTTGCTTAACAAATTTAAAAATTAACAATATAAAATAAAAAACAGTAGAGACTTATAAAAATATGAATATATATAATCATTGAAAGGCAGGATAGATAATTTGAAGGTAGCTTATAATGTTACAACCAAGTTTTCAGTTTCCATATTGAGCTAAGTGACCAAATTTCCGTAGTCCGTATACATATCTAGTAGCATGATTAACAGCTCTTTTCTAACAAAATCAGAAAATCCAACTCAGTGTCAATTGATACAAAAATCACAATTGATACAATTTCCTATTCTGAGCACTTTGGAAAAGCTCTTTCCGTATCAATAGTGATCGAGAGAGTGACTACGAAAATGGAGGAGGAATATCTGTTGTTCTACGCGGCAGAACTTTTAAAAAGAAGAGAACTACTGGAAAGACAGCATTTTCTTTCGACACTTTCTTAAAAACATATCGACTGCCAAAATCAGTTTGTTTGAGTTTGATTGATGAACTGCATCCACATGATGAGCGAATGTCGTCAATACCATTCGCCTTACGATTTTTGGCAACACTTTATTTCTATGCTAATGGCTCTTACCAGAAATGTATCGGCAACAATCTTTCGGCACCAATGAGTCAAGCGACGGTGTCACGCTTGATTCACCATGTCTCGCAGTTCATAATTAGTAAAAAAGTACTAAAATTTATTTTCCAATGACGACCATGGAGCAAGTAGACATCAAGAGGGGTTAGTATGAACTTCAAAGTCGATATTATTTTAAGTTTTACCAGTTTTTCTTTGACAATTTCCACCGGTTTCTATGCCCAATTTCATCAGGTGGTATTTGAGTTTACAGTGTCATGTAAGGAACCCCGTTAGATTCCTTAGATTTGATTTGCCTAAGCTTATTCACAATTTTGCTCTCCGAGTGTTAAAATCTCTGAGGAGCAATTTGGATTGTCTTAGCTTTGCGAGGCTTTTTCAAAAGTTTGAACGTTTATGCCTCTCTTCCCTTCTTAATTCTTCTTTTATAGAATGGTTCTGGTCCTGTAAATTTTGTGGATTCACCCTGGCGGGCTAGACCATCGTTTTCTTCGTTACCCTGTATTCCTATGTGTCCTGGGACCCAAAGTATAGTAACAGTGTTATTCTTGCCTAGTTCGTTGAGTTTTGTTAAGCATTCCCATGTTATTCTCGATGACATCGCACAGGAAACTAATGCTTTGATTGCTGCTTGGCTGTCTGATATCACAACTATATCTTTGTATTTCCCGTCCAGATTGAATTGTGCTAAGATTTCCGTTTGGAAGATACTGGGTGTTGTCCCCATAGGTTCAAAGTGCTTGGTCCCTGCGCCTGTACCTTCCAATGTCTTGAAGCCATCTGTATACCATGATATATTGTGAGGTTTATTGAATTTCGATATTATCTCGCTGTCCCACTCTTTCTTGGTACTAAGCTTAATTTCGAAGTGTTTTTCGAAGTTGTACCTTTTTACTATATCGTTTCTTGGTAGATCGATGTAGGGAGTGTGCTTTGCCATATCCTCCTTCTCTCTACTGCTGATAGTCTTACCTAAACCTGTCACCTCTTTTGCAAACAGAGTTCGAACAGAGTTCGCTTGGCTACTCCCTCTATGACAAGGTGTAAGGGTGTTAGGTCCAGAATTACTTCTAGTGCTGCTGTAGGGCAGGTCCTCATGGCCCCTGTGATGCATACACAGGTCAGTCTCTGCACCTTTGATAGCATATTCCTCATTGTGGTTAGCTTGGTTCTCTCAGCCCATGCTATTGCACCATAGCTGAGGATGGGTCTCACCATCATGGTATACATCCAGCTGAGAATTGTTGGGTTACAACCCCAGCTTTTCCCCGCCAGGCTCCTACCATGAGTGCGCGCGATGCTTAGTTTATAGTTACCTCTGCATGTCTTCTCCAGAGAAGCTTTGAATCGAGTGTAAGTCCCAGGTACTTTACTTCTCCTTTGAAGGGAATTTCCGCGCCATCCATTCTCATTGTTCGGAGGCTTGGCAGGCTTCTTTTGTTAGAAAAAGTTACTATGGTAGTTTTCACTGGGTTGATAATTAATCCCACTGTGTTGCACCGTTGAGATGTATGGTGACAGGAATGAGGCCCGAAAATTTTTCGAAAAAATAAGACGCCTTGCCGATGGTTTTAAAACCGGGGCCTCTTCCTGCAAGTATGAAAACGGGAATCTAGTGACAGATGTCCAGAGTACACTGACGTTATGGAGGGAACACTTCTCTAAGTTTCTAAATGGCGACGCTGACAACAATCCCGCCAACAGAGATGATATTCCGGAAACCCCAATTGCGGATGACAGCGTTGAGGTTCCGTTGCCCGACTATGATAAAGTTCTGACAGCTATAGCTCGGCTTAAAAATAACAAAGCCGCGGAAGCTGATGGCTTACCTGCTGAGCTGTTTAGGAACGGAGGCGAAGCTCTACTTAAATGCATTCACGAGCTTCTATGCAGAATATGGTCGGCAGAATGCATTCCGAACGATTGGAATCTCAGTGTGCTCTGCCCAATCCACAAGAAAGGCGATCCCACTATCTGTGCCAATTACCGTGGGATAAGCCTTCTTAATATCGCATATAAGGTCCTGTCGAGCGTTTTATGTGAAAGATTGAAGCCCATTGTAAACAAACTGATCGGACCTTATCAGTGTGGCTTAAGACCTGGAAAGTCCACCATCGACCAGAATTTCACCCACCATCTTTTTGTCGACTACAAAGCCGCCTTCGACAGCCCAATAAGGAAGCACCTGTACTCCACCATGTCTGAATTTGGTATTCCTGCAAAACTAATACAACTTTGCAGGATGACACTGAGCAACACCAGCTGCGCAGTTAAAATCGGGAATTACCTCTCCCCACCATTTATTACCAAACGAGGTTTCAGACAAGGTGATTCCTTATCGTGCGACTTTTTCAACCTAATAATGGAAAAGATCATCCGAGCTGCTGATCTGAGACGTAGTGGCACAATATTCTACAAGAGTGTTATGCTGCTTGCGTATGCTGATGACATCGATATCATTGGCCATAATACGCGCGAAGTCAGTGCAGCATTTTCCAGATTAGAAAAAGAGTCAAGTCGAATGGGTCTGTCAGTGAATGCAGATAAGACGAAATACTTAGTGTTAACAAACAAACAGTCCCAGCGTCTTGGAACCCACGTTACCGTTGACAATACCTCCTTCGAGGTTGTGAAGAACTTCGTTTATCTGGGATCCAGCATTAATTCAACCAACGACATCAGCATTGACATCAAACGAAGAATAAGTCTTGCCAACAGGTGTTACTTTGGGCTCAGTAGGCAATTGAGAAGCAGAGCCCTCTCTCGACGAACGAAAATCACGCTCTATAAATCGCTCATCATGCCCGTCCTACTTTATGCATCACAAACCTGGACGCTGAGCAGTTTAGATGAAAAGACTTTAGGAGCATTCGAGAGAAAGATTCTTCGTAAGATCTACGGACCAATCTGCGTCAATGGCGAGTACCGAATACGGTGGAATGATGAACTGTATGAGCTGTACGCTGATATCGACATAGTCAAGCGCATTAAAATCGAGCGGCTTCGCTGGCTCATGTTCAGCGCATGAAAGACGATGCTCCAGTGAAGAAAACATTCGATTCGGTACCCAGCGGCGGTCAACGAAGAAGAGGACAACCGCATCTTCGTTGGAAAGACCAAGCAGAGGACAACCTGACGAAGCTTGGAATTTCCAACTGGTGCCAGCAAGCGAAAGACAGAAATGGCTGGCGCAAATTCTTAGATGAGGCCAAGACCGACATACGGTTGTAGCGCCAACTAAGTAAGTAAGTGTTGCACCGTTCATTTGTACTGACAGTTCTCTCTGTATCAGGTAACAGAGTGTATCCTTAAATTTCCCTCCCGCTATTAAGGCGATGTCGTCTGCGTAACCCTGAAATTTTATGACATTCTCGGTTAGCATCGTTAATAATTCGTCCACAACAAGACTCCACAGCAGTGGAGAGAGGACTCCGCCTTGTGGGCAGCCTTTTGTAGTTTTGATTCTTATAGTGGTGTTGCCCACTTTTGTTTCTGCAGTTCTAGTGCTTAGCATTTGGCATATCCATATGCTGTGCATATCATTTAATCCTTTTTTGTGTAAAGACTTCTTCCCTCTATGTCTAGAAAGGCACAGAGTACAGTTTCTTTGTTTTTGAAAGCCGAGTGGATGTTACTAGCCAGCAGGTATAGGGCAGATTCTGTAGACCTACCTGCCCTATACGCATGTTGACATGGGTGCATTGGCGCCTTCTCTAGAATCTCAGTTCTTATATAGTTATCTATTACCTTTTCCATTGTTTTTAGTACAAATGAGGTAAGACTAATGGGTCTAAACGACTTTGGTAGAGTGTAGTCTGTTTTCAATACTTTTGGTATGAAGGTGACTATGGCCCTTTTCTATTTCCTTGGGATATAGCCCAGCGCAAGGCTGCTTCTAGTTATTTTGACTAGGTGGGGCAAAATAGTTTCTGCACCCTTTTGTAGAAGTGCAGGAAAGGTGCCGTCTACACCTGCTGATTTGAATGGTTGAAAGGTTCTGAGTGCTCAATATAGTCGAGCCTTAGTACAAATGCTCGTTGCGAGTTTCCATTCTTCTTGATTTGGAGTAATCTGCCTGTCTGCCGTCTCATACTCAGTTACTGGTGTGCTGCGCGGGAAATGAGTTTCTAAAAGGTGACTGGCTCGTTGCTCTTATCTAAGCGTATAGCTTCTGTCTGGCAATAGAAGTGACACTCTTGTCTCCACTCTGCCTTTAGCCATTGCTTTGTGTATCCTGGCTGCGGCTGGCGTGAATGAAATGTCTTCGCACCTTCGCACCTTCTTCCGGAGTCTGGTCAGCTCGGCGCTTCACCAAGGAGTATGTTTTGTTCTTGCCCTGTGCCCTGTTGGACAGCTAGATTCGTAGGCATTATATACTGCATTGTTTATCAGCTCTAAATAGCATTCAAGTTCTAGGATGTTACTAATTCTACTCCTAGCTTTTACGTTCTGTAGGTTTTCTTACAGGGTGTTGGTGTATGTGTCCCAACTGGTGTTTCTTGGGTTTCTTTTGGGTTCTATCTCTTGACATTTTGCCCCAAGTCTAAACCCTATTATTCTATGGTCAGATATTGAAGGTTCCGTTGATACCCTCCATTCCTTAATCATATCCTCAACATCTGGGCTTCCTATGGTGAGATCTAAGACCTCTTCTCTAGCCCTAGTCACAAAATTAGGTGTTTCTCCCACATTGAAAAAGTCAGGATACTTCTTAAAAGAAATTCTAAAAGGTACTCACCTCTGGTGTTGACGTCGGTGCTTCCCCAAATTGTGTGGTGTGCGTTGGCGTCACAGCCGATGAGTAGTGGAAGTTGCTCACTTAAAGTAACAAATGTCATGTTGTGTCTGACACGAGACTGAAACAAAATTTTACTTGGATTTTCGCCTACCTCTAAGATTATTTAATTACGAAAGCAATTTACCGGTTTTTTACTGATTTAATTGTCTTTGATAGGGATTCCTCGCTATGGATACAGTAGCAGCACTTCCTCTGAGGTATTTTATGAAATGCAAGCAAAGCATCCATATCTAGAACTATTGGAATATTTTTGGTTCGATTAATTCGAATAAGGATATTTTCTTCTCGTATATATTTTTTGAGAGGTTTTACGATTGCTGCATAATCCTTTACAAACCGCCTGTAGTATCCAGACAAACCCAAAAAAGGTCGCAGACCTCTGAATGTTTTTGGAACCTCGTATCCGACAATATCATTAATTTTTTTTTACATGTCTTAATTCCATTAGCAGAGACTACAAACCCTGAAAATTCAACTTCTTTTTGAAGAAACTTCTACTTCTTAAGTGAGATACGCATGTTTGCTTCATACAGCTTTGTAAGAATTCGATCGATATCTTTAAGATGTTGATCCTTAGTCTTTGAGTAGATAATCACATCATCAATATAGACATGGCAACATTTTCTGATTTCTTCTCGTAACACGTCGTCTATTGCCCTTTGAAAAATGCTTGGGGCATTTTAAGGCCAAACGGAAGTCGACAAAACTCGTATTTTCCGTTGTTAATAGAAAATGCGGTTTTTTCTCTATCTCGCTCACACAATTTGATCTGATGAAGTCCGGATTTTAAATCTAAAGTTGTAAACAGAGATGACCCACCCAGATTGGCTAGTATAACTGATGTGTCCGGAATAGGATACTGATCGCTAATTGTTTTTTCGTTAAGCTTTCTAAAATCAATAACAATCTCTTGTTCGGTTTGCCTGTCTCATTGGAACCTTTTTTGTCGACGACCCATACAGGACTATTGTATGGAGACCTTGAATGTCTAATGATTCCAACACTTAGTAGACTAGAAATTTCCTTATTAACAAATTCTGTGGCGGCCATTGGATTCGGATAGAATTTTGAAAAAACTGCATCATTATTAAATGTTCTGATAGTGGCAACAATATTTGTGTTAAAGGGTAAAACCTCATTTGGCTCAGTAAACACATTTGCATATCTATTTATTATGTCAGATACTTTACTATCTCGATCATTTGTGGAAAAATGATGAGTGTTTTCGTGGTAACAAAATTAATTAGTTCTTCCCCACTTATTAGTTCTTCTTATAGTATATAGTTTTTTTTTTGGAAAATCAATTTGTGCGCCTATATCTTGAAGAAAATCGCACCCAATTATTCCAGCGAACGTGGTCAAATTTGGTAGGAGAGAAAAAACGGAATTCTTACCAAAAAGATTAACTGCACATTTACTTGTCACTTTACTCGTTCCATGCAAGAATTTTATTAAAAAGGGAGTATCAATTTCTTTAATAGCTTTTAAGAATGGTAGTTTTCTAATATAATTTTAAGAGGTTCCTGTACCGATCATTTGTATTTCTTCTCCCTCCCGTATTCTGCTGATGTATGGCAGGATGGCACCCCTAAAAAAATTGATTTCATCTTTAACTTTGCGGACAGGAGTATACGCGATATAATCAGGATTGTTGTGATAGTACTGATTATAAAAATCATTCTGAATTAAAGAAAGGTTCATGTTCTTGTGAGATATGGTTCACGCGTTGAATTTTAAGTACTGTATTTCTGTCACTATTATTCGTTCGTTTGAATGTTTTTGGTATGGCCCCTCTATTCACTGAAAAATGTGAAGGACCCACAGATCTCATAGATACATCAGAAATTTGGCTAGGTTGATGATTAGATTTATTTTTTGAAAAAGTTTGATTTGTGATTCCATTAGAAGAGAGATTGGGATTAAAATTTGTCCTAGCTCTGAAATGAGGATTTGAAGGATATACTTCCATTGGTAAAGCAAACGCATTAGCAAATGAGTATCTTGCTCGATTTGCTGCTAATTCCTGAGCAAGTGCTAAGGCACTTGGCATGTCATTCGAAAGTGGTCCGCTTGGCGCCATGAAACGTATTGAAATGGATTACCATAGAATTCTGAAAGAGACTCAACTAAGTTTAGGGACTCATCGCACTGTCTCATCAATAAACGTTTCACTTACAGTTGTTTAAATTTGATAAATGCTTATGTGGTAGCTTAGCTTATAAAACGGTGATGAATGGCAGTAATTCCAGTTGGGGTGGTCCAGTTACAGTTTTGAAGCTCTATTCTGCGGACTTCCAAATGCTTGTGGTATAATTGTGGAGCGTTGTGTTGAAAATTAATTCAGTTGAATCCGGTTTGACGCTTCGGTGTACGACTTGCACTCGATCGGATGATTTGCGGCACGACTACATTGATGCGTGTGGTGGCGTTTGTTTGGTTCGCCTAAGCCAAATCAGCAGTGGAAAAAGTGTTGGTGAAGGGCTTTCAGCGGTCAAAGAAAAAGTGCACTTAGGTTTAAAATGCTTCTGCTGCGTGAATAGCTCAAAGATATTTTTTGTTGGTTTTTTGTTTTGCTTTTTTTTTACTTTCTATGAAGGTACTTATTTTCTTTAATGAAATGTTTTTTTGCAAGTTGGGCGCCAGTTAATATATAATAATTTAATTTTTCGTTTCAAAATTATTTTATTATTTTATAAAATTTTCTGTTCACTATGTGAACTTATTGAATATAAATTTTAGACTGAAAAAATCTAAATTGAAATTTAAAAGTTGATGCAAATTTCAAAGGTAGCAAAGTAGAAATAAATTCAGCAAAGTATTATAAATTAATCAAACTTAAATAAAACAAGGATAGGGTCATAAAAGTCATTTTATAAATTATACTTATTTATATACATATGTTCCTTACATTTATATCACTACTAAATATAAAAAGACCCTATCTCAATCTAGTTTTTAATTTATAAGAGAAGAAATAACTTGATAACAACAAAGTTCTGCAGGAAAAACAATGTGAAATCATTTATGTTTAGGTATAAAAAAATGCTTTTACAAAAAATTTAAAACTACATAATTTTATTTTTATCAAGTTTTTCTTTCTCCTATGGAGATAGAGCCTATTGAGATAGAGCCTTTCCGTATTAAGATAATTATATATTTTTATAATTTGGCTGTTAATCAGAAAAAATGAAATCAATACTGATATCACAAATTATGCATATTATGTATATACAGGTCCAGCCTTACCCACCTGGCGCTCTTTTATGTTTAATAATAATTAAAAAAGGTATTTTCCATTGTGTGCCATATATTTTATTAAATTAAGAGAAAACTTCAAACATGTATTTATTATTACTAATATTAACATTTTTTTTATCCATTCGTTTTCTAAACAAAGTACGGTATCTATATAAATTGTGTGTGAGTTATTCACGAAACATTTAATGAAAAACAAATATTAAAAAATAGCTAAAACATTATTTTCCTAGCTTTTTTGTCAAAAAATTCCCTGATAAAACTGTCAAAATCTGGCTTTTCTGCAACTTGATTTTCAATGGACAGCGAGGCCGAACTAGTTAATCTTGTTTGAGACATTTTAGACAGCAAGTACGTTTTTATCAACTTTAGTTTAGAAAAACTTCGTTCTCCACACGCAACGGTCACTGATATCGTTAACAGAATACGCAGCGATATCCAGCTGTGTCTTTGATATAGAGTAGCAGATTTATCTAATTATCAAATTTATCGTATGATGAGACAAAAGATTAAATCGTTGTGATCTTCGTCAAATCGTTTGTCAAACAACTTCGAACTTTTACGAGAAGCCCACTAACCGCACGATCTGCAGTACAACGAGCGCAGATTGTACAATAAATTTGATAGTTAGTGGACTGCATTAGACTAGACTAAATTGGCTACTTTTCTAAAAAAGTTTTTTGCTTACGAACTTACGAGAAAAATAGAGCAAAGATAGGAAAATATGCAGTGAGTCATGGTAGAAGGATAGAGGTATATGCAGCGCTGACTGTGCTCTATTTCCATACTGCCATGTCTGTCAAATTTAGCTGTGTGGCGAATGGAAACAAAAGAAAATAAAGAAAAAGTTTTGCTTCGTTTTGACAATTCCGGCAGTATGCTCTCATCTGGTGCATATACCTGTATTCTTCTACCATGCAGTATCAACTGCCGAGTAATCTTATCAAACCTAGGTACGTATAGGATAGGTATAAGATAGGTGACAAAAGGTACGCCACTAAGCGATGTACTATATCGTTTCCTCTGGAATCTAGTAGTAAACAACGAACTGGTGTCTCTAGAAAGGGAGGGCTGTGTAGTGGCAGCCTACGCCGATGACCTAGCAATCACAGTCAGAGTCAAATTTTCTACTTTCCTACGTGACGTCATGCAAAGAGCTCTTTGAAAACTCGAGCGATGGGCCGAACTCTGTGGTCTTGGAGTAAATCCGGCTAAAACCGAACTGATCCTTTTCAAAAAGAAACTCAAAATGCCATCTCTCATACCAATCATACTAAATTGGTCAGCAATGTCCCTTTCGGAAAGTGCAAAATATCGAGGACTCATTCTTGTTAGGAAGCTAAGCTGGAAACTTAATATTTCTGAGCGCACGAAGAAAGCGACAGTTGTGCTGTGCACTTGTAAAAAAGCTATAGAGACAAGATGGGGTTTTAACCCAAAATCGTGAGATATATGTATACATGGGTCATTAGACCTATACTTCTATACGCAGCAACGACATAACGGCAAGTCCTGGACAAGGTCACATATTTAAACCAGCTCCAAAAAGTCAAATGTGTGAAATCTATTTGCAACAGCGGTGCTCTGAGAACAAGACCGAATGCGGCTTTAGAGACCTTACTTCACCTTCTAAACATTTGAGCTTCCAGAAGGTTATTTTTTTAAATTTAAAGAGGTTCAACCTTCATATCGCTTCTAGTGCACTTGTGCATGGAGGTTAAACACTTTCTTCCTCGATAAGGCTTCCATTGCACTTGTGAATGCAGGTTTTAAAAATCGGAGCATGAACTCATTTCGGTTGTTTCGATGAAGCCCCTGCGAAGCACTTTATTGAGGATTACGCATGCCTGTACGGTGAACTTGTGTTTGTTGCTTCGAGGAAACCTTTGCGAAGAACTTTATAGAGATTATCTATAGAGCACCGTAGACGTATGGTCTAGTGGACTTTTTTGCTCAGTACAATCCCAAGAATCAGAAACGCGAAACGCCCATTAAGATGTTCAAATCGCCCCACCCTAACCTACAAATTGTCTTGGAAATCAGTACATTTTAGGGCAAAATTCGATTTTTAAGACTTTTTTCATGTTAAGTGGTTTTTCTTAATAGCAGCTAGATGCAGCAGGTTTTGACAGAAACAGAATGTGAAAGTACTATATTTTATGATAGTTACAGTCTTTGGCTTTAATAATGCTTAATTAACTAGATATCTTCTACTACATTTTGCTTAAATTTTCATTCCTTGAAAAATTTACTGTCATATTTCAACGATTATTCTATTTTTATTCATTGACATTTTTTATTGTATTTTATATTAAATTTAGTGGCAATTAAGACATAAAAAAGTTCAAAAAACAAAATCTTAAAATATATTTTGTGCTTGAAGTTATAATTGTTTAAACTTGACTTTATTTTTTGGGTTTTATTGAACTTATTTATGTTAGAAAAGTTTCAAATTTGACGAATTTTATAAAAAAAAACATACAAAACATCAAGTTTTTAATACCACGTTCATAATACATGTTTTATTACCTGACGAATAAAAATATATTTTTATAAAATTTAACAAATAAAAACCCCAAATGTCAATACAATCGACTTGTTTGTAGCTGATTGTGTCTCCAGACAACCGACTCGTTGGACCACAAACAGATTTAAATTTAAAGAGCTAGTGGACAGTAAGTAGAAAATAGGAAACTTCAATTCAATTGGTAAAAAAATGCAGTGGAATGTGACTAAAAACTAACTCACCACAGCTTGATGTTATTCGAGTTTTATTTTCTTTTCTGCGAAACGTACCCAATCGTCGTACTTTCTTCCACTTAGAAGTAATAATATTTTATATATTTTGTATTAATTTTTTATATAATTTTGTAGCGCATTTATTTTACGTATGCACGCTATGACTATTCACTCTAATATGACAAAAAATTCTGGCGCTGGTTTTAACAGCGTAGTCCCTTGATAAATTCCGGCGCTGACTTTAACAGCTTAGTCCCTCGATAATACTTGTTTTTGCATGCAGACGCCATCGTACTCCATTTGTGCGTCATCCAGCCTCTACATCACAAATGTGATAGCATGTCATAGCAGTACAAATGTTTTGTATATAGTACAAACGTTTGTAGTGTTGGCCGCATGAAAAAAAATTTTTGAATTCGTAACTTTGTACATTCTACAAACGCTTGTTTGTAAAAATCTATAATGTATAAATTTGTGAGCTGAACGAACATTGTTTGATAATATACAAAGCGGTGGCAGCAGCGTACGTATATTTGTTCGTATCTTTGTAGATGAAACGAATGCATTTGTAAAATATACAAATATTTCTTTGTACAATGTACAAACGGTCATTTGTATTATTCACAAAGTCGTTCGTAGGCTGAAAAGAACAAATAGCTTTGTAGAATATAATAATTGTTTTGTACATAGTACGAAGCTTTTTTTTTGGGTGTAGCAGAGTTACTAATCCATTGTCTTATGAGTTTCTTATATCGTCCAAGATCTTAATCATAGCAGTATAACATCTATGTCCAGCGCGGAAACCTGACTGCTGTGGAGATAACAGCTTATTTTGAAATAGGTAGCTTGATATTTGATAAGCCTTTAGAGATTCACACATTTTTGATGATGACGATAAAATGCTGATTGGCCTAAAATCATTGGGCTCATTCGCTGCTGTTTTTTTGGGAACAGGAAGAACAATTGCAGTTTTCCAAGAAATTGGAAATCAATATGTTGTGAAACAGTGGTTAATAATATGTGTCAGTGGACTGAAAATAAATGGTAAGATGTTTGAATAAATAATACTAGTCTACTATTTTCGGATCCGGTACACCCATTAGCATATATATATATGTACTTTCAGCACTGGTTCCGAATCTGTACTCAGTTTCCCCTATGTCGTAAAGTTTTTAAGATATAGGATGTTTTACGTTTTTAGCACGTGCTTAGTATTATTGATCTAGAATCTAAACTACTCACTTTTCCAACTCAACTTTTCCATCAATAAATCAACCACTGTCATGTCATGTGCTGTAGGGTTTCTACCTTTATTTTTGCGACTTCGAAGCTGGGCAAACACTAGGCAAAAATGGGTCGCTTATGCCAAATACGTTGTCAGAATTTAAAAATTCCAAAATTTTTTTGACAATACGGTTGACACCTTCAATTTTTTTATTTTTGCGATTTTGAAACTAGTGCACCAATACTAAATACATGTAAAAATTGGTCGCTGATTCGAATTAAACGACCAGCGCATCTACAAAGAATGCTTATTCGTTAAGCTTAATACAAGCTGATTAACTAAGAACTAATCTTATTCTAACAGGGTCTTAACTTATTCTAATAGGGATTATTTTTTTCCCTAATTTCCTTGCTTCAGTGTTCGAAAGGTATCCAATTCGTGGTGGGCGTAATCCGCCCACCAGAAAAAGTAATTATAAAAACACGTCAAGAAGGAAATACGGGGAGAAAAGTCATAAAGGAAAAAATGGCGTTGGAGTTTAGAAGGGCATTTCGGAGTCGAAATCTGCTCAGATGAAAATCGAATTCGCTGATCAAATTGTAAGTTACACGAAGCATCCTGGTTACAGCTTCACTGCAACCATAGTCGGTACGATGAAAGTTGAGGTGGAAGAGAGGAATAGACCTAAGGTTACGTGGATTGGTTTTAAAGGATATTAATTGGAGTAGTGCAGGGCAGTTAATGGTTCCGCATACAAGTTGATGAATGTAGAGTACATCTGCAACTTCTCTTCGTTTTGCAAGAGATTGCATGTTAATCAACTTCAGGCGGTCTGCATAAGAAGGTAAGTTGAAACTGTCAGAACCGGGAAGACCGCGAAGTGCGAACCTAATGAATCTTCGTTGAACGGCTTCGATTCGCACAGAATGGATGTTGTAGATAGGAGACCAAACCTGGCTGGCATATTCGAGGATGAGTCTAACAAAGGTAAGGTAGAGAGATTTAGTAACGTAAGGATTGGAGAATTCTCTGGACCAGTGTTTCACGAAATCCAGTGCAGAATTGGCTCTACTAATGATATTATCAATATGAGAGCTAAAATTAAGTTCCTTGTCACATATTACACCTAAGTCCCGTAAAAAGCTTACAGGAGGAACTGGCTTGCCGAGTAAGTAATAAATTCTTGGGGGAAGCTGGAGACGCTTGCGTGAATATGTAATAGCTTGACATTTACTAACGTTGAGCTCTAGAAGATTTTTTTGACACCAAGTGGAAAAACTAACTAGATCTTCTTGAAGATAGTGAGAATCGTCGTTAGTTTGTATGCGCCGATAGATTTTCATATCATCAGCATACACAGAGAGATTGGATTCTTTGATGATGCCATCTACATCAGAGATTGTTAAGACAAACAGCAAAGAACCAAGGTGACTACCTTGTGGGACACCAGAGGTAGCTGAAAAAGAATCTGAATTGGAAAATCTAAAGATGACATTATAACGGCGTTCTTCGAGATATGATTTAATCCAAGATATAAAGAGTGATGGAAAACCAAAGGCTTTAAGCTTAAGAAGAATGATAGTGAGTGAGATTTTGTCGAACGCTTTACTAAAGTCACTAAATCAACTTCGTACCCGCTTTCCAACGAGCATAGAACGTTTGAAACAAATTCTGCAAGGTTAGTGGTAGTCGATCTTCCCTTGAGGAAGCCGTGTTGGCTGGGAGGAAAAATAGATTTGCAATGGAAAAAGAGAATATCATAAATAATGCTTTCAAACATTTTTGGAGTACATGAAAGTTTTGCAATAGGTCTGTAATTGGAAATATCATTTCTTGGTCCTTTCTTATGCAGAGGTATTATGTATGAGCTCTTCCGCAACTTAGGAAAAACGGAATTAGAAATAGAAAGTTGAAAAAGACCCAATAGGGGATGAGCCAACACGTCCACTCATTTTTGTATAACAATAGCAGGCAAGCCATCGGGTCCTGGAGAATAATCGTCCTTCAGATTATTTATGTTTTCTAACACTTCAGTTAGTGTAATATCAACAGAAGCTAGCGACGTTTGAGGACAGTCCCTTAACAAAGAAAAATACTCGCAGTCTAGTTCGTCGTTATGATTAGTGTATGACTGACTGAAAAAAATTTGCAAATACGTTTGCAATTATTTCCGGGTTGTCTGAGGAGATGTCCGAAAAAGTAAGGGTAGATGAGTAGTTGTCAGATTTTCTTTTAATGTTTATAAACTTGTAGAAGCTTTTAGGATCCAACAACAATTTAGTTTGAATATGACCAGGATAAGACTCGTATAGCGTTTCACAGAGTGCGGAAGAAAGGTTAAAGGCGTGAAGATAATTTGTGAAATCAAGAGAAGAACGAGAAATTAAATATGCGCGCCATAGTTTGTTCCTTTTGTTACGGAGTACACGTAGTTCCTTATTGTACCAGGGAGGACATGACGAAAAGTTTTTCTGCCTAGTGAAGGTGACGGAATGTGTGAAGTAGTCGAAAATTATGTCATAGAAGTGAGCAACTGCAGTATCAACGCTTTCATGAGCATTATCGAAGAGATGTTGGAAATTGATTCTACTGAATAAAATGTCTAAATTTACAAAATCAGTTTTCCGAAAGTTAAAGCTGTACGAGTGCTCGAAATGTTTATTTTTGATATCAATGTTATATGATAAGGTAAGGGATAATGGTGGATGGTACTGATCGAGTTTTAAAAGAAGATGGTTACTTGCGGAGACTACGCAGTTATCTAAATCGGAAGAAAAAATTAGGTCTAGTTGTCTACCTAAATTGTTAGTAACTCCGCTCAACTGGTAAAGGTCGCAGTCTGAAATACAACTAGTAAAATAAATTCATTTTCAGAGGTAGGATTTGAAGAGAGATAGTAGAGATTCATCATCAGAGAGGACCCATTGAAGATTGGGAAGATTAAAATCTCCCAGAAAAATAACGGCGTCAAATGGATCCATAAGGTCCAAAAGTGAATCTATTGCGTCTACTGCAAGCTGATAACCATTCACTGGTTGAGACGGGCGAATATAACAACAAATAATTAATACATTACTTTTTGCGATGCAAACTTTGGCACATATAAATTCAAAGTTGACAGTGTGGGAGTTTTTTATAATGGTTGGATCGAAGCAATTGTGAATAGCAAGAAGGACACCTCAACCTGAGGAGAGATCATCTTTGTCGAGACCATCGTCTCTGAAAACCACGAAATCGGACGCGAAGACCTCAGTATCCTTAAAGTCGGGTGTAAGATTGGTCTCAGTAAGGGCAAATATGTCGTAGGGAAGCTTAAGAGAATTAAGAAACACTGTAGAGATTTCGGTGCGTAATCCTCTTACATTTTGGTAGTAAAGAGACAAATAATGGGCTGGGAAAAGGGTTTTGAATAGGAGTAATAATTTGGTTAGGAATAATATTGTCTTTTATTTTACGGGACTTTTGAAGATAAGAGATATGTTTTGACCTCACATGAGTAGCATATGTGTCAAGATCTTCTTTGACTTGATGGCTCGTCAAGCCAAGTAGCTCGTGGAATCTGGTAAATAAATGGCTCAACTCATTGACATCGGTAGGTAGACCTTCTTGCTGAATCAAGACTTTGAGGTTTGTCTTGGTCTTGCCTTCTATACAGGTAGAGATCGGTGCTTTATGCAAGTAAGCAAGATAAAGACGCACATTGTAGTAGACACTATTCTCTCTTAGTCGAGAAAGAGCATATCTACTCTCCGTGTCAACACAAGAGTTCATCGTAAGTTTCACTCTTGGTGGTTGAAGAGGGTCAATAAAAGATGTGGGGCTTCCAGCTTGATTAGAAGCTTCACTAGTGTCTGAAACAGAAGGAGATGGGTTTAAAGTATTTGAATGGACAAAGTTAGGATAAAGTATGTTAGTCTCCTTTTGTCTTGCTGTTGTGTCCAAGTGAGGATTAAGATTGAATGAGACTCGTTTAGGGTGAGAGGGCTGAAGAGTGTAATTTGTTCTATTTGAAATAGCTTTGATCTGAAGAGTAAAACTAGGAAAGATATTAGTTTTAAGTTTCCAACTGCGGTCAGCGCTAGGACTGGAATTAGGTAATTTATTCCCGGATGGTTTGTGGACAGGGTAAAGCAAACTAGGATTTTCATTAAGTAGAGTTTTCTTTGGATTAGAATAAGACTTAGAAAAAGCGTTATACGTATTTGTATTAGAAAAATTGTTATAACTAGAATTATCGTTATTAGAATTTTTATTAGAGTTAGAATTGGAATAAGAATCAGGGACGTTACATGACTTAAAATTTAACGTAGAGTTAGAGTTTGAGTGTGAATTAGATTTATATTTAGAGTTGAAAGGAGAATAGGAGTTAGAATTAAAATTAGAGTTAGCATTATTCCTAAGTTTACTGGTAGTTTTACGTGCATAATGATTAGACTTGTTTTTAGAATTAAAATAAGAAAAACTGTTCTTCTCGCTGCTAGATCTACGTGTCAACGGCTTTTCACCAGACTTATTCATCCATTTGGCAAATATCCACTGGCCATGCATAACATTAAGTTGGAATATTAAGTTTAAAACTGCAAAATTTCCTGGCTTTGGAAGACATCTTCTGGCAGTTAGTAATAACGATACCAAACTTCTTTCCAAAGTAATTACGCATCCAGGATACGCTTGTTTTAACTGCTACGCCCTTAATAAACAATGTAGTTTTAGAGCTTTCGTTCACGTCCTCTAATTTTTTGATCCTGCTATCCCATTCGGATGACGTCCATGATGTTCCGAAATGATGGATCAATTTGCGAGGTTCAGCGACAGGGTTAGCAGCTGGTTGCTCGTTTAGATTAACGAAGAGAGAGGCTGGTGGTGGAGAAAAACAAAGAGCCGATGGAGAAAGTATAGCTGCTTCCAGGATTTCTTGAAAAATGGAAGATGCATCATGGTGGGGGGAATCTGGCAAGTTTTGAGTATGGTTTGATGCGGAACTGATGACAGAAGTTTTTTGAGGAGAAACCAACTCAGGCATAATTTCCATTCCATTTGGTAGAGACCTGACCGCATATATTTCCGCAAGCGCAGCTCGAAATGCGTACAAATCGTCACTTATATCATTGACTTTGTTGTATAAACTTTGATAAGGTGTAGGCAAAGGCTTAGTAGAAGCTGATTGAATTGCAATGTCCAAATCATTGCGTAGTGATTTGATACTTTGACGTATGTCTTGCATTGATTCAGATTTTTTTCAGTTTAAGATTGCTTCTAGCACAGGGTTCGTATTTGCTCTCGTTCGTTTTGTATCATTTTGTTCTTAGATACTAGACCTCTGCACTTATGCTTTCGTTTTGTCTACAACAGTAGAACCAACAGTGCAGAGTTCACAGCTTAACAGAACTCTGTTACTCAAGCAGACGTTATCCAAGTCATTTAATGAAAACGAACAAGCACTGCAGAGCAGTCGTCGGACTCAAACCAACCATGTTCGTCGTTTGCTTTAACAGAGCACAATGTTGTTCGTTTTAACAAAACGCCAAACCTTGGCGAAGTAATTATTTCTATATAGCGTATTAGGACTTATTCTGTGGACTCCGTGGTTGGAAGTTTTAGGGGGTAGATGATTTCGGATCTGATGTCAGAATTTAAAAGTCAAGATGACGGATAGAGTTGCCACCTAGATTTTTTTGTATTATTGCAAACTCTTGTAATTTTGAAATTCTGACAAAGGATTTGATTTCGAATCTAATGTCACAGTTTTAAAATTAAAGATGGAGGTTCGGGCAGCCACCTAATTTTTACCACAGCATTGCCACCCAGTAAAATGTATTTTTAAGAGTTTCACAGTGTTAGAGGGCCGCTGATTTCGAATCTGAAGTCAAACTTTTAAAATTAAATACGGCTAATAGGGTTGTCACCTTAATTTTTTTATTTTTATGAATTTGGGGCTGTAAAAGAAAGGTACACCAAAAATGGGTCGCTGAATCCGAATCCATAGTCAGAATTTCAAAATTATGTTATTTTCAAATATAAAGGCTGCACCTAATATGTATTTTTAAGATTTTTAAACATCATTTATCAGCGATCCCCTGATTTCGAATCTGAAGTTAGAATTTTAAAATTCAAGATGGTGGATTGGGTTGCCACCTTATTTATTTTTTATTTTTACGAATCAACAAGACAAATAAATGTGTCTTCCGAAGAGAATATTGTTGCTGTAGCGCGAAGTGTTGAAGAAGGCGCCGAAATGTCGATTCGTCGCCGTTCTCAGCTTGTAAGCCTTTGTCCTTCGAATACGTGGAAAGTTTTGCGGATCTTGGCTTACGTGCCCATAAAATACAGCTCGTGCAAGAATTAAAACCAAATGACCGTCGTTTACGGCGCATTTTTGCTGATTGGGCTAATTTGAAACTGGCAGAAGATGCGCATTTTTACCAAAGAATTGTGTTTAGTGAAAGCTCATTTCTGGTTAAATGGCTTCGTCAAGAAGCAAAATTGCCATATATGGATCGAAGACAATCCTCAAAACATTAACGAATCACCATTGCTTCCTTTAAAATTGACTGTTTGGTGCTGTTTACACTCTGAAATCGGTCCTTACTTCTTTCGATATGAGGAAGGAGCTGCCGTAACGGATAGTGGTTAACGCTATCGAGCCATGCTGACTGATTTTTTTCTTTAAAAAATAATCAGTTAAATATCGACAACACTTCGTTCCTTGCCATACAGCGCGCTTAAGGCCTTTTCCACACTTGGTCAACGCAATTCCAACGAAACTTCAACGCAATAGCGAAAAAGTTCAGACTTGCCTCAAAAGTCATGCAACACGTAATAATTGCAATTATATAATAATTTATGTTTTTCCACTTCTTGCACTAATTCTTCGTAAGATCTACGGACCAATCTGCGTCGATGGCGAGTACCGAATACGGTGGACTGTATGAACTGTATGAGCTGTACGCTGACATCGACATAGTTAAGCGCATTAAAATCGAGCGGCTTGGTCATGTTCAGCGCATGAAAGACGATGCTCCAGTGAAGAAAACATTCTAATTGGTACCCAGCGGCGGTCAACGCAGAAGAGGACGACCGCATCTTCGTTGGAAAGACCAAGAAGAGGACAACCTGACGAAGCTTGGAATTTCCAACTGGTGCCAGCAAGCGAAAGACAGAAATGGCTGGCGCAAATTCTTAGATGATGCCAAGACCGACACATGGTTGTAGCGCCAACTAAGTAAGTAAGCACTAATTTAATATTTAACACTTGTTCATTTATCCTGCAAACTATTTCTTCTTTTCTTAAGCCCGTATGATACTTCATTGTTTTGCAAAATTTCAAAATCTGAAAACAAGTGGCTCGTGAGCTAGACAGATATATATTGGTGGAAAAGGATGAAAACATGCATCGTGCCACTTTTTTACTTCTCCGCAACGTAACTATTTTATCTCTCTGTACTCCTTGCCTGCGGAAGAAAGAGCTCAAGCTTGTTTTTGACACTTAATATTTGATCGAAACTTAACGATGAACGAATTGAGAGAAACGTCAAAAACAATGCATTGAAAATGCTGTCCGTCGCATATTTTTTTGTCCAATTCGTACTATATGCGTATACACTCACACTTCTTGAATTTTAGCTTTAGCTCTATTTCAACTGCTCTAGTTTCAATTTCAATGAATAAAAATTGAACAACGCAATGAAATATCATGCGGGCTTTAGATTCTGTTAATGAAAAAGGAACTAATTAATTAACTTATTCACCTTGATTAATATATAGCATACTGAACTACAAACAATTCACAAAACAAACAAACTGATGCAACAAGTTGTAAGGAACAAAATTTGACTAATTTTATCCCCACATGTCTTATCTTACACCTTACCTTTCCTTACAGCTTTCTTACTGGGTCATGCACTAATGGCCAACCACTAAATCCAACCCTGCGGGAAGAAATTCCAAAAACAAGACACAGTCAGCCTTCCGCGAGTAAGCTGACCGTCGTGCTGGAAATAATAATAACTTAGGCTATTCAAGCCAGTGCATGCAGAAAGGCATGCCACCGTGTATTACATTTTTGTTATTTTCCTAGTCTTTAATTATAAATGTTAATATTAAACATACCCTTACCGGCAATCTAATTTTAAGCTGAATTATCATGTATCAGTTTAAATGAATAAGTAACAAACGCGATACATGAATTAATTTATATATATAGAATTATTTAACATAATAAGCGAGCGTTATTATGGCGCTGTAAAAATAATTATTAATTATAGGTTAAAATAAAACTCAGTTTAAGTAAGTAAGAATTAGTTGGCACTTATTGTTATATTTTAGAATTTAATAATAAATTAATAAAACATTCAACTGAAATAATAACCTGGGCTGCGGAGTCGGACCAAAAAAATTCGACTCCGACTCCTCAAAATATCGAAACTCCGACTCCCACTCCAACTCCGACTCCGACCAAATAATTAAAAAAAAATTTTGTTTCAATTTTTAATAACAATGACACGAGCAATATTTTCCGTCGGGTGTAATTGTAAAATGGTCAAAAACTGCTGACTTTCTCGACATTTTTTGCCATTTTCTTAACCGTTTAAACAATACAAAGTTTCAATTCCGGTTTCAATGCGTAGTCAATAAAATCACAGGCTGAACCAAATTATAAAAATTACTGCTTTTATACTGTTTTAAACAAAATTTACAAAATTATGCGATATATTATTATCTATCTTCCATAATTGTTTTGTCGGAGTCGATGAAATTTTTTCAAACTCCGACTCCTTTGCCCAAGAATTCCTACAGACTCCGACTCCTCGACCCCGCAGCACTGGTAATAACTACAATTTCTTAAATTAATAATTCGGAATAAAGATAACTTGAGTACAAGTTTAAGTACTAGCCAGATTGAGTTGCGCCCTCAATAACTTCTGACGTAAAGCACCAAAATAGTTTTGGAATTGGTAACAACCTTTTATGTAGGCCTCGAAAACGACCGATTACGCGACTACTTACCTTCCTATCCTTATAATTTTCCTACTGGGTTGAGTAAAACACTAATGTTTTGTTTTATTACTTTGTTTTCATGCACATTAACGGAGACTCATCATGCTGGAGAATACTACTCACTTTGGTACGAACGGCACGTTGGCATGATTTTAAGTGGAAATTGAAGGAAGAACAAGCATAGCGACCCCTACCGGAGGAAATTATAAAAGGGCGAATAACGAGAAATCTAGAGTTTTAGTTTGTGGAAACCGCTCGTGAGACCGGTATGTAAAGTAAATTCGTATTTAAGGAACTATCTGCTAATAATTAAGGCACGCAGCATAAGCAGTGAGCCAACTGCGTGGTTGGCGCAGCAACAACGACGCAGCAGCAGAATAGGGACTGCGCAAAGACAGCATAGGTTTCCGGTTTTATTTTGAAATATCGTATCATTATTTCCCTTTTGAAATTTACATATAATTATATATATAATAAGAAACCTTAGAATTTATAAGAGTTAGGATGTGTTTAAGAAAACCCAACTATAACCTAAAAAAAGAAGGTAATTCGATTGAAAATAAAGTTCATACGCGCGAGATATGATAACTTTTATAATCAAAAGTGGCATAAAAGGTCACAACAGTAGATCGGTTTGGTTATTTTTTAACTTTACATGAAAATTAAAGCGCCATCTAGCGGAGAAAAAAATTGTTTTTTTTTAATAAAAAAAATAAAAATTTAATTCACTTTTCAAAACTGGCTGAAGCATTAAAACCGGTTTACCCATTCTGTTTTTATAGAAATTTTAATACTAGTATTACATTACAAGTGAACCTCCTCGGTCCTTCGAAGCTTAAAAATAGATTTTCTCAAAATTCTGGCGTGCTGCAGCAAAACGCTGAGACACGTATTTCTTTATTTTAAGCCTATTTTCATATTCTGTTAACATATCTCATGTGTACTCAAAAAAATTTGATTTTGTCGTACTGTGTTATTATTTAAAGTTCTCATGCAGCTAAAAAATATACTTTATAACATAACATAGCAGCACTGAAAAAGACCATGTTTTTTTCTATGTTGTGTTCTATAAGACAAATTTTCTAATGGGTATTTCTACTGATGACTGAAAGTACTTGTATACAGTGTTACCACGGCATATATAAAAAAGTATCCATGCCAATCCAAAATGTATCCAGAAGTATCCCCCTTAGAACAAAGATATCAACGTATTAAATGTTAAAGCTCCCAAGCCACGAAAAAATTTCACTGAGGATATTCAGTAAAATTTGATTCGTTCTCCTAAGTTGCTAAATTGTTAAAGTTAGCAGCTGTTGATGTGAACGCACCTGCTTAGATATTTGCAAGTGTGTCATTTAATAACTCGTGTAACCAAAAATGTATTTTAAGTGTTATGTTACAGTGCGTTAAAACATTTGATGCATTTGCCACTCAGAACACTACCCGTTACAAAATTTTCATTTTTTTATTAATTAAGAGCAGTTTTTAGACTTTGAAGCTGCAAATCAAAAATAATTTGGTACTTGTTAGAGCTCATCCCCAAAACGATTCATCACTACACTCAATCAGCCCAGAATAATTTTTCACGCATAATCGGAAAAGGTAGTTTTTGTTGTTAAGATAAAGCTCAAGAAAAATTTGGAAGTGATGAATAAAATTGAAATTTGGAATACATTTCCAGAATGTTCTTGAGTTTTATTTTAAAAATGAAAACTCCCTGTTCCGATTGCTCGTGAAAAATTATTCATGATAGGGATGAATAAATTTTACGTTTCCAACTTAGCAAATTGTATCTGCTAAACTAAGACACGGTCTGAGCTTCTTGACTTGCTATCAAGCTGCTAAGTCTTTTCCCATAAAAATTTTTAACAGATCTTAACAAATTTGTTATGTTTAGCAAGTTAGGAGGACTTTGAATTATATTCACTTCTATTATAATTTTTGATATTGTCAATACAAAACAAGGTTAGAAATAAGAAAAATTTTAATTTTCATGGAAACAAACACCACTTCTATCCCTCAACAATAAATCAGCTTTTTGTTACTTTACTTTCAAGAGGGAGAGAACACCCCGTTCTCTCCCCCTCTCGGCGGCTCTGCCAATACTAATTCCAAAAATTTGTAAAAAGGAACCTATTTTAGCAATCTTATTGTATTCTTTTATACAATTTTTAATAACCTGCCACATAATATTAGAAATATTTAGGTTAACCATATCTTAATCAAATCAATCAAATCATGGATTGCGAATTTGGATTTTCTTAGAATTGATGAATTGTTTATTGTTAACTCTTGAATACTGAGTAAATTATTATAATCTATAATTATTATTTTTTATTAAATTGTTCCCCACTTAATTAATTAACTAGCTTATAAAATTTTACTCATGATTCGCTCATTTATACTTATATCTTATTTTAAATATTTATATCTCATCTGAAGGGCATTCCCTTATAGAGTGTCGGGTGTGACGATCCCGCTGTTCCCGAGTTGTTGCTATAGTTTTAACTTTTCATATCAATTTCTATTTAGTTGTTCTTACTATTGGATAGCTTGTTGACACTAGCCCTCATAGCTACAGACATACTGTTCAACTCTTAAAATCCTGTTCACTTTAAGTTTAATTATTCTCTGTGGCTTGTATAAATTGTAAGAACTTTGTCAATTATAATAATAAAAAAAAAAATAATAAAAAAATTCTATTTGTGCACAGTTTCAATTTCCATACAAATTTCATATTCAATAAAATGTTTTTACCTGATTTTAATATTAAGCCTATTACATTTTTTTTTAATAACACAAAACTGGGTGTATTAGCATAAAGCTGAATGACTAAAAGCAGGGAGTTTAATGTTTTTAAAAATCATAATAAAATAATCAAATTATAAAGAAAATAGTTGAAATTTATATTGAAAGACTTTGACCAAGCGTCTTATGATCAATTGTGATGTGTGTGTTTCTTATTAGATGTGTGCACAATGATTAAAAAACTACACTAAAAAAATGCTGTTACGCCGACCATTTTCTTCTTAATAGCAACAACGTTTATTGGACATTTGGTCATTGAGCATTTGAACCATTAAAAACTTTTGCATTTGATTCAACAGTTAAGTTGTTGTGCCAACAGCGATAAAATTGTTGCCCTAAATATAAAAGTTATTGGTGCAAGTACTACGTATTTGATTCACCAACAACTTTCTCATTTGATTCAACAGTTAAGTTGTTGCGACAACAGTTTCGTTCTTGGTATAACGTAATCGCACCGATTATTGGCAGGCTCCCTAAACACGGATCCATTGTATTTAATGAATACAGCTGTGGTCAAAATAATAGCAGTACTCTTATATTCAGATATGTTTGTATAAATAATACTTGTCTACAAATTTCGGATCCGGTAAACCCAATATCGTTCTTATATGTACTTTTAACATAAATCTGATTTGAATCTGTACTTAGTTTCCTCCTATATTGTAAAATTTTCCAGATACAGGGTGTTTTACGTTTTTGGCACGTTTTAAGTATTATCGACCTGGAATCTAAACTACTCACCATAAAATAAATAGTAATATTCTGTATTTTAGAAAAAATATTAACTTTTCCATTAATATAGCAACCACTATCGTGTCATGTGCTGTAGCGGAGCCAAAATTCTGATATTATCCAACGAAATATCAATAAATTGAGTATCTTTTGTTTTAGCGGAGCTGTAATCGTCCCAATTTAAAATGTCTGTTTTTCATGTAAAAATGCACTTAATCAACAGTTTTTTTTCTAAATTCTCACTTTGGATGATAACAGCTCCGCTAGAAGAAAAGATACTCAATTTGTTGATATTTCATTGGATAATCTGAAAATTTAAGCTCCGCTTCAGCACATGATACAAAGTGGTTATTAATGTTGTTATTAATGGAAAAGTTGATATTTTTCTAAAATAAAAAATATTCTTTTTTTATTTTTCTTCTAAATATTTTTCGTTCTAAAATACAAAATATTCTTTTTTTATTTTATGGTTAGTAGTTTAGATTCTAGATCTAGCGGATCTAGAAATTGATCATGGGGGGGGGGCTAAAAAAGCAAATTAGTTTTTTTTATTCATTGTATTTATTGATGTATTACATAGTAAACATATTTTTATAAATTATATTTACGTCTTAAATATCATGAGTATATAATTTAAAAGCATATCAAAAGTTTAAAATTTATATAATTTGTAAGAATTGAAAGAAAAGATGTAGCTAATGATTATATTCAACTTAAAATTCAACATCCCAATTCGCGTTACTCATGCGTCGATTTCTTAATTTACAAAAAATTTCAGCGATTTCCTCTGGTTTAATATCAATTTCTTTGTGAATGTTTGATGGGGCTAAACCATTCAGCCGATTTTGTGCCATTGTGGATCTTAAGTAGGTTTTCAGTCTTCTCAATGCTGCAAAACTTCTTTCAGCAGTGGCTGAACTCACTGGAATTACTGCTATCGTTTTTAAAAGTAACAATTGCCCTTATTCTTGTTGTCACCTCGCCTATGTGAGAGTTCTCATACTCGTGTCACGTCACAAGAAATCTGGTATTCTAGTGACGTGACACGAGTGTGAGAACTCTCACATAGGCGAGGTGACAACAAGAATAAGGGCAAATATGTTAGGGAAGAAATGTTCGTAATCCTGTTGCTGTTTTTAGATCTGTTTTAGAACAATATCGTTGCCAAACAACTATTTCGGCATTCAGGTCTGCTTTTGTTAACACGTTCAAACTATTATTACATATTAAAGCTGCCTTTGTAATTTCATTTATTGAAAACTTACCTTGATTGCTCGGTACTAAGTTCTCCAAAGGTCCTGAAACTTGCCCTTAAATTTAAGTTTCAAGGAGGAAATCATGTGGTCCAGGTATGGAGAGTAAGGCGTATCGAATTACAATTTTTTTCGAGTTTCATATTCTATGAGGTTCCAAAAGTTGCATTGGGTGGCCAGGATCTCCCAAAAAAAATTTTAGAAAAAAATAAGGATCTCTTCCTCTCCCGCAAGGACAAAGTTATTTTTTGAGAAAAACTGTAAAAAAATGCTTTAATTTTTGAAAGAAAAACTACATATGTGTTAAAGCAAAGGCAAATATGAACTTTAACTAACAATATTTTGGCAAAAACGATGCTACTCTTGGTTTTTACCCAAAAGGTCCTGTGTGAAGGATATTCGAATCTAAAGGTACACTCAAGATAGCACAGAAATTTTAATTGTTTTCTGATTGTCTAAATTTTGGTAATATTGATTACAGTTTTAAGGCTTTCCTTAAATATGGCGAACTAATAATTTGTATATTTTTTGCATATGCATTTTCTTGTTTTGAAGAAATGTATACTTGAATGCAATTTTTTAACTTTTTCAAAAAACTTAATATAAGGTTTTATATATCGGGCACTAGAAGTGGTATTGAAGATAATTTCCTTAATTTAGATTCTTCATATATTTCTGAACAGCACCCAAATAATCAGTTGAATATGGGGAAGCGTGGGGTTTTTAATTCGATAATTTCAACACGGTTTTCACTAAAAAATTAAAAATAACAAATAACAACGATTAATTGTTTTTCATATAATAAATTTTATGTAAGTGAATTGAAATAATAACTAATTGAAAATTTGTGTCAATAATCTATGATTTTTTATAATTTTATTGCGTAGGAATTAGTACATCGATCTTATTGAAAGAAGATTAACATTGGTTATTTGGAAACACTGACTACATGAGCTGAATGATTGCAGGTATTTAACATTTTTTTCTTCAATTCAAGTAAAGAAAAATGCCAACGTCACAACCGAATATAGGCAGACAGCATTTCAACGTTATCGAAATTTAAGAGCCAACCGAGAAAAACAAATACCTACATAACATTTTAGACAAAATTACTTTTGTTTTTATGAAAAAGAAAGACCTTCAAAAATAATTTGCTTATTTATATTTTAATATTTTATAACACACTTATTTATAAGCCACTTACTATTTTTACAGTTTTAAGTTTTTCGTTCCTTCTTGCTCCTTTCCAAAAATATAAATGCTGAAATTACTCGAACCTACTGCGGACAAAGCCGCGGGTAGCTGCTAGTATTTATTTAAAAACTTAAATTAAGCGTCTAGGGGGGCTTCAGCCTCCAAATTCCCCCCTGAATCCGCGCTTGTTTGAATATAAGAGTACTGCTATTATTTTGACCACAGCTGTGTATTCATTAAATAAAAAGGATCCATGTTTGGGGAGCCTTCCGGTAATTGGTGCGATTACGTTATACCAAGAACGAAACTATTAACGCAACAACTTAACTGTTGTTGTACATATGTATATGAAGAAAATAATTTTTAATGTATTTAGTATAACTATTACATAGTTTAGTAATTTGTCTATGTTATTTGGCAAAATACCTTAGCAATTATTTTTTACATACATATTCATTAAATAATAAGTATCCGTATTAAGATATTTCTGATAATCGGTGCCACAACATTTAATACTATGTTTTGAACTCTACGTTGTTACACGCAGGCACTTTTAATCTATATACATAAAAATGAATGTGCGTTTGTGTGTCCTGAATACATTTCTTCACCGTCGGATGATCACGATGTAACTTTCCGAATTGGTTGTTCGCATTCATGCGCAGGTTTTAGTCGTAGTACGGACAGCGTTGGACAAGGGGGAGTGGCACCTCCCATACAACCCAAATATGAGATATCGAAGACCTTTTGAGTTATAGTTCGCACAGCCATGGAATTCGATATTCGACCACAATTTACACACGCCGTTCAGGGGGCGTGGCACATCCCATACAACCCAAATTTTGCGATTTGCGATACGAATAGCTTTTGAGTTATAGGCCACACAGTCTAGGAATTCAGTATTCGACCCCGATTTACACATGCCGTTTCACTGATCAAATTTTATGGGCGTTAAACAAGGGTGCATGGCACCTCCCATACAACCCAAATTTGCGATATCGAATAGTATAGGTCGCACAGCCTTGGAATTCAGTATTCGACAGCAATTTACACTGAAAAGGGATAACATTTTATGGAAGTTTGGCAACGGGGGCGTGGCAGCAACGCGCCGGGTTTCAACTAGTAAATAATAAAAATTAATAATAATAATAAGTTACTTCTTGACGGCCTCGGTTGTCTAGTCCCTAGGGGTCCCGGTCAAATAATGGTCCAACTCTCTAACTTTTATATCTTTATTTATAAAAATTGTAATTGATAGTAGAAAAATTTTAGGAGAAGGATCGCTAAATGAATTTATTTTACCGGGCTTTTGCCTCAGATTCAATATCATATGTTCCTACAGCTTTTCGTCTTCTCTTCTTCAAATCTAAAATTTGTACCAAAACAAACCAATCATCTGGTCACAATGGGCCAGTCGAGAGACCAGCCGCCACCTTAACCTTACCTTGTTACTTCTTCATTTTAAGGTAATTTTTTTTTCATATTTTGGACTGCAGTTGAATGAATTCGATTCTGAAACTAATATATTTGTAGTTTTATATAATTTCAGAAACGGTCTTTTATTGCCTTATCTATTGCTATATTCAATTTATGTTGACCAAATAACTCAAAAGCCAACATGCCTTTTAAACCGCTTAAAATTTTTAAATTCAAGTTTTTAAATATTTTGAGTTTACTGATAACACCACAACATGCACAAACATTGTTCTTCCTGCAGCAATTCTGATTAACCCAAAAGGACCTTTTAATTAATGACCAGCAGCTATTTGATGCAATCCAACACTTCAACAGATTTGAATTTGTGCAACAATATGAACTGCATGATCGCGCTCAGCACAACACACAGCTACAAACACTCACTCATACAAGCAAAGGTTCTCCACCATAATTTAAAATTGCGTTTGTGTTAGTTTATTTTGGTCTAGATTCGTCGCTTAGTCAATGTCATTGAATAACCAAGTTGTACAAGTACAAAACAAAAACCACAACAACAACAAATGAAAATATAAGATAGTCCAATGAACAATGAATGGCACACAACCAACACTGACACCATTTACTGTTAGTTTAGTTAGTATGGGCGGAGTGCTTGACCGCAGGATATACGTCGAGGACTAAACTCAGTAATGTAAGTACACAAGTAAGTGTGTGTGCGTTTTAATGCATGGGGGTGCCAACATTTGATTACATTTGCAAAGATTGCAGTTTTTGTTCTCTGCTATCTGTTATTACGAAAAGTTCCCTTAAACTATATATCTACTAGTTGTCTGTAGAATAGGTTAAGTTTTATGTGTGGGTGGTTCGGCTCATCTCTCTTCATATATGTGTCAGAATTCGTGAAACGTATCACTTTTTTCGACTATATTTTTTAATGAAAATACGATAAACCGTAAGCGTATAACTAGCACAACCATTTCTCAAAATTGTGAGTCGAAAAATATTTTATCTTTAAACTTATTGGCTTTTATAATTTAGAGTTTTTTTTTGTCTGTAACTAAGTAACCGTAATAGTTTTTCTTGCATTAATTTGAACAATATTTATGTGTTTAATACCTAAGTGTTTAAAACAAATTTTTATAAAACTATGTCTTGGAGCATGGAAAAATATGAACAAAACCATAAAATTTGAACAGTATAAGTAAAAGTAATGGTAAAAATACAAAAAATTTCAAAGAGTGCAGTTTTTAAGTTTAGAAGTTATTTTAAATCAACGCTTCATAACATTTTCTTCAAATTTGTTCAGTCTGTATTAACAGTATTTTTAATTGAAAATCCTGAGAAATCTTTTTCTTTTTTCTGTGATGTTTTGAAGTTGACCATTTTTGCATAAAAATTGTATATGTTTGTGTAGCAAAAAAGTGGTGCAGTCCCCGACCCCTCTTCCTAACGCTGTTTTTTCAACTTCGAATGTAAATCGAAGTGAAATCTGGATATTTTTATGTTTTTATTATTTTGAATTTTACATAACTTTTTTTGAATAATCAAATCAAAAAGATTAATAAAATATTTTAAGAAAAAGATTTATCTATTTATTGAAATTTTTTATTTATTTATTTATTTGATTGCTAAACCTTAACAGGTTTTATAGCAAATTTAAAATTATAAAATAAGATATTTAATACAATTCAAAAATAAAAAGTATGATTTTGATTGAAATCATGTATTATTAACAAACTAAAAAGTTTTAATAAATTGCTTAAAGTATATAATTTTATTAAAGTATAAAAAATAACAAAAAAAGTTGAGTCAAAATCGGTAATATCAGACAGCAAAGCAGGGTTGCGTTTTCAAGACAAACAAGGTCAATTTAGCAACAATTTTTGTATCCGGCGGAGTCGTGTGACAAACAAGGTCTCATACTCAATAAAACACCACTCCAAAAGGTAAATATATAATATATATCGTTCTGTCTTCCTGAAGCCGGTGAGGTCCAGGCTTGACAGGGTGGTTACTCGACAAACTAGGTCAACTTCACCAAACCAATTTTCATAAAATAAAGAAAACCAGTTGCGAACGCAGGCACCAAAACAAACTAGGTCTTATCGGCCACTCATATTAATATATTACAAATCGATCTAACGTAGTGTTTCAAGAGGTAAAAAGACCCAAGACACCACGGTACCGTCGACAAGTGTAGTTACAATCATCATGAAGATATGAGGCAACTGAAGATCCCAGGTTTAGGTCCATTCAGATTATTTAGATGTTTATTCACCAAAATTTTCCATTTTACGCTTAGGTCCATTTATCCATTTAGATTGTTATATTAATGATAATGTGTTTTCAAATCACCAGATGCATCAGATATATGTTTGAAAGAACTTTACATAATCAACGACGGTACTGCAGGTAATCTATAATTTTATGTTTGATTGAGTCCATGGATTCACTTAAGGATATAACATCAGATACAAAATTAAAATCACCGCAATATCTTCTAAGAGGTTCATTTTGCAAATAATTAGTTCTACAAAAGTTCATGTGGAGTAACTCAAAAGATCTTCTAGGACGAAGAGGAATATTAAAATATACTTTACTCAATAAATATGGACTGTTAACATATCCATGTATAGGTTTTGTAATCCAACAAGCATTTATCATAATTCTCCGATTTTTTAAAGAAGGAAGATTTAAGAGTTGTAAACGATATTCATAAGGTGAAAATCAGTATTACAATAAAGATAGCTTAAGCAAAACAAAGGAAATTGTTTCTGCACTGATTCAATGTAGTCTATGTAACAACCGTATCGTGGGCACCAAACAACTGAAGCGTATTCTAAGATAGGCCGCACTAGGGAAGTGAATAAGGTTTTCGTTATGAATCTCTTTTGCCCAGCGTTTAATAAACCCTAAAGTACTATTTGCTCTATTTATTATTTTATTTATATGAATATTAAAGCGTAGTTTAGGATCCATTGTAGCTCCAAAATCATTGAAAATATCTAAGGACTCCAATGGATAACCACAAATTTTGAAGGTACATTTAATTAGTGGTTTGCGCGAGAAAGACATATGCTTGCATTTCTTCATGTTGAGGTTCATGCGGTCCATTTTGCACCAGTTATGAAGATGATCAATGTCGGCTTGCAAAAATACAGCGTCATTATCATTTTTAAAAGAAAGGAAGAGTTTGACGTCGTCAGCAAACATTAAGATGCTAGAATGCATTATGACAGATGGCAAATCGTTTATAAAAAGTAGAAACAGAAGGGGCCCAAGATGACTTCCTTTAGGTACTCCTGAAGTAACAGGAAACTCGTGTGATTTCTTGAGCTTAAAAAAAACAGATTGTGTTCTGTTGCTTAAGTAGGATTCAATCCACTTTACCAACGGTATAGGAAATCCAACAAGATGTAATTTTAAGATCAATAGTTTGTGATTTACAACGTCAAAAGCTTTGCTAAATTCCGTGTAAATAACATCAGTCTGCATGCCTTTTCCAAAATTTTCTGTAGTTTTTGATGTCAATTCGAGAAGGTTAGTAACAGTGGATTTTCCAGAAAGGAATCCATGTTGGAAAAGAGACATTAAAGATTTAACGTTATGCGATAGTCGTGATGTAACAATTGCCTCTAAAAGTTTAGGCAAAGCGCTTAATTTTGCGATGCCACGGTTGTTATCAATTAAGGACCTACTTCCGGATTTATGCAGCGGAATAATAAATGAATGCTTCCAGGCTGCAGGAAAATAGCAGGATTTTAATGATGAAGTAAATAGTAAAGAGATTTGAGTTACTAATTTTTCACAGCAGTACTTTAACATACATGAAGTTATGTTATCAGGACCACTTTTATATGATGATTTAATATTTTTTAAAAATGATAAGACTGTGTTTTTCTCAATTAATGGGAAATAAATATCCCCAGATTGAATATTGAAAGGATAACTTAAATAATCATAGGACGATGATGAATAAATCGTCTTGAAAAAGTCAGCAAAAAGATTGCAAATACTCTTATCATTATCAGACTCAACAGAATTATACAGGGCTGCCAATATTCGAAGCGCCCATTTTATTTTTAAATAAATCAAAGAAACCACAATTTTTTGTCTGTTCGTCATGAATATCATTTAATTGGGTTCAAGTAGATTTGCTTACATTATTTCTTGAATATGATATCTCGTAAATGGTCGCCATTGGCCTCTACGGCATATTGTGCCCGTTTTGCAGCATTTTCCATGGTTTTCTTCAACATTTCGATGGGAATAGCGGTTATTTCTTGACGGATGTTGGTTTTCAGCTCTTCTAGGGTCTTTGGCTTGTTGACGTAAACCTTTGATTTCAAATAACCCCACAAAAAGAAGTCTGGAGGCGTTAAATCTGGTGATTTTGGCGGCCAATCGAAATCACCATTTTTTGACATCAAACGGCCAGGGAACAATTGCTTCAAAAAATCGATTGTAGTGCGGCTTGTGTGTGGTGGCGCGCCGTCTTGTTGAAACCAGTAGTGCCTGATACGCTTTCGACGAACGATTGGCATGAAAAAATTGTTTATCATATCGCGATAACGCTCCTGATTGACAGTAACTCTGTGGCCATTATCATCTTCGAAAAAGAATGGCCCAATGAGCATTTTAGCACAAACGCCGCACCAAACAGTGACTTTTGCATCGTGAAGAGGTACCTCTTGAATCTCTTGTGGATTTTCAGTGGCATAAATACGGCAATTTTGTTTGTTTACCGTTCCGTTCAACTGAAAATGAGCTTCATCGCTCATTGAGTTGAGTTTTCACTATTGACTTGTTTTGTTGAATGTAAATTTCAACAATTTTAGAGCGTTCGCGTGGCGTGTACTGTTCCATTGTAAACATTTCCTTGGAATGACGCTTCAAACGCGGTATGTCATTAGTCGGCGGAAAGTTACAGTGTTGCCAGATGGGCGCTTCGAATATTGACAGCCCTGTACTTCATAAAAGAAGGATAGGAATTAATCTTACGTTTTGTGTTAACAAAGTTTTAGAAGGATTTAACATCAGATTTGATGTTTAATTTTACTTTTGTTAAGTAGATATTATAGGATTGTTTGCATAACTGTTGGTAACTGTATTTAATCGAGGTATAGCATCCAAAATCGCATATGTTCTGTGTTTTTTGATATTTTTATAGTATTTAGATTTCATGTTTCTCATTTTTCTTAATTCATTTGTGTACCATACCGGACCCAATGTCAAAGAGGCTTTCCTTTGCGGAACAGCCTTAAGAAAACAATCATTGAGCGTTCTATTAAACGAAAATACCGCATTATCAAGACTCTGAGAAGATAAACTATTTGTATTAATATTTAGAATAGAATTCCAGTTTATATTAGACAAGTTATTCTTCAAAATCACAAAGTTTGTTTTTTTTTAAAGTTAAACTCAATAGGCGGTTGAGAATCATAGTGCTGCACAGATGGTTTTGGAAAATTTAAAATAATTTCTAATGCAGGATGATGAGAATCTTCGGGTGTAACCAGAGGATCTGATTTAGACACAGAAGCAATATTGCTGTAATCAAAAAACACGAGATCAAGCAAACGATTATTTTTGTTAAAGATGCAATTAAGTTGGAACAGGCCTTGGATTGAGAGCTCGCTTAAAAAATAATTATCGGATGAACATTCAGACGAAGGTAAAAATATTCCAGGAATTTCAGAACAGCAGTTCCAAGAAACGTTTGGCAGGTTAAAATCTCCAGTTATTAAAATATGATCATTAGATTGCAGTTTTGAGCAAACTTTACTAATTATTTATTAATTAAGATGTAAGATTATCATGAGAGATGAAAATAGGCTGTTACCGTTGCTAGCGATGTTTTTTTCGTGACGCAACAAGGCGTTAAGCATTGAACATTTATCATGTTCCTCGTATGGAGCTTGAATTGATAGCAATGTTGGATTGAAAACTGGACTTTCGAAAAAGTATAAAACAAAGTGTAGTGTAGTGTAGTGTCGAAAAAGCTCTTTGAAATTCTTACATCAGATTCGAAAACAGCGTTTTCAAGAAAAACTCATTTTTAGGGTCCAACCTAGTGTCATAAAAGTTTCTGAAACTTTAACATTAGATTGCACTATATTACACACATTTGCTGCAGTATCCATTTCTAAAAACTTCATTACAATAAAGACTCTCACATATGATTTAAAACAAACACACAAATGTGGCTGCCACGCACGATAGAAGTGAAACCCTCAGAAAACTGTAGAAATTTTTAGTACAACAACTTTTTCATAAAACATCATAAACTTAGCATGAGATAAAACGACTTGAAAATTAAATATTTTACTTTCCATGCATATCTCCGCTGTTTTTAAATACGTTTCTTTTAAAAGGTTTTCTTTATTCAGAAGTCTAATGAAGAGACTTAACAAAAACATTTCTTCATTGTGTTTTGTAATAATTATATCCATTCTTGTAACGAATTTTATTACCCTAGTGTCAATACCATTTCCAGTGTTTTCTAATATTGCCACGCCTCTTTTTCCAATAACGCCCTTTTTCTTGACCGTAATTTTTACTAATTGTTCTCATCCCTTTACAAAAATTTCAGTACCCTAGTATCAATATTATTCAAAATACAGTGGTTTTCTAAGTTTGCCACACCCTTTGTAAAATAATGCCCACTTTTTTGACCGGTTTTATCATAATTGGGTCTACCCCTGTACTAAAATTATTCTGCACACAGCGCACTCGTTTGCTAGCTATGTATCAGCATAAGAAAGCCGCAAAGCTTGGACCGAACTCACAAGTAGAGCCTTGAAATTTTGTATATGAGCTTTCATATTTAATATCCACTTTTAGTATGAAATTCAACTAAATCGACGAAAATCACGCCTACCTCCCATACGAAGTAACTTTATCAAAATTGTAAAATCTCTTAAGATTGTCAAAAATTAATATATGGACTTTAAATTCCTCACCTAAGTTTTGATTTTTATTGTGAATTCTGCCGCTCTTTTGCAAAAAGTTTAATATTTTCTTAAACTCACAAACTATCACAATTAAATTTTTAACACTTAAGGTGCCATTACAGTGTGTAGCTATAAAAAAAACACCTTTTTTATTAATTTTTTTTTTGGTGGGATGACGTAATGTCCACGGACATAAGGTCCATGGACATTATGTCTACTTCGCAAACGGACATAATGTCCAAACCAAGACGGACATAAAGTCCATACAAATTTAATTTTAAGCAATTTTGCTGAACACGTTATATATATCGAATTGTTCATGAAAAATATCAGTTTTATATGACAAAAACGACATTCCATACAAGGGCAAATCTTTTTATCTATATATATAAAAATGGATGTATGTATGTGGGTATGTGGGTATGTGGGTATGTGGGTATGTGGGTATGTGGGTGGGTATGTGGCTATATCACGTATAGACTCCAAAACCGCTAAACCGATCTTTATGAAATTTTCAGGGAAACTGGAGCCACATCTTGGGAGTGTTCCTGTGAGGTTTGGTTGGAGGAGGGGGCGTGGTACCTCCCATACAAGCCAAATTTGCGCTATCGATCACAAACAAAAAAAAGGAAATATATCAGACGGCTTCAATCGTAAAAAACTAAGATTTGGTAATTTTGTTCAGATGGTTACTGTCGGTAACTGTATAAAAAATGGGCGTGGTCTTAATAAAGATACGCCCACTTTCTCGAAATCATGGCAATTCCGGAGTTATACACATTTTTACAGTGAAACTTGCTGCGTAGGTGCTCCAAGAGGCGGTCACTATACATAAATGTTTTCGCGCCCACTTTCACCGCCCACAAATAAATATCTATATATATAAAAAGCAAAACGATGTGTGTCTGGCTGTGTGATGAATATAGACTCCAAAACTACTGAACCGATTGACCTGAAATTTTGGCAGTCGATTTGTTTCAGGTACGAGATGGTTGAGAAAAAAAGTTGCCACACCCCCCTTTTACCGCCCCCAAATTAATAAAAAAGTTATATTTCAGTCGGCTTGGGTCGTACAAGGCTAAAATTTTGTAATTTAGTATGTACGGTTACTGTCGACAACTGTACTGAAAATGGGTTTCCATGCCCCTTTTACTGCCCACAAATAAATGAAAATGGTTTATTTCAGACGGTTTTGGTAGTATAAGACTTAAATTTGGTACTTTGGTTTGTGTAGTTGCTGACAGTAACTGTACGAAAAATTGGTTTCCACGCCCCCCTTTTTGCGCCCACAAATCAGTGAAAATGCTTTATTTCAAGCGGTTTTGGCCGTATGAGACTAACATGTGATACCTTAGTTTGTATGGTTACTTTCGGCAACTGTATTAAAAAAGGGCGTCATCACTATATATCCACACCCACTTTTTGAGAAATCATTTAAATTGACTACTGGGTCGATTGAGCAAAAATGTTGGCTTAGCTTGTACGGTTTCTGTCGGCAACTGTACTGAAAATTGGTTTCCACGCCCCTCTTTTACCGCCCACAAACCAATGAAAACGCTTTCTCTCAACCGTTTGGTTCGTATAAGACAAAAATTTTGTAATTCAGTTCATATGGTTACTGTCGGCAAGTGCACTAAAAATAGGCCTGTCTCACTATAGTTAAACTCACTCTCGGGGAGTTAGCGTCGAGTGACGTAAAGTGCGCCAGGCTTAACCTAAATTGAGCTGAAATTTGGGCAGTCGATTGGTTTCAATTTCGAGATGGCTCAAGGGAAATATTTTGACGTACCCCTTTTTACAGCTTGCAAAACAACAAAAATGCTATATTTCACACGGTTTTGATCGTATTAGACTAAAATTTGGTTATTTAGTTCATATGGTTACTTTTGGCAGCAATTCGACATTTTCGTATATGGCGGTAAGGCGGTCTATGGCAGAACAACGTCTGCCGAGGAGAGTGAGTGTTCCTGTGAGGTTTAATAACGTTTGGACGAGAGGGAGTGGTACCTCTCATACAAGCCAAATTTGCGCTATCGATCACAAACCAAATAAAGGATATATATCATACGGTTTCTATCGTAAAAAACTAAGATTTAATAATTTTGTTCAGATGGTTACTGGCAGTAACTGTACAAAAACTGGGCGTGGTCGCAATATATATACGCCCACTTTTTCGAAATCATGGCAATTCCTGAGTCCTACACATGTTTATAGTCAAACTTGCTGTGTAGGTGCCCCAAGAGGCAGTCACGATAAATAAATGTTTTCACGCCCACTTTTACCGCCCACAAATCAATATCTGTGTACATAAAAATAAATCGTGATTTATTCGGATGCTTAAAACTTGAAAACGATTGGACCAAATTTGATACTTCCTTCTACGGGTTCGTTCGTAACTGCTACGCAAAGGATTACGAAAAAAATAATGCCACACCCTCTTTTATCGCCTACAAATCAATAAAAATGCTATATTTTAGACGGTTTTGGTCGTATTAAATTAAAATTTGGTAAATGAGTTCGTATGATAACTGTCATTAAGTTTAATAAAAACGGGCGTGGTCACACTTCATCTACACCTACTTTTAAGAAAATAGTAAAATTCTTCGAAACAATTGGTCCGATTGAGCTCAAATTTTGTAAGTGGCTTTGCTTTGAGTACGAAATGGTTTAAGAAGAAATGCTACACCCCTTTTACCTCCCACAAATATATAAAATTTTTTTGTTATCGAATAGCTTTAGAGTTATGGTTCGCACAGCTTAGGTATTCAACCACAATTTAGACGTAACGTTTCAGTGATGAAATTTTATGGGAGTTGGACAATGGGGAGGGGCACCTCCCATTCAACCCAAATTTGCGATATCGAATAGCTTTGAAGTTGTAGGCCGCACAGCTTTGGAATTCAGTTTTTGACCTCAATTTACACATGCAGTTTCAATGATTTTATTTTATGGACGTTGGACAGGGGGGCGTGGCATCTTCTTTACAACCCAAATTTGCGAAATCCAATTGCTTTGATGTTATAGGTTGACAGCATAAGAATTCGGTATTCGACCTAAATTTATACGTGCACTTTCATTACTTACATTTTATGGGCGTAGGGAAAAGGGGAGTGGCACTTCCCATTCAGCCCAACTTTGTACTATCAAATAGCTTTGGAGTTATGGGTCGCACAACACCGGAATTCAGTATTTGACCTCAATGTACATATGCAGTTTCATTGATTTAATTTTATGTTCATTGGTAAGAGGGGCGTGGCACCTCCCATATAACGTAAATTTGCTATATCGAATATCATTGAAGTTATAGGTCGCACAGCGTCAGAATTCAGTATTCTACCTCAATTTATACATGCAGTTTCATTAACTACATTTTATGGGCGTACGAAAAGAGGGCGTGAAACCTCCTATTTGACCCAAATTAGAGATATCAAATAGCTTTGGGGTTATAGGTCGCACAGTTTTTGAATTCAGTATTGGACCTCAATGTACACATGCAGTTTCATTGATTACATTTTATGAGCTTTGATCAAGGGGGAGTGGCACCTCCCATACAACAAAAATTTGTGATATCGAATAGCTTTGGAGTTCAAGGTCACACAGCGTCGGAATTTAGTATTCGACCAAAATTTAAGCATGCTGATTTACTGATAAAATTTTTTAGAGTTTGTCGAGGGGGCGTGACACCTCCAACTTAACCCAAATTTGCGATTTCGAATAGCTTTGGAGTTATAGGTAGCTCAGCCTTGGAATTCAGTATTCGACCTCAATTTACACATGCATTTACATCGATAAAATTTTATGGGCGTAGATAAAAGGGGAGTGGCACCTCCCATACAACCCAAATTTGTGCTATCGAATACTTTTGGAGTTTTATGTCGCACAGTTTCGGAATTCGGTATTCGACCTCCATGTACACATGCAGTTTAATTAATTACATTCTATTAGCGGTGATCAAGAGGGCGTGGCACTTCCCATACAACCCAAATTCGTGATATCGAATAGCTTTGTGAATATAGGTCGCACAGTCTCGGAATTCAGTATTCGACCTCAGTTTAGACATGCTGTTGAACTGATAACATTTTATGGGCGTTTGACAAGGGAGAGTGGCAGCAACGCGCCGGGTTTCAGCTAGTCATCTATAGTAATAAAACTCATTTTCTGTTTGTTTGTTTGGCCTTTATTCAAATCTAAACGGCTCAACGGATTTCGCTTAAACTAGGTATACATATTAAGTGCATGCCAACTTAAAATGTTACATACTTAGCTTTTGCCACACCCCCTCCAAAATTTTTAACTAACAGTAATTTTGTTAGTATAATACTTTTTACTGTCGGAGTTTTTTGTGTATTTAGTTGTAAAAAATTTCTTTTGTTTTGACCTCAAAAACACTCACATATATTTAAAATTGTAGAAATTTTCAGTACGACTTTTTCATAAAAATTTTTTTCATAAAACTCAAAAATTGTTTTTTTTAAATTTTTTTTAAAAAAATTAAAAATTGCACATCTGGCTACCTTTCATATAACATAGCATTTATTTGCAAAAATTCTTCCAGCTAAGCTCAAAAATTATTTTACTGTTTTTGTCATCAAAACAACAGGGTTCTTTGATTTTGTTCGCAAAATTTATTTTTTCCAAAATGTTGTTTTTATATATTTTTCAAAAAAGTCAAGTCTCAAAAATAATTTATAGGAAAAAATTACCCCAATATCTCTTTCCAATCAAAAGTTATGGCTAAAATTTTTGTATTCATTCCAGACTATTAATAAAACTGAGTTTTTTTTTAAATTCTCTATATAATTTGAACATCCCCATTTATATTTAAGAATGCAGTCGTGTGTCTAGAGTACTTACGAACATTTTGTTTTATATAAAATCTTCCTTATAGTAATCTACTTCGTGTTTTTGCCTCCCTATCCCCCGTCCCCCTCTGTTAAATTTGTTTTGTTGTGATGGCTCTATTTTTTCTCACTATTGTGTCACCGTTGTCACTCAGTTCTTTATCAATGGTACTTTAAATGTTGTATATATATCACCATTTCATCGAAAAAATAACTGTGAATAAGAATGCTGAAAAAGTTTATATTTTCATGTAATCGGTTTCAGCTATATGGTGATATAATAAAACATATGCGCATCTGGTTAGCACAATTATTTCATTGGTTTTGATCTGTGATTTAAATTCACAGATAGATAGCGCCGCATTTATAAGTACTGTGGGTACAAACACCTTGCGGTGAATAGCCGAATGATGTCTACCAAAAGTTTCTTCAAATTTAATCCCACACGATTGGGATTACAGACAGGTTGCGCTATTTTCTGCTTACAGAAGAATATCTGATGTTCTTATATAGCTAGCAGATAAGTTTTGCGAAAATGCTATTGCTACCAAACTTTTAAAATGTCAAATAATGCAGTACCTCCAGTTTTTTTGGTCGCAGCGTCATCTAGCCGTCAATAACAGCTATGTGTTGTTTACTTTTACAGTTGCACTTTCAACTTTTAAAAACATAGAATTGGATCAACTTAAATGTCCAGCTCACTTGCTGGATTATTTGTTGTTTTTGCTTTGCAAATGCGATGATATGATCCTGATCTCCCATGAAAAAAACGCAGCTAATATAAATTTTAGTACAATCATTTCATAAAACATTGATAGCTAATAATGAGAAAAAAATTATATGAAAATCAAAGTTTTACTTTTAATGCCAATATCTCCGCTGTTTTTAATATATTTCATTAAAAAATTTTTTTTTTGTTAAAAAGTTCAATATATTTTTTAATATTAATCTTTGTTTAGATGTTATAACCATATCTCAAGGACGCATTGAGTCCCACCATAATTTTTATATTTTATATTGTTGAAAAGGTAATTTTGCTAACTTTAAGATTAAGTAAATATAAAAATTATTTTTAGTTTTTAAAATATGATTTTCGTACCCCATCTTTGAATTCAATTAGCTCACCGCAAGATATGGAAGCACCAACAACAAAAATTTCGGATTAAAGTTCGTTCAATTACCTTTCTAACGGTAGCTTAAAAATAAAATTCAACATGTTTTTCATAATTCCAGCATTTAGAAAACATTTAATCGAGAAGCGTATATTAAATGACTCTGGAGTAACACCGGGTATATCAGCTAGTAAAATAATAAATTGGTAGTATTGTCAAAATGCTGTCATTTTTACAGTATTTTTGTCTAAGGAGGTACCACGCCCACTTATCCAAATATTTTAAAAACCCTTTTTTTTGTAGTTTTATGTGCCTAAATCACTAAAAACGTCATCAAAATAATTTCTTCCCCCTAGTTGTACCAATATTTCCATTGTGCCGAGCTCTGTATGGCTCGCAGAAGAGGTAGTGCAGATTTAAAACATTTCATAACAGACTTTTTTATGGAGAATACATAATTTTTATTTTTTTTTTTATTTTTTTAAAAATTTTCTATGAGGTCCAGAACGTTTTTTTTAAAAAAAATTTTTACAAAAACTTATTAACTTTAGAGAAAAAATTTAAAAAAAAATCATTTTTGTAATTCAACATGTATTACGAGTATTTGGCCCAAAAATCAGGAAATTTTAACAGGCCGTTGCTTAGCAAAATAAATTTTACTAAAACAGTGGCCTAAAACTAAAATCTTTGTAACTCATTGAAAAAAAAACTTAAAAAAAAAATAGCAATTTCTTTTTTTTCATATACACTTCAATAATATTCATAAAAGATACAAAAATTACATCTTCTTGTTTTAGGTGGCTAGTTTCACGAATTTTCACTCATTAGTAATTTTAATGATTCAAATTTTTTACATAATAAGGAATTATTCATGAGAAAATAAAAAAAAATTAGAGTAAAAATTTTTCAAAAAATTTAAGTTTACCTCAAATGTTCGAAAACGAAATAAAAATATATTTAAATGATGGCACTTGCGGTAATCTGCTTCACAAAGCATATGATTATTTGATAACAATTCCGCCTACCAGTGTTGACACCGAAAGATGTTTCTCTTCGGCTGGAAGTTTTGCGACCAAAATTCGGTCAAGCCTGGGGGATGACACCTTAGATGCCTTAGAATTTTTAAGAGTGTATTTTCAAAGTCAATAAGCCTAACTAACAGTTTAAATCAGTGTTTGGCACGCCATAGGCACGCGTGCTCGTCACAAATCCTTTTTTTCACACAGACATGATCGGAAAAGCACACAAACGATGCGGCGTAGCAGAGAAATACTGCATAGCTGAGGTGTAAACCTTAGCAGCGTTCAGTCTATCCCTCCAGGAAATGTGAGCATTCCCGGATGTTACCAGGAAACATACCATGGAATGTAGGAAGCATTCCCCTTTGTTGCACACTCCATTGCTTTTTTAACAAAGCATGTCATTAGAGGGAAACATTCCTCCCCGCTGTGTTAAAAAGTCATGTGGAATGTTACGCGCTCAACGATAAAAAAATTTAGCGCAAAAAAATAAATCTTTCGATAGCTTTGCGTTGGGCGCCATCTATGTTACGCGCTCAACGATAAAAAAACTTAGCGCAAAAAAATAAATCTTTCGATAGCTTTGCGTTGGGCGCCATCTATGTTACGCGCTGTTTAAAATTCTTTAGAAAGGAAAAAAAAATTTACAAAAAAAATATATTTATTTGAAAAAAGCGAAACTGGGAAAAATTAGCATGCTTCGAAAGGTTGCACCGGCTAGCCTACCTGTGGTCGTGTTCTTCCCGTAATTTCAAACGCGTAAGCACAGAAAAATTGCATGCTTTTGATAGGCAAAAAAATAAAAAAAAAAACTACAAAAGAAAAATTCCGTACTTAATGGTGTACTTCGTCATGAAGTCTGCCATTAATTCCTCCGACTCTCGTGGCTGGGTGGTTTGCCACTTGAGCTCACCTTTCCCTCCCGTCCTGTGGTAAATCTAGAGCCCTGCATTTTGTTTACCCCCGATATCAACCTAGAGCCCTACACTTACCTCACTCACACATCCTCAGCATTCCCTTAAATGAAAAATTAGTGGTTCATTTTATTCATATTTTATTAATTTTAATTTCATTTAGTCAAAAAAAATTTGCAAACAAAAACCCCAAAAATACGTTTAGTTTTAGTTGTTTTTTTTTTTATATAAAACAAAATATGATATATTAAAATATAAACTATAAAATAATATATATAATATATAATAAAGATATTTGAATGTAGATAAAAATATACTTAATGTTTATCCGTGGCCACGGTTGCTGTCCGGCTTTCATCGCTAGTTGATTGTTGTTGTTGCAGCATTTGCGTATGAGTAAAGTTGTTTTTTCTTTTCAGTGATGAATTGCACACTTGGCTTTGCTCAAAAGTAAAGACTGCAAAAGTTTGTTTCATTTTCAAGTTTAGCTTTTATACTCTCATCAGAAATAGCTTAAATGCTAAACGAGCAGAAATAACTAGTTGTCTTAGTTTCTGTTAGCGTTTTGGCAATATTTTAGATTTTATTTAAATGCATTGTTTTTTTATTTTATACTTCATTATTAAATATGGCTGTAAACAAACACTTATGTTATTTAGATTTTAGCTTTTTTTTTCATTGTTTTGTTTGTTTTTGAAAAGTCGCACAAACTTTTATTAAAGTTGCTCATCTTATCTTTGCAAAAAAAAAAAAGTTTTGCAAAATAGTAATAAAAATTTTCTTAGAAACAGATTTACAATAGTTCAAAAATAATGATTATTTTTTTTGTTGTGTGTGAATATTTCATTTGTAATTTTATTCACATCAGCATTTTGTACAGTATTCAGTATTCAAATTGACACATTTTTTTTTTCCTTATATTAACTGTGCTAACACTTTGTTAACCGTCTATTTTTTTTTCTTTTATGTTCATGTTCTTTTATTTTTATGTTAGTTATTCATAAAAAAAATTATTGAGTAATTTTAAGAGAGATTCTAGTTTATTTTGTTACATTTTGTTTGATTGTTTTTGTTGTTCTAGTTCGTGTTCTTGTTGTGCTTCAACAATAATTGATTGAATATAATACACGAATCTACAAACTTAATGTGTATTTGCATGTGTGTAATTACATAACTTCAAATGCAATTTTATTCAATAATCTTAATCAATTTGATTTGATTGTTAACGTGTTTCGAAAATATAAACAATATTCGATCGATTTAGCTTAGCTATATTTTTGTATGAAAGCTATTTAACTTTGGCTTAGTTTATTCCAGTTAAATTCGAATATTAACATTTTTGTAGAAAAATAACGCGTCTATGAGAGTTTGTTTTTATTTATAATATTTGTTGAAAAAAACAAAACAATTGCACTTTCTTAATGATAACAAAATTAAAATCATTTTAACTACTTTCAATTCTTGCTGTTGAGTGCCACACAACTTAGTAGTACGCACACACACACATTAGTTTTTTTTTCCATTTTATGCTCGCGCACAATATCCGCGACAATCAATTCTTAACCTTTACGGCTTGACTCTAGACCAGCAACTAACTTTGCACGCCGCCCTTAAACTCTTTAGCGCACAAATTCTTATTGTGCTCCCCCGGTCGCCATGTATTCACACTCTCGCAAAGTGTTTTGCGCATGACCTAATATGGTCATGATAACGTTGGTTGCAGGTAATTTTTTCTCATGTTCATATTTTTTTATTATATGCTGCAGCAAAAGACAAGTGTGTTGGTCAAAACTAGTTGCCGTGATTAATGCTCTCGCAAAATCTTTGCCGCATGACCAAATATGGTCATGATGACACTTGCTCCAATTAATGTGCATATAGATATTATATATTTTTTTTATTATTTTTATACGCGACAACAGAGTGTGGGATAGCGGGGGGGCATGTACACATTAATGAATGCGCAACTTGTGAAGGCATTACAGGGTGCGAAGCTTTAAAAACGATTAACCCCTTTAGCCAACCGTAACAGGAACCATTCCTCTCCCTTGTTATGAAAATGGATTCGGCCAGGATTCGAACCCGGGACGCCTGAGCGACAGTCGAGCGCGCTACCACCAGACTATCGAAGTGTACAATAAGTGGCTAGAAAACAATGATATTAATATTTTCTATTGTCATTGCTTGGCAATAAATAAAAGTTTCCACATGCATTCTTAAAGAAGCGGTTTGGATACAATATAAATACAAAACTACCCTTAAGCTTCCAAAAGATACGGTGGGGAAACAATATATATACAAAACTGCCCTTAAGCTTTCAAAAGATACGGTGGGGAATGTTTCTTTATCACTTTTCGATGGAAGCCTTCCGATTTCCTGGAGGGATCTCTCAGCAAACGAACACAAGCATACATTACGTTTGTGTGTGTGCGCTCGTGTTTGCCAAACACTGGTTTAAATACTTCAGTGATATCAGCAAATTTACCTTTTATATGTTAGTATTATTATGTCAGAAAATATGAATTTAATGAATTATACTATAGATAGTGTATATAATCCCCTCGTCTTTTATATATATACAGAAATAAAATATATTAACTTTTTATAAAAAATTAAATTAATCTGTGTTTTTTAATTCCTTTCGACAATTTTTTATTAAAAAAATATCCTAACTTTCATTTTACTTTTTATTTGTTTTTTAAATGCTGAGACTAATCCCGGGATCCCGGGATTCTTAATTATCAATCCCGAAAATGGAGGGTTCCACATTACCCTCCAAATTTCAAAACGAAGCTTTATGAGGTGCTTCAGATTTTTCATGAGTAACTTTTTTAATGTAACAAAAGTTTAATTATTGCAAAATAATCAGATAGGCAATCGATCAGAACTCACATTGAAATTAATCCGCTGAAATTTTTGCTAATACTTTTTCGAAGAGCTGCAAAACAAATAGGGGGTTCCACAATACCTAAAGTTACTCTACACTTTATTTAAATTCATAAAAAAAATATTTTAGGGGAATTTTGAAATCCACTGCGGGGGAAACTAAAAAATCAATTGACAACCCTGCTACACGATAATATCTTTATTATAATGCTGTGATTTTTTGGTAATTTGCGTAACTTTTAATAGAAAAAGGTTATTTTTGTGAATTATTTCACAGGGGAAAAAGATTGAAGAAATATTTCTACCCTCTATTTCATTTTATTTTCTGGATTGACAGTTTCAAAGATTTTTTGTACGATTTGAAAATAATAAATTTATTTCTTAGAAAATACAAATCTTTGTTATGGTATATAAACCTTTAATTAAACACATAAATTGTTGGAATTATAACCAAAACATTAAACTTAAAAATTAATGAAACATTTTAATACAAATTTAATGACATCTTTTTGATCATGAACATTTTTTTCCAAAGCTTCGCTGCGTTATTTATTTGATTAAGCCCGGATTTGATATAATGAATGTGAATTCTTAAAGAAAGCTGTCATTTTTTTAAATACTTTTCATAGCATATGGTACTTCGTCTAAAAATGTTATTTTATATGAAGCTTTGGGTTCGTCCATAAACTACGTTACCAATTTAGGGGGGGGGGGGGAGGGGTTTTGAAATGCACTACGATAAGTAACGGTAGGGGGGGAGGTGTTTAGATATTGTAACGTTACCAAAAATTAAAAAAATCGACGAAAAACCTCTAATTAATAACACAATCATTTCAAAAATTTTTAACCTTACATGTTTATGTTTGATCGTCTAAATTGATGGTTAACTTTTGTTACAACGATTTCTTCCACCACCTTTTCCCTCGACACAGGAACCTTTTGGTATTCCTTCACCATCTCAGCACACGTCTGAAAAATTTGGGTCTTTGCTTTTGCGACAGGCTTTGACGTTAAGGCCTGAATGTTCTTGATCAAAGGAGATACCGTATGACATGTACTGTCCTTCTCAGAAAGAAGAAATCGGTTCAAGGTCGTGTCCTACCTGCGGCTTGTATTTCGTTTTCAAAACTTCTATGAATTGCCAAAAATTGGTATAATATCGTTTACAATAAATCGGAATAAAAAATACTATTTAAATAAATCAATTTTCAGAATGCATTTACACAAAAACACAGAACTTGGTGCAGCTCGGGTGCAGCCTTTAAGGGTACTCTGTCAAAGACCAGGTGAATTTCTTTGCGTTAGAAATGAGGATTCATCTGAATGGGTCGACATAAAATCCGATGAAAAATTCTATTTTAAAGAATCCTCAACAAAGCTACCAGCTTCTTCTATCCCAGTGATTGAGAGCATCGAATCTTGGATCGCAGATGGAATAGCTTTTACAGATGATATTAATTATTGATTTTTTTCCAATTGTTCCTTTAATGTATCTAGTCATACTTATCACTAAAACTAGTGAAAATTGTCAGATCTAGTCAAAATATATAATCATTCGAATGAATTAATTTCATATGTCACTTTACTTTATGGGGGGGAGGGGTTTTGAAAAGCACTACGAAAAGTAACGTAGGGGGATGGGGTAAAAAAACCGAAAAATCAGTAACGTAGTTTATGGACGACCCCTTAAGCATACAACTTAATATGAACTCCAGTCGAAACCTGTATTTCGTTTTTGTTTGTTTAATATTTCGTATAAGCCTTAAAATTAAATAAATATTATTTTTGAAAAAGTCTTTTTAAAGTATATTCTTTCTGAAATATTTTAATAAAGTTTATTATTATTGAATGTTTTTTTGTTATTTTTAGTACATTTCAAATTAAAATTATACATTTTGGTGTTTTTTGCCGTGCTACCCTGTACTGCCAAACAATTTTAAATTGTTCTCCCCAACACAAATTCAAAACGATGGAACTGCCAGCAATGTCAATAAAATGGCCGCAGCAGCATCTGCGTCACCAACTACCAGCTCAGCATCATCAATAGTAACAGCACCATATCATCACTATAGTAGCGGCATACTCATTCAGCCTCTAGTGCAATTTTTACCCTAAAAAATTATTTATTTTTCACTTTTGAAAAATCCTCTGCATAAAAATTTCTAAAATTCATAAAAAAATCCACCAGATGAAGACAAACAAAGGACGCTGAAATTTTGTTTTTCCCTCAAATTTTCATCTCCAAGTAATGCGGTTCATGTTAGGAAAGTTGTGTTGCATTTTTAATGTGACCAACCGTACTCCTTTTGGGAGTTTTTTGCTTCTTTTTTGCTCTCAGTACTTCTTGTATCGAAGTACGCTAAAAGTACTTCTTTTTACTTGTTTTACTTCTTTTTTACATCTTTTTGACAATTTTTTCATAAATCAATTCAAAATACACCTCTCTAACTACTGCAAAAAAATTATTTCATTTTTTTTTTCTAATCTCTGTTCAAGTAACTTGAAGTTGCTTGAAAGCGTTATTTTACAAACTTTTGAAACTCAAGAGAAAAGAATAACATGCAAAATGTCAATTACAATTACTTGATAACTTCAAGTACAGAAACAGACCTTTTCAGGAAAAAACCAGTTTGTCTGTTCTTATGTTAGTTTCGTTGCTTCTGCATCGACTCATAAGGTTTTTGGCTTTTCTGAAAATGTGTGCTTTTGGAATTGTGAGAGTCATCAATTGCAGTCGCGATATGTGCTAAGGGAGCGTTTATAGTGCCGACTTACGACCGAACCGAGCCGAGCTGAAACTCAAACATGCATTCGAGCAAAAGAGATGCATGACTTGCGTCCTCTATTGCCCCCATGTGTTTTTTAGTTTCAGCTCGGCTCGGCAAAGCAACAAGTAGCCACTATAAACGTGCCCTTAGATATATTTAATATTATTTCTTTATTTTATTTTTGATTTTATATAAAAATAGTTTTTCACAAAATTTATTTATATTAAGGTAGTAGCCCAGTGTGACGACCGAAATTTTGACTTTTATATCAAAAAAAGTGTACTCGACAAAAGGTGTGTTTTTTTGGGTGAAATAGCCAAATCGGTCCAATAGTTTTTAGTCTGTGCTTCCCCGAAATTTCAATAATAATTTAATAATAATTGAATAATAATAATTTAATAAATTGGCCATTTCAGCCCTAGACAGGACTTTGACCGAGCTTCTATTGATCAATTGTGTTGTGCGTGTTATTAAATGTTTGAACACAAATGATCGAGAACTGGACTTACGAGTTTAATGTCGACTCCGAACGGCTTGTGTTCTCAAGACGCTTTACATGGCCGTTTTTTACTCTCTGAGGTTTGCCATTGTCTGCAGAGAGGTGACGACCGAACAGAAAAATTAATTCAATTGAAAAAACATTCTGTCTGAGCTGGAATTGAGCCCAGGCTACCGCGGTTCTTTAGCTTAGGGGTCACGCACTCTACCCACTAGGCTACGGCCGCCACCAAAACGGAGTTTCGAGAAAAACGTGTTTAAAGTTTTTACAGCACTTTCATATACATTAAGACGCTCTCTCTTCTTTTGACTGTAAAGCATAGTACTCTAATCTGTTTCACGTGAAATTCCACTCAAATCTCTATACAAAAAATTAAAGCTGCGAAACAAGCGTGGAAATTTTCACAACATGTTCGCCAGAGAAGTACTCTGTTCCGCTGTGAAAAATTCTCGCAACATGTTTATGAGCAATTTAATTGGACTGCCATTTTACACGGCAATTTAATTGGACTGCCTATTTATTATGGAGCGAAAAGTGATAGTTGTCAAAAAATGTCAGTTTTAATTCATAAATAAGTGCAAAAGAATAAAGTAAGTTTCTGATTTGATTTATAATTTTTGTATTATTTTAAAAATTGCTCTAATTAAATATTGCAGTGGACATAAATCTTATCAAAAAAAGGAAGGGCCATAATAAGGAAATCTAATATTATTGAAAAATAAAATTGACCTATCTATACTTGCGTTTCAGAATTTATTCTACGATGCAAAACGATAATTCAACTGTGCAGCCAGAGCCGACGTATTCATATGTATGTAATTATGCTTAAGTTTTTTCTATCGATAATTCTGTGTAGATAAGCATTAATAGCTTAAGTCGACTTAAGATAGTTATTGATGTAGATGTGTTTCATACATATACATATTAATATAATCATATACAATCAGGAGCTTCTGCACGACCGCAGCCAAAGTTATGACACAAAACAAAAGTCCCTTTCATAAAGCTTATAGATTGAAAACTTTAAAGCAACATTTCTCAAAACTTCGAAAACAGAGTTAAGCTGTTATTGCTTATCGGTACAGAATTTATTAATTTTTTTTTTAGTTGTCAACACCTAGTACGCCCAGCACAAGTCGTTCACAAATAAATGTACTGCAAGCTACTGCTGCCAAGTGGTGGAGCAAATGGCCACAGTTTTAGAGATGCGAAAAAATGCGGTAGCCAAATCAAAGCATCATCACCTTCTGGCTCATTTAGGCTCATTTAGGCTCATTGAGCAGCTGCCGGATTCAACTGCCAAAAAATTAGTGGCCAAATTTGTTGCGATGGCTTACGATGAGCTGCACAAAATAAATTATAATTAAATATAAAGTATTTTCACCTTATAAAAAATGGAACAAAATTAATTCAATAAGAAATATACAGCTATGAATTTAAAGAAGTTTTGATTGTTGTCTTAACTCACTCCAAGTCAAAAAGTAAGAAAAATCAAGCCTACCTCTACTACACAGCAACGTCATTAAAATTGCAATAGCTCTCATAAACTTCAAAAAAATTTATGATAATTTTTATTTTTCAGATAAAATTTAATAATAAGAATTGCAGATATAAAAATCGTTTTATGATTTTTAAATGTATTTTGAATGTCAGAGCTTAGAAGCAGCTTTGACAGAATCATTTGTAGAGAGTGTGTGTGTTTTCGCTGACTGCAGCTGCTTTAACGCAGTCATCTGAGACTATGTATTGTGGATTTGCGCACTTCAAAACAGCGTCACTGTTAAATCATTATACAATTCTTTTGTTTCAATTTGGTTATCTGCAGTATTTACTAAAGATATAATAATGAAAAATTAGTAAACTTTTATAAAAACATTTTACCTTTTGTAGAACATTAATTTAATTTACATTACGTATGTATGTAGATTTTATTCAAAGAAATTATAACAAAAATTTAGCTTTTTTTTTAAAAATACACTTTAAATTTTTCTCTTATGTCTTTAGCCAAATTCGTGTGTCTGCCAGCTTGGACTGGATGAAGATCCGAGTTAAACAAAGAGTCTGGTGGAAGATTGCTGTGAAGATCTCCTCTTATAACTTCTCCAAATTCATTTTAACTATCGGCATAGCACGCAATAATTATTTTTCGAGCCTTTGGGGAGCACAATATAATTTTCTGCATCTACGTGCTCGGCTAAGCCTGTAATTAAAAGTTTGTTGAGAATCTTCGAGCTTTTTGTTCTTCGCTGGAGTATATGGCTTCATTATTCGAGGATGCAGTGGAAACGCGTCATCGCCGACGAAAACACAAGGAAAAATATTTTCATAATTTCCAGAATCGTTAGGAAGTTCCAAATTGCCATTTAACAGTGCTTTGTCTAAGGAGCTGTTATGGAAAACATTTGCGTCAATATAGGCAGCCACATCAATATAAGTGAATTGGTAGTCACCGTTTGCTACACCCACCAGGACAATGCTAAAAAAACCCTTAAAAATAAGTACTTATAAATGAAATTTTCATTAATATTAATTTGTTTTTGGAATTTTACTTTGTAATTATAGAAAAGACTACCAGACACAATCAGGGAAATTCCACTTTTCGAACGTTTTCGAAGTTTTTATCATTTCGTCTTTAGAAAGTGCAGGAATTTCGCTATGCAGTCCACTGACTATGACATCGCAAACTTCGGCAAATATTTTTCAAAAGTGTTGTTTACTAATGCGATAAACTGATGATATATGTCGTTGTAATGTTTCGCACGCAAAATATCTGTTGGTAAAAAATATGCCATTTGTTAAATTAACATTTTTCGAAAATTAATGGCCGCCAAAGTTAGAAAAGTAAATATGAAAAACTAGTAGTTTCCTTTTACGCAGGCCTTACGCTTTCTTTACGTATTAAAAGAAAGGTTATTTTATTCAACGAGATATCAACCGTAGATAAATCCGTGCAAAGCTTTTGAAACTATACGACTTTCTGTTTGCCGTTATTTTCACTAAAAAGTTGGTGCAAAAGAAACAAAAAACTCACAATGTGTAATACTTTTTCTTAGTTCAAAAAGAGTTATATCTTCTATAGATATGCATGGATTGTTTGGTATTTCGTTGAGTATACTTGCATTTGCTTTCTTTAAATACCCATAAATCTTAGTTTTGTTGGTAGTCTGAAACAGCAAGTTTGTAAACCTTTTTTTCCAACTTTGGAACCATTTCGATTTTAAACTACTTCAAAGCGGCCTTTAATTTACTCAATATTAGGATTTTTTAACTCCAAATACATATTTTTACAAATTAAAAAAAGGCCATTTAAGCTAATAGTAATTTGCTTCAAGAACTGTAAATAATTAGTTCTTGCATTTTAAAAAAGCATTTATCCATTTTGAGCACTAATCATTCGACTTCTTATCCATTCGGCACTATTTTAGAACGGCACAATAAAGTGTCGACAGACGACAGCTTGATAAGTTGTCTAACATCGCCTGACACCAAAACGAAATAAACTGCTTGATTCCTACTTACTAACTGCATTTCAGAAAGACATTACTATTGTTTTACTTACTCTAAAACAATAGCCAATTTTTCTTTGGGTGAAATTGCATTCTGTGGGTGTGTCTTTCTCTTTGGCTGCAGTAAAACTTCAACGAGGCTTAAAATTCGTTGGAAACTTTCGTAGTCCATATGAAAGTTCTGCTTGATTCTTTTGTTCCACTGCACCAAATTTTCGCTCTAAATATTCAATATATGTATTACATAAATTATAAATAATTCCAAACAAAACTTGCGTTGCTGCAAATATGGGTGCACCTGATCTCGGTGTGGACGCTCGCAAATCTCTGCAGCTTGCAGCAATAAGTTCACGATTTGTCCAGCTGCAAAAAAAAAACAACATCATCCGCGTGCATATCCATTCTAGAGGGTTTTTATATTAATATGTTAAAAAAAATTTACAAATCAAAGAACAACGTGATTTTCTGCTTTTTATATTTTTTTGTGTCAAAATTTTTGAGCAGAACGTCAACTGTTTGTTCGCAACAAAATAGTACCTTTCAAAATTTTCACGCAACAAATAAATATTTTATATTTCGGTCTAAATCATAGTACTATTGCGTGGAATTTCGCTGACAACATTCATTTATTTGTTGCGTGAAATTTCTGACTTAAAGTTTGTTGCAAGGAGTTCCTATGGCAACGTTTCTCAGAGAGACTCAGGGAGTGAGTTGGGAAATTTCATATGACCTCTCTCTTTTCACTTCAAAATAAATAGGCAGTACAATTAAATTGTCGTGAAAAAATGTTGCTCAGAAACATGTTGCGATAATTTCACGCTGCGAAACAGAGTACTGCTCTGACAGCTGTCATATTTTGTATAGAGATTTGAGTGGAATTTCACATGAAACTAAACAGGGTACTATGCTTAAGACTTTAAGAGTATATTTTTAAGATTAAAGCCTAGTACTCTGTTCGATTACGTGAAATTTCGCTGGCAACATCTATTTCTTTGTTGCATGAAATTTCTGACTTAAAGTTTGTTGCGTGGAATTCCTATGGCAACGTTTCTCAGAGAGATTCAGAGAATATGTTGGGAGATTTCATATGATCTCTCTCTCTTTTCACTTCAAAATAAATAGGCAGTACAATTAAATTGTCGTGAAAAAATGTTTCTCAGAAACATGTTGCGATAATTTCACGCTGCGGAACAGAGTACTGCTCTGACGAAAATGTTGTGAAAATTGCCACGCTTGTTTCGCAGCTGTCATATTTTGTATAGAGATTTGAATGAAATTTCACATGAAACTGAACAGAGTACTATGCTTAAATTTTAATATTTTATTGCGAAAAATGTCAAAAAAATGTATTTTTTGAATTCGTCACACTGGACTACTACCTCAATGAATTGTAAGCTGGATTTTAATTTTGAATCTCTAACAAAATATACTTTTTGTTTAATAGATTTATTCATGCATCTTTTCATATTTTCAACTTTTTCTGTGGATATACTTCTATTTTGACCTCTATATTAATATCTATGTGTTTCTTTTGTAACTCTTTTTTAAGTCTGTGCGTGTACTTCTTTTTGCTTTGAAAATGTTGGTCACATTATGCATGGTGGTATCACTTAAAAAAAGGTTTTTCAAATCTTAAATTTTTGGATTCCTGAAAATATTTTCCAGAATATACTCTTAATTCCAAATGAACATTTCTAGGAGAGTTACAGCATATATCAAAAAATAACCCTTGAAAAATAAGAAGCACCGTAATACCACATCTAAGCTCACACACACACCCACATGGAAGCATACTCAAAAGTTCATGTGTGTAAATCATATTTATTACTGTGGTGTTATTTGAGCTTATTTTTGTAGATATTATTTTTTTTTTCCTGTTTATAGCTAAATTCTTATTCAATACTTTTTGGCAGTATCTGTATAGATATAAACACGCGCAATTCAACGGTTTACGATATCAATAAAAAAATATATTTACATCAACCTTATATTAATTTTATGCTGAGTCGATTGATGAGATGCGTTTTTTGTGGTGGTTGTGATTGTACTTGAATGTGGTTATCCTTACAGGAAGATAATGTGTGAGTGCACATATACTAATATGAATGCATTAAATATTATCCTGCAATTTAAGTAAGAAGCTTTATTAAAATCAAATAAAACCCTTTTAATATTTATAAATAATCTCTCAATAAACACGATAGATTTTTTTGAGACTTGATTTTATATCTGCCACTCTGAGACTTGTTTTTCAGATTTTATAAAAATTTCTAATCTATTTATTAATGGTACACTACTCGGAAAAAATTAAATGTCAAAAGTATTTTTCAACAGCACAAAGTAATAATAATACAACTAAATATTACAGTTTGTTGCAGTATCTACTTCAATAATTTTAATCAACTCCCGGTAAAATATTGGAGCACAGTACACATACAATACAAATACAAATTAAGATACACATACAAATTTAGCTTCAACTATCGAGATAAAAAACAAAGCAGACCTGCCGAGGAAAGGAATGTGGATGTTTATAATTTTAAGTTATAAGTTAGAGCTAAGTTTCAGAGTTGCCAGAATGATGTTAAATACTTTTGAACCCAAATGACCTTTGACGTATTTAAAGACTAAAATGACGTATTTTGCACACGAAAATTCGTTTCTTATATAAAAACACTTAAACTACAGCATTGTAAAAACACCTTTAAAGTTGCACTCATATTTTCATGTTCTGCAACACTGTTTGCACATATCGCTCATTTGCTCATATAACGTCATAACTCAATAAACAAGATTTTTGGGTAAATAATACAGAATTGTTCTTTATATCTTGCTTCATATTGTGTAAAAATTTTATGTTATTATTTTGAATATTCTCCATGTGAGAAGAGAAAATGCCTCTATCTCTTCATACAAGGTGTGAATTAACTGAAAACTTTAAATGCGTTTTATGCAGTGTTGCCAGGTTAGGGGTTTCCCCCTAGATTTAGAGGCTTTTAGCTGTGTTGAGGGATTTTAGGGGCAATGAATCTTAATGGGGATTTTGAGGGGTATTTGAAAAATTGAACTTTGGACATAAAATGTTCTTACTTTTCCTTAAAATAATGTAAAAATTTAAAAAAAGAAGATATTTGACTTCTTGGGTGTTTCAGCAACAATTTATAAAAACAGCTGAATTCACAACACTTAAAATGAATTACCAATCATTTCCCACTGCACTTCAAAATTTCTTCGCGCTCAATTTGCAATTGATTGATTCGGTGTAAAAACTAAAAACAAAGCAAGTCGGCCTTTGTAGTCTACTGAAGAGTGCGCTAGACTATCAACTCATAGGCCCCCGGTTTGAATCCGGGTTCAGGCATGGTTCTTTTCGCTTTCTTTGTTCTTTACTAAATTGTTGAAAAATTTTGAATTAAAGGACAGAAGCAACTGAGGGCTGGATATACTTGCTGAGGTTAATGCATAACACTAGCCTCTGTTGTAAGCAATTCAAATTGTCTTTCAAGTTTGTTCCGTCTAATCGATAATTCACGTATGGTTCAAATCAATTCTTTCTCTAATAATCTATCTCTTTCCTTTCAGATCAAAGACCAAACGTGTTTGTATAAGTCGCATGTGTTGGTTCTATGATTTTTTAGAAAAAAAAGTATGGGAAAAAAAAGATATACCCAAAAATATATAAAAAAGTAGGAGATGGAGCCTCCTTTCAAAACTAAGACTTAATTTTAATGTAAATTTCACATTGGACAATTGAGAACTATAAAGCAACTTTCTTCCCTTGTTAAAGACGTTCAACAGCTCAGCCCTTTAAATACGTAAACTTGCATTGCAGTATGCATTGCATTGTATGTTTTTCGAAAAAAAATGATAAGGGAATTTTAGGGGGATTTGAAATTCAATCTAGGGGTAAATGGTGAAAGGCATCTGGCAACACTGGTTTTATGCAAAATGAATTTTTTGAGTTATGACGTTATTCGAGCAAATGAGCGATATGTGCATTGCAAATTTTTCTTTGTATTGTGTTATATTTTCTTTTTCTTTAATAAATTTTTGGCCCAAAAAATTAAAATAGATAAAAAGTTAAAAACGTTATTATTTTCTTATTCACACGGACTATTATTCACTTAAATCGGTTACAAATTATCTTATTTATTGGCTTCTTAGCGTCTTAACATTTTTGAAATCTCATACAAATATAAAACTGTAATTTCTTGTTGGCTAAAGTAAAAAATAAGTGACCATATTTTTGTATGAGTTTTATAATAGTTTTAATGCTTCAAATTTGACATTTCCTTCAATCTTTAACAAATTTAAATTAATATGAGGTCTTGGTATGCATAATATAATGAGGTTTTTATGTATAGAACTTTACTTAACAAATAGTCCGAGTGGGTATTACAAAATGTCTAGCTTAAAGTAAGCATAGTTGCTACGAAAAAAATGTATTATAGTAGCGTATGAGTTATTTTAATTGCTTTGGAATGTTTAAAGCGGGCCAGAATGTGTGACTTGAAAAATTTTTAAATACAATTTCAAACGATTTTTTCATGTTTATTTGTTCAGCAAAGTTGTTGGTCAGAATAATAGGAACAATTTTGCTGAAAAACGAGGAAAAAAGTGTATAAAAAAGCGGACAGTGTAGTAAAAATTTAAAAACGTTTTATACGATCATAAAATCAAGCCATAAAAATTTAAGATTTTTTTTTTTTTGTTTATGTTTATTCATTCTGTTTTTTGTAATTTTGTTTCCATAAAAAATTAGGGTGTAGTGAAAGAATCATGACAATTTCTCAACTCGTTTCTGAGTTATACTCTCAAATACCCCTTTAAACACTGCCACAGCAACAAATACGCAATATACCGAGTCAAACTTTAGATTTAAATCATCTACAGACACAGCCGCACACACACACCAATTTCATCAAAATCAGTTCAGCTGTTTAGGAGAAGTTCAGTGACAAAGCCATGTACAGAAGAATTTTATGTGTAAAGATATTCCCCGGCAGACATTGTCCTGCCAAAGCCTTCGGAGATAAACATTTTATATTTTCACCATTTTTAGTATAGTTGTCGAACGTAACTATATAATCTAAATTACCGAATTTTAGTCTAATACAACCAAAACCGTCCAAACTATAGCATTTTTGTTGATTTGTTGTAGGCGCTAAAAAATTGTGTAGCAAAATATTTTTCCCTTAAACCATCTAGAACTCAAAACAAATCGAGTGCCAAAATTTGAGCTTAATTTAGTTTATACCTATCGAAATTTGCTTAACTTCATGCTTATCCCCTGAAAAAGGGGCGTAAACATAAGGCGACTACGCCCATTTTTAGTACAGTTGCTGGAAGTACCATACGAACTATCTGAAATATAGCATTTTAACTGATTTGTATGTGGTAAAAGGGGGCGTGGAAACACAGTTTTAGTACAATTTCCGACAGTAAAATAAAAAAATAAATTGCCAAGCTTTAGTCTTATACGACCAAAACTGTCCCAAATATATAGTTTTTATTGATTTTTGGGCGGTAAAAGGGGGTGTGGCAAAAATTTTGTCTTTTACAAACCTCTTCCTTATAATTACAATCACAACAAAAAATTCCGAAGCAAATCGGAAGCTTCGCTCTTGAATTATTGAATTTCGAACACATTTCATGTCTTTGTTTTATTTATATATAGATGTTGTCGAAAAGCTTGCACTAAATTAAGAGTCGAATTTGTTTTGACTATGTAATGGGCCAATAACGCCACAAACAAATAAGATAGCAGCAGTTTTTTTGATTACAGAATGTCAAAGAAGCAGCTTAATATGAATGTAGAGCAGGTAATAGCACCAGGGCTTTTGAAAAAGAAAATCCTTAAAAATGCTCTCTTCTATATAATTTTCCTACGTTTTCTCTTCTATATAATGATGAAATATGAAGATGCTAGCATTTTATTTTGCAGACAAGTTTCTCTAAATGCACTTACATATATCTCAATCGATATAGTGATGAAAACCGCAAAGGTTCATATTCACTAATGAGCAAAAATCATGAGATATTGAGTGTACTCCCAACCAGGCGGCTAACTAATCACGCTGCCACACTGGGAATACCCAACAACTTCTTCGTTGTCAATTTGATTAATTGCGAAAAAGGATGCGGAAACTTCGCAAGCACTCCGCGAACTGCATACTTATCAATGTCGCACCCGCTTACCACCCATTAATTTTTCCGTTTTCTCTACTCTAAATCAGTGGTCGGCATTCTGCCGCCTGCCAGCAGATAGCTTTCACTACAGCCATACAAAACGTATGGCGGCAGAAAAGCTCTTTGCCCGCGCTGCCGCGATTTGCCTAGCACTGCTCTAAATAAACATATTCACGGTAGCACAGTGTGGTAGACAAACAAGGCAAACAAGTTGATTCCACCAAAACAGTCACGGGTGCCGTCAATGTTTTAATTCCTTATCTCAAAGATGTCAACCACACCAGTTGTAAGTTTATTAGGTAAGTTTTATGCAAACATTGATTTTAACGTGTTGTTTAAATATGTATTTAATTTCCGTCACCACTCGATGTTTGGTTCAAAGCCAGGATTCTCATATGCATGGGTTGAATTTTTGTTGAAGTTTGTGTTTCTGCGAACTTGCTCTGTCAATCTCCGTTTCGCTACGTATCGAGTTTCGTTCAGCATCATCAAGGATTTTCTGCTCATCGAAATATTTTTCACTTGTATATCATCTGCAAAAATAACAACAAAAAAGAAACAAACAGTAAAAAAAATGTGCAACTGATACTTGTAAGGCTCAGATTTTTATAAAATTGATAAAAAACATTATTTTAAACAGCACCAACCATCACTTAAAAAGCGTCTTTCGAAGTTTTTAGGCAAATCGCTATAGTCTTGTTGTTGTTTATTTCTGTTTTCGTGGAGTTTAAAGATTGTCTGTCGACGCATAGCGCTATCGTCGTTTTCAGAGTCATTCATTCTGCTGACTTCCTGGGTAGCTTCGTCATCGTCATCATCAAAACGTTTGGGACGTTGTAGCTGGCGTGCAATATTGACAGCATTTCCACGAATTTCTTGGGCTGCATCCTCGTCGGTAAGCTAAAGTTACAAGGAAATTTAAAAGATTTAATGTACGAGTAAAAATAGCTCGAAGTAAACTGATGTTGAATTTTGCTTTACTTGTAATATTTGCAATTTTTTTAATGGTTTTTCTTAACGTACCCAAGGATGCCTCTAGAAGCAGAAGAAACTTACGAACTGCACACTAACGTGCAAACAGCACCTTTACTACGGTTCCAAATGACACACATAGGATTATTTGCCTCCAAACACCACTCATAAATCAATTTCTCAAAATGTAAAGTTGAAAAAAAAGTTTTTTGTAGCTGTTGTTAAATACCCATGGAATAATTTACTATATTTTTTTTTTAATTTTTATGAACTCATTTTGTCACAGCATCAGTTGAAAGTCATCGATCTCAACTAGCTTTTTTAGTCAGTTAAGTTTTTTCTAATAATATAAGACCTTTTGTTATATTATTTGGTTATATTGGGTAACATTTTTGGCATAAGCTAAAATAAGAAGATGGCAAGAAGCAAAACCCAACCCAACCCATAACCGCCCCACCCCAGATTTTATCGTCCCTGATGTATGTCTATTTCGATGAAAAATCAACAAAATCTTATTCATAAAATAAATTATTTTATTTGAAGGATTAAACTGTGCCACAATTTAAGGGTCATGGAATCTAACGAAAAGCACTGAACTAGGCCAACAAAACCCTAATGCTTGGTTTTCACTATGTCATTTTCAGTGGTCAGTTGTTGTCAATCAAATTGAAAACAACAACATGTAGACATTTTTTCTAACTTTGGCAATCTTGGAAAATTAAAAACAAATAAATTATTTAATGATAAACTTTTGTATTGTCATACAAATGACATAGTGAAAACCAAGCATAAGAAGGTTTCGCAAAGTTAGCTCGCTTTTAAATGTTATAGCCTTTGAAAGATGAGCTGATTATAATATTTAAAAGAAATACTTGCTATCATGTAATTTTACAATTTTGTTCATATCTCCTTTATGGTTATTATATCTTTAAAACACATCTAATCAAAAATTGTTAAATCAATTAAGACCCATCGAACGGGAAGCTCAAAAACTCAAAAGTTTAGTTTAACATTTTTGTCAATGCTTAGGTAAGTTGCTTTGACGAAATAATATGTACATAAATTTCATGCTAGAAGGAACCATTTTTTAAAAAATCGAAACACGAAAAGGAATCGTGGTATTAACCTGGTGTTTTAAAAATTTATTTTCAGAAATATTTGAAGAATCCAAATTCAGAAAGTTATCTTCGGTACCGCTTCTGATGCCCGAGATAAAATATCTCATATTAAATAATTTGTAAAAGTTATAAAATTGCATTTACATATGCATTTCCAAGAAAATTCATTGGCGAAAATTATGCAAATTTTTAATGGCCAAATTTAAGGAAAACATTAATACTTCCATACCACCAAAATTTAGACAATCAGATAAATCAAAAGTTCTGTGCTATTTCGAGTGTACCTGTAGACTTGCATATCATTCACACAGGACACTGAGGGTAGAAATCGAGAGTGGCATTTTGTTTGGCGAGATATTGTTAGTTAAAGTCTATATTTACTTTTGCTTTAAACATATGCAATTTTTTACAAAAATCAAAGCATGTTTAGGCCGCTATTTTTTACTGTTTTTCTCAAAAAGCAACTTTGTCCTTGCGGGAGAGGAAGCATCATTTTTTTTTAAATTTGTTCCCAATGCAACTTTTGAGACCTCTTAAAATACGAATTTCGAAAAAAAATTGTAATTTGATACGCCCTAATGAGCACTTCATTTTTAAAAAATACTCTGCAAGAGGTAAACTTGCAATGCCTATACCTTTTAAAAGCGAGCTAACTTTGCAAAACCCTTTTAGGGTTTTCTTACTATAAGCCAGTCTATCATCCTGCATTGTCCGTTTTTCCGTTAGAAAAATGTGATGCACAGTGTTATCTGTAGCTGTAGCTGTATGATGTAATGAGTAGTATCCGAACGAAACCGAAATTTTGGCCGAAACCAAAACCAAATCTTTGGCCATTTTACAATATTTCGCCGAAGAAAATTTAAGTTTTTACAAATATTTTTTTTTTATTAAAAGTAAAAAAAAACTACTTTCATACACATAAGGAAAAAATTTATTATAAAAAAAGTGTTATTTGAATATTGAAGTTTATAATAATTAATTGAAGTTTACTATAAGAATAAATGAAATAATTTTTTATTTTATTTTATATTATAAAAGAATTGCATACTTTATATCTTTCGTACACACTAAAAATAGTATGCACTTACAACGTTCATTTTTATAGAATTACAAAACAAAGTATTTTGGTTTTTTTTTAAAGGTTTAGGTATTATAAAAATAGTAATATTTCATTTTCTTTACCTTTATTCCACACACACAGAATTCGTTCGGAAGTTTAATTATCAATTTTTGGCTTCAGTACCTATAAAACTTTAATATTAATTGCAATAGATAAAATCGAAAATGATAGTATCGAACGCATAAAATTAACCAAAATGTTTTACGTTAACACGATAAATCAAATTATAATTGTAAATATTTTTATTAAACCAAACTTATATATTTGAATAAAATGACTGATGCAAGAAATTTTTACCAAAAGTTTCGGCTATTCGGCCTCAATTTGGCTGACAAAAAGAGCCGAAACTGGCCATAACCGAAACCGAATATTCGGTCGGACACTAGTAATGAGTGAATATGAAGACAATAACTACAATATAAAGCTAATTTAGATAAAATAAATTAGTAAGAGGAAAAAATAAAAAAAATAACCTTTTAAATAAGTGAATTGCCTTGCTTGGCCAATAAATAAATAAAAATAAAGGTTTTTGCCGATAACTGAAGAGTTCATTGAAGAACCAGATGCCTAAGTCGAGGAAGCGTTTTTGAGCCAGCGTTGGGCAAGTGCAGAGGAAATGTACTGTAGATTCTTTCTCCTCCTCATCTCTACAGCTTCTACAAAAGTCGTTGTGGGGTATGTTTAATCTTTGAGAGTGTCTGCCAATAAGGCAGTGCCCTATAAGGTACCCCCTACCATGGTGCTTATATGGTCTCTACTGAGAGAAATGAGTTATTTTGAACGCATAAGATTGAGTTTAGGCCAGATTTGCCGTGTTATATTCCACGTGTTTCCTATTGACCATCTGTTTTTGGTTTGATGCAGGATAACTCATGTGTAAGGAATTTACATGTGGTGAGAGGAATACCATAGCTTGCCTTGTCTAAAGATAGTTGTTTGGTAGTACCTGTTCGAGCGAGTTCATCTGCTTTGCAGTTGCCTAGAAAATCCTTATGTTCAGGAAACCAGCCTAGAAGGATTTTAAGCTGCTCTGATGTTATTTCAACAGTTCCTAGGGCTTTCAAAGCGGCTTGACTGTCAGAAAGTGTGCAAATATCCTTGGAAGATATTTCATTAACCTGAAGCCAAGTTAATGCTTCATGTATAGCACCGATTTCAGCTTCAAATACACTGCAATGATCAGGGAGCCTGAAGGCTAAATTAATGCTTAATACTTCTGAGTAGACTCCTCCACTTACTTTGCCGTCTAGTTTTGATCCATCAGTAAAGATCTTAATGACATTGTGAGGTGAACGGTTTTCTAGTTCCCATTCTTCTCGAGAGGGAATGGATACATCGAAATTCCTTTCAAAGAATGGTTTTTGTGTGATGTAGTCAATGGACCTAGGTATGGGAGGGAGAAATTTTCTAATGCAAGAATGTCCTAGTGTACCTTCTTTCCACTGGGAGGTGGCTTCTAGGCGGATGGCTTTATTAGCGGCCATCTGTTTAGCTAGGATGTCAAGTGGTGTAAGATGGAGTATTGTGTCTATTGTATCTGCCGGAGAGGTTCTTAGGGCTCCACTGATGCACAGTTCCGCTGATCTTTGAACTTTACGGAGAAGATTTAGGTGAGTCTGTTTTTCGAGTGCTTGCCACCAGACAATAGCACCATATAGCAAGATTGGCCTCACAACTGCTGTATATAGTATATAGCCAGTGAGTAACACTTGGTTGTAAGCCCAATTTGCTACCCACCGCCTGTTTGCAGGAGAACAGGGCAATATTCGCTTTTTTTGGCTCTCTTGAGCAGATTGGGTTTCCAGTTTAGTTTCCTATCCAGTATAAGCCCCAGGTATTTTGCTTGATCTGAGAAGCTAAGTCTTGTGTTTCCCAGTTTAGGAGGACTAATTAGAGGTAAATTGGGTTTCCAGGTGAACTAACTCAGTTTTGTTTGGATTAACGCTAAGCCCACAGCTGATAGCCCAGTTGACTAGAGTAATAAGACAATTTTGCATAATATCTCAAAGGGAAGATATGTATTTTCCAGAGGTAACAATAGCAACGTCATCGGCATTAGCTATCACCCTGCACCCCTCTAGTTCCAGTCTTACTAACAGTTCATTTACTGCAAAAATCCAGAGCAGAGGTGAAAGAACCCCTCCCTGAGGGGTTCCCTTTGGTACAGATCTTAACGTGGATGCCGCACCAAATTTTGCACTTATAATCTTGCCAACTAGTATTTGATTTATCAGTGCAGTGCATCCACCTCAAGCTCCGTTAGCGCATTAGTGATAGCTTTTGCTTCGACGTTATTAAAAGCCCCTTCCATATCAATAAAAGCTTTCATCGCATATTCCTTCTGATGGAGGGATTTTTCAATAATAAAATCTATGGAGTGGAGAGCTGTTTCCACGGATTTGCCTTTGGTACAAGCATGTTGTGTTACTGACAGTGGCTTTTTTCTATTTTAAATCTCAATGGCGATTAATCTCTCGAGCATTTTTAAAAGAAAAATTGGGAGATTAATTGGTCGAAGGTTTTTTGGGTTTACGTGTGAGCTTTTGCCTGCCTGCAGCTATACCATCAGGTCCTGGTGACTTAAATGGTTTGAAGGTATTGATTGCCCATTCGAGCTTTGTTTGTGTGATTATGTTAAGGGATCTGTTCACAGATTGTAACTCATCTTCCCGAATTGGAGTATAACATATCTCTAAGCATCCCGGAAAGTGAGTTTCTACTAAAACATTCAGGGACTCTGCACTATTGGTGGTCCAAGTACCATCTTCCTTTTTCTTCCTAGTTCTTTTAGTTCAATCGATTTTGCAGCATTCAATCAAATAAATAAGAAATAAATGCATTCAACAATGGCTTGAGTCCGTGCTGATACAGTTTCCCACTAAAAAAATGGTCAAAAAAACTTTTTTGAAAAAAAAAATTTGTGAAAAATATTATGTGGAATGCTGCATATGTAGTATTTTTATGTAAATTTCTTCTATGTCCACAGTTAATGATTGATTCGTTCATATTATTCGTTTTATTTTATAGACCTGATCATGAACTAGTAAACAAAACGAACTTAAAGACCTATCGCACTAAAAGATATATCGAGCTTACATACCTAATGATCTAAAACACCAAACGATCTAAAACACCAAACGAACTAACAACATGAACGAGTGCACAAAACGAACTAAATGAACTAAAAGAACTATATGAACGAACTAGTTCATTAAACTCAACTGAACTAAAAAGAGCGTTATTTTTATTGAATTAAAATGCCCAAGCCTAGTGACACTTTGAATAAAGGGTATTTTTTCGGCAATAAACTTTTCATTTCTCAACATATTCTCCTTTTAGATCGGTGGTGCTCATTCTACAACTTAGACATTTTTGTGTCTGTGTTAGAGAGATTTGAGCTTCTTCACTGAGAGAAATCACCTGTGTAAGCTTTCTGTTGCACAGTACTTCAATATTTAAATTTTTTATAACATACAAGTGAAAATTTTAAATGGCTTGAATTAATCAAAACCATAAAGGATGTTCACGCTTACTGTTAATTGGGCCCTTATTTTTCTGATCTGTTATTTTTCTGAGTACTTATGATGTGATATTTTTGTTTTCACCACTGTCTCATTTTTTCAAAAAAGTACTTTTTTAATCTGTAAAACAATTTTGTTCTCTCTTCCCCAAAAGAAATCATACACTTCATGTGATTTTCTATAATGCCTTTCTAGCAAAAGTTTTCTTGTGTTAAGTAATAATGTGTAGCAAAGCAAACATTACGCTTCATTAAAAGCATTCATTAGAATTAAATATTTTACTTGATCATTAGCAGAAATTATTTTAAATAAAATTACCTACAAGAAAAATATATATATTGTCCTAATTAAGAGCATATTTTAGAATTCATACATACATTTTCTTGCGTGCATTAAAAGAACTAAGTGACGCAGTCCTCACCGCTTGAAGTGTCAGAGTGAACTGAGGTGATTTTTTGTATGAGTGGATCGATCCGTCTTCGTAGATGTCTTCGAGACATGTCAGTTTCTCGCAAGACGGATCGATCCATTGCCATGGCAGTCTTCAAAGACATTTTCATACAAGATTCCACTTTGGCTTGCAAGACATTTTGTTGACATGTCTACAACGACGGCGTCAAGCCACGTCTTGCTAAGCGGATGCATGGTGTAAGAATTAGAGGTGTTAGTGAGTTTGACACTTCTCTCTCAAAATGATAAAATTATGTTTCCCCGCTCTTGTCAAAAACAGCTGACGGTGAATTGCAGTGAAAACAAATTTTGTTAAATTCGTGTCTTTCTGCAAGTTTATAAGATTTTTACTGAGACTAAAGTGAGAATAAAGTGATATGGAAAACTATAAAAAATATGAAACGCTGTGCGTTATGCAAAAAAAAACTATGTGAATGCAAGACAATTTGCATGCTGGCCGGAGCTTCATGTCGGCGGCACCTTCCAGCGCACGTTTCTGATAAAACATTGATGGCCAAAACATTCAACGGCAAACTTGTCAAATCGGCGAAGACAACTGCCATAACTTTTTGTCAACACAACACGGCACAATTAATTGCATTTAATATTTATTTATACTTAATTCGCACAATAAAAACTATAGCACATCATCTAGCAACTCAAACAAATAACACAATTTGAATATCAACAGTTCCGCTCTTTCCCTCACAATTTTTTGACAGAAGCAAAGAAATTAATGGTGTTGTCAAAAACTCACTAACACCTGGTTTTCTTACACCATGAGCGGATGCATGTACACAAAACCATGCGCTCTCAGTGGTAGATATTTACTTTTTTACGCTCAAAGAGCGTAAGAAGGAGAGAGGTTGCCTGTCACTGTGCGTTTAGACCGCCTGAACGAACGAAAGAAACCTCGTTGTTCGCTCGGTTTAAACACTTTGCCCGAACGAACAGTGTTCGCTATAAATTTATCGCGAACGATGTTTGCCCGGTGTAAACAGTAAATTAGGGCGAACGAACGAAGGAATCTTCGAACAAGCTTCGATCTTTTTGGGTGAATCCGGTGTTGCGCTATGTTTAAAAACAGAAAAGTAGCAAAGAGGAGTAGCTTAAGAGAATAATTTATGAAAAGTACTAAAAAATGTAGTAATTTATGTTTTATGTTTTTTAAAGTGTTCTGTTAACTTTCGCTGCAATATGATTGTGTTGTGTAAAGGGCCAATTAAAGTTTTTTTAGCGAAAAACCCCTATATTTAAAGTTTAATTTTAAAGCGACTGTTTATTTGAGGTAATTTTTTTTTTAATAATAACTATATAACTTTTAATGCAAATTTTTAAGTTTATGGATAGCAAATATTATTTAATATAGCAGGAATCCACAAAAGAGCTTGTTCAAATAAAATAAAAAATATTTTAGGTTCTGCTGAAACTTTCTGAGTTTTTAATCGAAGATTTTAGAAAAATGCGTATATTAACTAAAATGATAGTTGAAAAATCGATTTGTGACTAAAAGCGATTCCTTAAAGCTATAACATAAAAAGTATTTCTCTAAAATAAAAATCTAACGACTAAAAGTACCAATTGTATTTGCTTAACAAGTGCATAGAATTTGGTAGCAATTTTTATTTAATTGACTTAAAGTTTACGAAATTCATTGACAAACGAAAAATGTGAGAACATTTAATTTTTGTTCGTTGAAAAACTTAAATGGACCCTTAAGTTAAACACACGTCTTTTTTATAATAACTAATATGAGTAATATATTGTTATGGAGTGGCAAACCATTTGTTGTTGAGAAATGGAGTATAAGTTTTAGTACTAATATAAAAATAAGGAGTAATCAACCCTGCATTTATTGATGTTCGGCCAAATGCACAAATTGCTGTTTACACCGCCTGAACGAACAAGATGGCGGCCAATGTTTGTTCGCGATTGATGTTCGTGCGGTCTAAACAGTACTCCGAACGAAGAATTTATTGCAGTAAATTTTTCGTTCGTTCAGGCGGTCTAAACCCACAGTCATATAAAAATGTTCAGGGGGTTTGCAATTTTTTGTAATTTATTTCATTAATAAAGAAATAATACTAAAAAAAAACGATATTATGCAAAAACAAAGATAATATAAAAATGCAGTTAAAAAAAGTAAGAGTGATAATAAAAACTATTCAACTAGTTATTTAGCTTCAGATACAGCATTTTTTAATCTAAAGCCGTGCTTATGTAGCTTATTTTTTGCTAGTCTAAGGACTTTTCTAAACTCAGCTATATATGCATGATGAGTTAAACTATCGATAAAAGCAGCTTCT